>CAOKZL010000941.1:0-565000 GCA_948472985.1 Iguana delicatissima | reverse complement strand
GTCTCCCCCAAAGATCTTGAAACCTAGGCAGCCTTGTATAGGAGAGCATGGTCCTCATATAGCCTGGCCCTAAGCTATGTAGGGCTTCACAAACCAGAACAAGCCACTTGAATTGTGACCAGAAACAGATTGGCAGTGAAGCTGTTGTAACAGGGAAGAGATCCCTGTCAACAATCTGGCTGATGAATTCTGGAGCAGCTGAAATTTTCCAACACTTTTCATATAGAGACCTATGTAGCGTGCATTGCAGTTGTCCTGTAGGACATTTCCAGTGTAAATGTTCATGGTCCCTAAAAGTCTGTACGTACCCCGCAGAAGCATTATACAGCTTAGGCCAGGCTATTCAGAGACTATATTCTTCGTACAAAGTTGCTCAGATCTTTAGGGGAGGCTCTTCCAGACATCCCATCACCACCAGGGACACATTTGGTGAAGATGCAATCTTAGTGTGTGCACTGAGGCTCTGGAAGTCATGTGTTTCTACCACCAGGCAAAGTCATTATTATTCATTTAGCCCTTTAGTATTTCATGTGTTCTTTTGGCTGAAGGTGACAGAATTTATTTTAAGTATTTTTTCCTACTGGAGAAACTTGTTTAGTCTACTGTTAGTTCATTTTAATCTTTCTTTCATAGCAGGTTTGGGCTGGGGGTGTTAATGGACTCTATTGTCATCTGCTTTTATACAGTAAGTATAATCTTTTAACTTATAGTTTGCAAATAAGAATTAAGTGTCAAAAGAGGGCTAGTTAGGAGTGCTGCAGATATGTAGCAGATACAGCGCATGCATTTGTATGGGTACATGGCAGGACTTTAATGCACGGCTTGTGTACTATGCAGGTGCACTGCCACACGCTTGTCCAATTATGTTTTGAAGTGGTTAGGTGAATAGAGGGTTGAAGTCCCAGAGGTATTGCAAACAACAGTAGATGTAATGTACATCTCCATTTGAATAGTTTTCACCACACTCTAAAAATCCTGCAGATGTGGCTTGTTACTTTTCAATGCTGTATGTATAACAACTGCTGTTACCTTTGCATTAGAGTATGCTGCAAACACAGTAGCAGAAAGTACAGTTGAACTGGGCCATCAGGTAATTGGATGACTGATTTCGGAATGCCAAGAATATTGCTTTCTTGTATCTCTTTTCTTATCTTTGCACTAGCCAACAGCTGTGGTGGGAACATGCCTAACAGCTATATTATCCAGAAGCCAGCTCCAGAATATAATTTTCTGGGTTCAGCAGCACTATGTGGCTCTCTTTTCAGACAGCTTCAGGGCTGGCTGACACCATTGTTAACCATGCTTAGGGCTGTGAAACTGCTTTTGGAGCAGTCTCAGGGTCACATTGCCAGTAAATTCTCTGGGCCGATTTCTTCTTCTATATGGTATTCCTTCACTCTCCTTTCACAAAAAGAAAAGGAGAGAAAAGTGAGAGGATGTGTTTGTTATCAGGTCGGAGGATAAATACGCATGCCATTTATCATTATTATGAACCACAGGCTGACTCAGTTCCAGAAATTCCTAAGAGTGTCTCAGACAGGACAAACGAGTTGCTTCATAATATTTCTTTCTGTGATGAAGTTTTAAGCAGGGTTTTCGTTTTGTTTCATATTATATTTGGGTGGCTAAATAGAGAGAGAGAGAGAGAGAGGGCCATAATGTGGAAAACACTTGACTTTGAAAGATCCTTAAGAATGCTTAGAGACACCATCTTTCCAAGACCTGAAATCTCAAAAATAAAAGCAAGTTTAATAGGTTTCTAATTATATAAGAGACAAAATCAAGCTTCTAGAATGCACTTGTTAATTTTTTATACCACCAATCTTTTTCTGTTCTAATCCATCCAGTCAAGTAACATGCAGGTTTTTAAGGCCAGGGAAGCAAGCATAGATGGACATAATTAACAAATATTTATGTGTGTGGGAGAAAGAGAGAGAAAGAAAGGAAATATTCCAGGAATCTTAGTATCATGTTCAGATTTTTAAAATAAATTCATTTTCTAAATAATCAATGTATAACACAGAAGTTAATGTGAGAATTACAGACAGCAGAGGCAATTTTAATTAAAGGCCAGCCACATAATTTTTGGTACTTTTTTCCCATATGTATAAATCTGTCTTTTTTTAAATTAATAGGATTTTCAAATGCTTAACTTTGAAATCAGTAAATGTGATTCAACTAAAGCAATTTCTTATTGCTGTGCAATGAACATCATAGTCTCTGAGCCCAACAGAGCTGAACAGTATTTGGTGGGCTACAGAATCATGGGGTTGTGCCCAATCTATCCATGAACTGTTCATCTCAAGCAAACTCTTGGTTGCATATAATCTGTGTGTAAAATACAGTCCTCCTTACATATTCACAGGTCTGACCTTCGCAAAATTTGATTATTTGAGAGGCATGTGCTTGCCTCCCGCTACCCGTTTTCCTCCTCCCATCCTTTGTATTCCTCACTCCAGGCTTGCAAGGCTTTAAAATGGATGGTGTTTTTTTTCCTTTTGGGTGAGCAAAACCTCCTCCCACTACTGAAGGTGTGGCCTCTCTGCCCTTTGATTGCACATTTTGCTGTGTATTTGCTGCTGATTGGTCAGGTGCTCCTTTCTGAAGATGGTCATTGGAAGTAATTAGAAAGTCCCCTCTTCTCTGCCTGAGGGGAAAGTACCGGTAAGCCTTTTAGGTTGTTTTTTTCTCCTCTCACCCAGTGCCAGGGCTAGAGCATAGGAATAGAAGAGAGGAAGCTCCAGAAGGGAATGGGAGGGGAATCACAGGGGAGTTATTTGCAGTTTTTCCGCTTTGGCGCGGGTTCTGTGCCCCAAGCCCTCGTGAATGTGGAGGGGCTACTGTGTATACAAAATGAGGTGCTTAGTTCAATTTTGTGAGTAACTAAGGAATGTTGTCTGTCTACAGCTAAGAATAAAATGTACTGTAAATTTTACTGATCTGCTTACTTGGCTATTTCCAGGAGCTAAATAGACTTTCTTTCTAATTATATTTGGGAAGTGCAGACTTTATAGCTATACAAAAGGATGCAAAATTACAAGTTAGACTTTTATATATTTCACTGATATCCCAGAATTATTGTACTTTAGAAAAATATCATCTTTAACCATTCTACACCTATTATATATAATCTTGTATCAAGTGAAATGGGATAAATTAATTGTTTGGCCAGTTCACTAGAATTTGTCCCTGTGTAACTTATAAAAGAATATTAATATTTAAAATCACAGAATTCAACAGTTGAATGTTGTAGAAAAAAATTTAACAGCATGAAGTTATTTGTAGCACTTTTTGTAATGCAAATGGTTAAAAGTTATCATTCAAGAGTTTCATAAACATACTCCATTTTTTAACAAATTGCTGACTGTTTTCCTTCACTGCTAATAATAGCATCAATCAGTTTATATGCATTATGTCCCAAACAGTTAGTAACCATTATGTCATAGATGGTAGTTTTGGGGTTTTTGTCCGTTTATAACACTGCTGCCAGAAATTGTATTAGTATTTCTAAATCCTCCATTATAATTATGTTTTTAAATAGCAAAATTGTTCAAGTCATCTCTGACTTAACAAAAACCCTAAGAAGAACCTATTACAGGATTTTCTGGGACTGAGAGTGTGTGATATGCCCAGGATCACCTGGTGTGTTTTCATGATTGAATGGGGAATCGAACCCTGGTCTCAAGGGCATAGTCCAGTGCTCAGATCATATTGGATCTCAGCAAACTATGGCACAATTTATTATGCATGTCAGAATTTATGTTCATTGTGGCATTCTCAATAAATGTGAAGCAAGTTGGATCCTATATATTCCTGCGTATTTATTTTACCTGGACATACTGCTTTCTCTTAAGACTTCCCTAGTCTAAAACAGAAAAATGCAACTGAACTGTGTATACTCCCAAAAGATTAATGAAGGTAAATGAAGGTAAGTTGTGACTTTGCGCCTCCTCCATTTTCTCCCCAGCTCCCACTCTATAATATTCCCTTTTCTAAATTTAAATATTATTGCTACTCATAAGTTAAACAGCTCATCATCACCCTAGTTTGACTAAAGATTTAAGCTGGAGTACGTGAGCAGCATTGAGTATGTTTCTTGCTTAGAAACACAAACAGCTAGCCAGGCTCTAAGTATATTATCAGGCAAGTTCTTTCAGAAACGTATTGCTAAAGAAGCTTAACATTAATTATTGTAACTTCGGGAAGATTACATCCACACTAGCCATGTAAGAAGCAGCATACACTTCTTGACCTCCAAAGCTAGAGCTTTAAGACACAAGAATGGCATTTTACCAACTTTAATGGGATAACCAGTATAATCTTTCAGCAGTAAGGGAAGAAAAAGTGTTTAGACTATAATACCCTTCTGAGTTCTGATAGAGAGGCTGCCTATTTGTGTGTTCATGTGTGTGGCAATCATAGCTCATTCCTGCTCTTCATTGTTTTAATTCTCTTTCCTTAAATAATTTAAGAGGAAAATCTATTATTTTTAACCAGACAATATGTGTATTGGCTCCTGGCTATTGTCATTCTTTTTGTTTGAATGCCAAAGTGTCAATGAAAATATGCACATTTTTGATGCAGAGGACCTGCTCTTGGCCTTCCTCCTCCTCTTCCTTCTTCTTCTTTTTCTTCTTCTTCTTCTTTAGGTCATTGTCAGCAGTTATTTGTTGAGGTCTCAGTATTTTACTCAAAAATTTGTTCACTGCCAGATTGCAAGCTTTGCAAAATCAATATGAGTAAGATTTTGTTTTAATAGGCAGGCTGGACAACACAGAGAGAAGAACATATAATGTGTGAACACAGAGTTATATTGGAATGGCTCTGATGCTTAGAAAACATCTATGGTGCCTGGGTCTATTGAAAACATGCTTGTTTACCTTGCACAGCAGCATAAATGGATAAAAGTTGGTGGTTTACGAGCAGCTCCTAATTAAAAATCAATTAGACTCTGAGTGCATGTTTCATAGCTTCCATAACAATCCTTTCCACTGGTAAGAAAAAATGGAGCAGGACTTGGAGCACATCTCTATTTACATAGTTCATTGCATGAGATTGTTGGATTATGATTAATTTTAATAGCTACATTTAAAAAATACATCTAACATCATTCTTAATTAGAATAATCTCTAAAGCCAGTTAAATGTTTCAGAAGGCAAACAGTTTAATTAGCTAACCTACAAAAGCTCTTCTCGTTCCCCCTCCTCCATGCACTGTAGTCTTAGTTTTGGTGTTAGCCTTTCAAGACGTCTTAAACAATCGGATGAAAAGGGATTTTAGGAAGATTAGAGGATGGGACGCTTTAGACGGTTGTCCGTTAATCATGAGATATGCACCATCTACAAAGTTCCGCGAATAAATGAAAATTTAAATAAATTTTACTTTGGTTTATCTAGTTAGCATGAATTACAAGCTATCATATTCAGAGATAAGACTATTTAATGAATGTATTCATATAATTGTTGATATGAGCAAAAAAAGTGCATGCTGGGGTGTACTAGGAAGTGATATAGTAGATTAACATTCTGAAAGGAAAAATGCCCCCCCTCCTGAAACCATGTCTTTCTTTGGCTTTCAGAGGGTGCCACTAGATTTATAATTTCTTCTTTTCCTTTTTCTTCCTCCTTCTCCTCCCTCTTCTCCTCCCTCTTTCTTCTTCTTCTTCTTCTTCCATAAAACTTAAGTCTGAAATTTTAGTGACATTTCTTAATAGTTCTCTCCTTCAGTTTCTCCTATCTTCAAACAAATCCTCTTAATATAGAGTTTTAGAGTTTCCATACTGAAATCTAAACAAAAAAAAGTAGTATTTGTAAGAAATACATATTTTTATCTCTTATCCCATATAAGTTGTTATGAGAAGGTTTCTTATCCCTCTTTTGTAAACAGGTATCCAGTTGGGGCTGGCTACAGAAAATGTAAATTCCCAACATATCAAGAAAATCCCTACAGTACAACTTAAACTATATTTTTATTTTTTCATTGCTTGTAAATACAAAATCATAAAATAAGTAAATGAAAAGGTCATCACTTTTAATTATTACCAATACATCCCTCCCTCCTCAGGTGTGCATTGAGCATTTGTATATCTATTGCAATCTGATTTTAATGTTTTGGGGGGTTTTTTTAATCTAAAAATTCTGTACTCCTCATTGGTGACTACAGCCAGTTCCAGGGCAGTGTACATAACTTGGTAATACCTATAAAATAAACAGAGTCCTCTCTAAATCAATTAACACTATGTGATTTAAAATAGAATTAGATTGTACTTTAAGAATTTGGAAGCTTTTCTGGCCTCCTCATGGGTCAGGAAGATCTCATATTCAAAAAAAGTGTTGTCTGTTGTTCAGTAATTAATTCCTACCTGCAACAAAAGAGACGGAGAAAGTATTTTTAACCTAATAGCAGGATGAAGTAACAATTGCACAGCCCACAGTCAAAATGGTTCCTTTCTCTACATGCAGTTTCCTTCTAGACCGTCTTTCCTGAACACAGTGGAGGAACACTGCCAATACTTCAGACATCTGTATGGTAGTACCTTTTATTTTGCGATACCCATCTGAGTTGGAAAGAATTGTACCAACTATGAGCAAAGAAAGAAACCCATTTACTACTAAAACTCTTTGGTTCTCTGTTAGGAGTTGAGTAAACTGGTCCTTGTTCTTCTACCATCCTCCATTGTTGGAGCTTGGTGTGTGGGGAGGGGGCCGTGAGGGGGCAGGGCTACAGCATGAGAGTCATGGACACTGTGTGTGGGGGCGGGGCTGTGGTGTGTGCAGCCATGGCCAGGGTGTGCGGGGGTGTGGCTATGGGCCAGGACACCCCAAAAACATTGCCGCCCAGGGCAAACCACCTTTTCCGCCCCTCCTAGCCCTACGCAACTGCCATCCTTACAATCTTTATGTAGAGCAGTACATTCTTTACTTCTCCACCTCTTCACCTCACCTTCATATGGAAGATCAAAGTGTGTGTAGGGATGACCGCATATCATATCCCACAGTTCCCTTCTGCCTTGCTTTCTAGAAAAGCATCAGTAATTCTTGCTGTGAAGGACAGAATCACTATAGCATGTCCCAGCAAAGGTCACTTTGAAGGAAAACTTGGTAAGAATAGATGCTTTATCAAAGCAGTCCTGCTCTTCCTCCCACTCCTCACTTTGTAGGTCCTTCTGCTGCCCAATAGCACTGTTTTTATGACTATTTAAACTTGTTTCAGCTCAGTTGCATGTTTTTTATCATGTTAGTAGCAATCAGCATAGATTGTACTATGAGTACTAAAAAACAACTGGGCTGATAAGAGGCTTTCAGCTGCTTAACTCACCCCATGGCAGGCCATCAATGTTTAGCGTTTTTGCTTTGTTTTACCACCTGATTATGTATGTGGAAGCTGCAGTGTTTAAATTCACTCTGAGAACAGAGCAAGCAATAATGTATGTTTAATTGGTAAAGCTAAAAGTAGTGATTCATGTGAGTATAGTTCAGAAATAATATGTACACGGTAAAGCAGAGAAGAAGATTCTCGGGAGAATGCACTAACACGCCTCCCCCCAGTCCCACACTGAAGTCTTCCTGGCATGCTAGACTAAGAAGAGTCCTGCTGGTAACATTCTTCTGTGCATTTTAAAACAAAATGTAAGAGAAGCTTCTTAAATATATCTCTTGTTAACCAATGAGGACAGTTCCTGTTCTGCTATTGTATCTGTAAGGCAGAGACCCCCTCTCTACCAACACTTCTGTGCTTCTGGAAAGCACTAAGCATGTACATATTTGCAATATTTTATTTCCCTTCAGAATGTCCTGGTGGGGGGAGGAATGAATCTGTTGCATGAATCATTTGCATAAAATACATGGCAAGTTAACAATTGATGTTCAAATAGCTTAATTGAGTTTGAAGGAGGGGGAGATCATTTAATTGGCCCATTGAAATGTTAACAGAAACTGATATGGCACAGAATAGACTTTAATGGTTGTAGTGTAGCACTAATGTCTGCATTCACTTGCAAAATTGTTAATTAGGGCACTTTGGTAGTTCATTTGCTTGGGTGTTGATATGCTTGGTGCAGCAAGAGAAATCAAGTCTTGGATGTAGTATTTGGGGAAAAATGCTCTGTTATACACACTTAGTACTAAGGAATGGGAAGATAAATTAGTAAATAAAATTTTGTTTCAGTTATTTTATTAGCCATTTGCAGGGTGTAGTTATTGCTCTATCTAATCGTCCAAAGTGCCCTGGCGTCATTGAACATATCTACATTCTATGAATATTTTTAATTAACACTGTGGGACAAAGGCCTATATTCAGGCAGAGAACTCTGATGTCTGTTAACCTTTTCTTTATAATTTTAAAAAGCAACATCATGTAAAAAAAAGCAGTGTTCTTATGAGAAGTATTATTGTCCAAAAAAGGAACTTATGTTAAGATTTTTTTTCACCATGTTGTTTTGTTTCAAAGGGTGCCATAGTTAAACTTTAAATTTTTAAACCTTTATTTCTGAACATAGTTATTAAGTATACAGCATTATTACTCTTGAACTAGCCATATGTGTACAAACTATACTGGAGCTGCCGGGATAACAAACGACATGATGGGCATTATGGATATAACTGAAGCGTAACAAAGCAAATATATAATACATTATTAAAAGCAGAAATTCAGAAACCAAAGGTACAGTTGTGGCAGAAATGCTGTTTTGTGTGTCCATGAATATTTATGTTACCACCTTACCAGAAAAAAGAGATATGAATCCAACAGTACATTAACAAATAAAAGCAGTTTTTTAAAAAAAAAAACTGTTACTCTCTAGTGCTTAGAATTTTATATTCCCTAGTTGTATCTACTTAGTGCTGTATATCTCCATGTAGATTGCAGTGATTTTCTTCTGAACTACAAAGGTTCTTGTAAAGAGACCTGATGTTCAGCTTCATTTACTTGTATGTATTTGAGAAAGTACTTATTGGGATCGCAAATATGTTCACAGGAGCTATCTCTCGTTGTGTAAGTTTAATCACAGTCCCAGAACACTCTCTTTGTGACTGTATGCAAATGTATTTACATAGGAATAGGTCTTGGGCCCTTTAAAGAAGGCAACAAAGTTGAAAACTGAGGCCAACAAATAAATGAAGGTTTCTCTAAATCCATTGGATAATAGAGGCAGTGTTAAGGCTAACCACAGTGTTGAACTAAACAGGGGGATTATTCCTGGGTTTTGCATCAGTTGTTTTCTGCTGGGTGGCCTCACTTGTCAAAAAAAAGTTTAACTGGGGAACATTCACATGGCACATTGAGAAAAGGAGTATGCGTAATTCCATCAAAGCTCAGAAATCGGTCATTAATTTATTCTAACCTCCAATTGTTGGCCATTTGTGAAACATCTGGCCTCTAAGTCATAGGAATCCGAATATAAGCACAATATAGTCTTTTCCAAAGATGTGCATTTAATGCAATAGAGAAAACTATGTGTGTCTTTGTATATCAGACATGGGTTTGTGTTACACAGCTTCAGTCAGCAGTTAGTTTTGCAAAGTTTGAAAATATTCTGAAACGAAATCTTCATTCAATTTACACTAGAAATTAGGCTATTATTCATTTGGATTTTAGGGGAAATTCTATCATTTAAAATACTATTTTCATGGTAGGTTAACCAGTAGATATTTAGCAATCTGGTAAGTTGCAAGTCAGAAGCACTTTCTAATGAAGTTGACATTTGAGATAAAAAAAAAGTATATAAAAGCTTTCTGGAAAGACATACCCTATTTTCCATATGGCTAAGTAATTGTTATGATATTTGTTTTAAAGCTGGACTTAGACACTCCTGACTGCCCTCTAATTTGATATGGCAGGTCCAGACAATTCTTATTCCAAAAACTTTGGTAGGAGAATGCAGTGAAGGAGATCAATAATTTTGCAGCCATAAGCACATCACAAAGTATAGGGAGTAATTCGGTAGCTTTTACTGTAGAGAAAGAGACTCCAGTTAATTTGAATTTGTAATAGGTTTGAACGTGGCAAAAAAAAAAAAAAAGGAATGTTTTGGAATAGATTGTAATGTTGGTGAAGCCCTGACAGTAGCAGAATACTGCATTTAGTTAATCCTAGACCACACCAAAGAAAATGTGTGGCTTTTGATTTCAGGGTGTTCTACTTTTATCATGCAGAAATACAGTATTGCAGCATACATTTTGTCAAATCCTGTTCTAAGTGCCAATTAACATCATTATGGTTACTGTCCTAAAGCTTTAGTCCTAAATATGTGGGAGAGAATTCTTCCTTGCATGGCTGCAGTGCCTGGATATGGAGAGATTTCCATAGGGTTTAGCATCACTCTTTTTTCTGTCTGCCCTCCTTCACATAGCACTGGCATATGGACTTTACATGCAAAACCATCACAGAGAATTGCATAGAAGTTTAAGGAGATATAGGTGGTGCGCACCGCCTCCTAGTAACATTCTGTTCTGTTAAGGACCTCTGTACATGCAACAAAGAAGAATGGAAGATGAAATGGGGCCCTGTCATGCCCTAGGGATGTTCATCTGCATGTGAGGTATGATCATGCCCATTGGTATTTTCTTACAAATATTACCCAGGATGGGTGCCATTTATATATTTATAAAACAAAATTTATTATGATGCATTTCTAATGTCTTGTGGCTTTATGCAGGGAGTTGAATCTGCTCACACAATGGCACTTTTCTGGCTCCCTACACCACTGCAGCCCCATGAACTCTGCTAAAGCAATTTCTGTGGGTTAAGAAAACCTCTGCACCCAGTGAGATGGGGCACAGGGACTGCAGCAGGACAAAAAAATGGGACAAATTTGGAGATGCTGTCCTAGGCAGATAAAAGTTCCTTTCTATCCTATGTATTCAAGACAGTGATGCATGCGTTTGTATTCCTGTCTGTGTTGAATTTATTGCTATCTGTGTTCAAGACAGCAATAAAAGTATGTGTAAGAGGATGGCTGAGTAAACCTAGCACAATAACAAAAAGAAAGAAAGAAGAACAAAAATAATACAAGGCAAAACTTATTAGAAAAATCCAGTATACTGCATGTTCTCATTATATTGTATTAAAATTTGTAGTAAATTTTAATGGTTTTCATTATCCGATAAGCACTTATCACATTTTCTTTTTGAGCTTTTCATGTTAAGCATCAAGTTATATAAAAAAAGAAACATTCTCAAAACAAGTCACTTAATTGACTACAATAAATGTTGACTTGTACCACTTTTAATTTTCCTGTTTCTCTCTCCTGTGCGCACTGAGATCCTGCTCAGACACGGAATGTGAGAAAATTATTTTTCATGGCTTTACTTGAATGTCATACTCTCTCAGGAAATGTTATTGTCACACCACAGTTTGGTTACTGCCTTTCACCTTTTGAACTAGTTGGTGTCCACTATAACCATGATTTTATAATATATAAAATAACTGTAGGGAATATGCATATGATGCAAAGAAGATGGATATAAAATAAAAAAGATTGAGTGCAAGGTGTGTGAGATATCTCGAAGTCACGTTTAAATTTGTTTAACCCATTATTTTGGGAGCACTAATGACAAAAAATATTGTAAGGATAGCTGAGATGAGAGAGGAGTAATTTTAAACAGCTTGCGAAACGCAGTGTTTGAAATGGTGTACAGATTATGACTTGCACAGTGGCTCTTTACAGCTTCCTGAGAAATGAGCTGTTGACATTCTTTTGGGTCATCATCTAAGATAGGAGGGCAGCCACAAGGATTTAGCAGATAAATTTACCCGAAAAGACCTTTATCCATTTCACTACAACTTGGGAAACATTCATGTCGAATAGCGGCATTAATGTAACCCTTTTAACTGTTCAAAGTGAGCCTGCTGTTTAAAAAAAAATGACCAGAGTAATAACTTCTTTAGGTCTTCTAAGAGGTAATTCATTATTTACATAGTTCTGTAGTTTAAGCCAATCTTTTCTTCAAAAGTCTCTGAAATAGAATTGAGATCTTATTCAGCAAAGAATTTACTTTTAAATTCTAAATGGCTGGATTCCTAGTTTGTTGTAAACAGTGGTATCAAAATTAATTTCTTTTAGTTTATCTATTTAAAGTGAAAAAGGGTATTACATTTAAAACTGTGTTTTGAATGGATAACTTTCTAGTATATTGAGGTTACTGAGTTTTTTCACCCAAACGCTTGACTAGATGAATCTTGGTAAGAGAAGAATTGCATATCAGTCTAGGCAATTATTATACAAATAGAGAAAGAAAAAACTTTTTGACTTGAACTAGAGTGATACTATATAGTCTGAATGTGCAGTAAAGGTTCCCACAATGCACTGTGAAAACCTAGGCTAACAAACACCCTGCTGCGTTGAAAACCCCCCAAAAAGACAAAAGCACAATGAAACAGAAAGCTTACCACCGGTAGCTTTCAGAATGACAAACTAGGCAAACTATACATCTCCACCACTCCAATTTTGTCAGAATGCTAATGAGCTTGCTCTGATCTTTACTCGGCTTCCCGTGTTTTCTACATCTTCAAGGACCACATGGCGCTAGCAAAATAAAGACAACTAAATGAGAATTTCGAATGCTTTTTGTGTAAGGACCTGGTGCCTTTCAGCTGACGTGCTCGTTGAATATTCTCAACTTAAAAGAGTACAACAGGGGGTTGGGTATGAACTTTTTAGTGAAGGGAAATTTGTACAAAAGTAAATTAGTGTGATGAGGAAAATATGAGAGAAATTTCTGATTAATTTCCACTCCATAATATCAATGACACCTTCAGCCCCACTCATACTCTTCTAACAAGAGATGCTGATAAAAGATGAATGATTCTGTCCTGCTCACAGTGAATGTTTAGTGGTTTTTTAATAGCAGCATTCTACATAAAAGGCACCAGGAAGTACTCTGCATTAGCAGTTGAGATCACTAGTTAATAGGATGATGTCTTTTAGCTTTTGTCACCAGATTATTAGAAAGGATAGGTTTCTGTTTTGTTCATGGCATACTTTGGAGTGCTTGTGGAGTACAAGTGCTAAAATACAGGTTTCTCACTATTGTTTTTCATTTACAGCAAAAGCCTTTTAATGCAACACCTTTTCATTTTTATTTTAACCAGGCAATTTTCCCCCATTGATCTCCTTCTGCCCTCTCTAGCTCTACTAATGATCTGAAGTGTCCAACTTTTGAATAGGTCCATGATGACGTGTATGTGGATAGATTCATTATCAAAAATAAATCCCTAAATATGCCGTCTATATATATTCACGGAAAGCTGGTTTTACTACAACATGCCTTAAAAGCATTATGTGATTGTCAACTGAACCACTTCAATTTTGTTTATAATTTGAAAGGAACCAGACAGTCTAAAACCAATCTAAAAAATCTAAAACTGATTTTAAAATAGAATTATAATTTTAAAAACAACTTGCAGATAGCTAACTAATTTTGAACTATATCCCCTGTACTCTAGTGTATATATTTGATTCACTTTCACATTTAGGAATGTACTATTTGTGTGACCAGGTTTTAAATACATAAAACCATGGAATTTGCTAATTTGAGATGCAGAGGGTAGACAAATTCATGGAGGATATGAGTATCAGAGGATGAGTCCCATTCGGGAGAAAGGCAGGTCATAAATCAATCAATAAAATTAAATTAAATTAAATTAAATAAAAAAGGGTATTAATCTTCAGGGATATATAATTGCTGCCTGTATCAAGAGCAGTTTATCTTCCAGTGCCAGTACTGGAGAACACTATCCGGAGGGTATGACTGCACATATTTCCCATTGATATCTGGTTGGCCACTGTGGAAATATCCCAGATTAGACAGGTCTTTGTTCTAGTCCGGCATGGTTCTTGTGATCTTATGAAATATGTTTGGTTTACCAGGACTAAATGTGTTAATATACATGCACTAAACAGAGCATGGATCTAGTGGGGAGAACAGTGATATCAGTAACAGACAATGGCAGACTGCTTTCTGCTGAAAGTGTATGAGTATGGTTACATCATACTTGGGCTCCAGTGCTTATACTACCTGTCTTTCAAGCACAGTTTAGGGCACTAGCTTTGATTTGCAGAGGCCTGCCCTTCACATGCTGTAGTTAATAGCTCTAGTCCATCAACAACACTTCTTGGCACTCATACATCAAGTACAGGTGTGGAGGTTATACAGAGAAGTTTTCTTGGTTGCCTGCATATAGGTTTGGGGCTTCATTCCTCCAAGTGTCTAGAAAGCCTAAACATGAATATCTTCCAAAAACTATCTGTTATATTTTTATTCAGACAGGGATTTCATGATAGAAGCAAATAGAATCTTGTTCTAAATATTTTATGTGATTTTTTTCAAAATGCATTTCATTGGCATAATCTGCCCTGAGAAATCAATATGAAAAGTTGAAAGTAGAAAAAAATTGGAGAGACTTTATATCAGGTTCTTATCCTAGGGTCTATGGACCCCTAGGTGTGATTGACTTAGGTAATCCATGAACTGACTCAAAAAAAAAAAAAATTTGATCTCTTTCCTGTTCCTCTGAATTTTTCTTGTAATTAAGGTGAAAATGTAGTCTTCTCAAGTATTTATTTTTCATTCCAGACTAGTATAGTGAAAGAAAATCAATTTCCAATGTAGTAAAATAAATTCTATGCAAAATTTTATGTATACATGTTTATGTGGGTATTTATGTGAAGAGAGTCAATAATTCCCATCAGATTTTCAAAGGTGAATAGCTATATACTTCAATCCAAATATTGATAGCTTTGAGATGTGTGAAAAATACTGATACATGTGCTTAAATATGTCATTTGGATAAGTGGTTAAAAAAAAAAAGCTTTGCTTTCTATCTGAAGGTGTTGCATGAGCAGATGTTTCCATTTGTAGAGGCCTAATTTAACCAGATGCACCCATTCTACTACACAGTCCCATCAACACCTTTTCAGAAGGTCTCCTGCTCCTCAGGATAAGCTCTCCGGGGGTTCAGCAGGCTAAACTGGGACAGACAGATAGAAGAGACCTCTCTTGTGAATATAACACCATTTACAGAAGTCAGAATCCACAACACCATCTGTTCATAATCTTCAGTACTATTCAGCTGTGCAGAAGAAAGTACGAGTACATTCCTCCCTATACCATACCATTTCAAATGGTAGATGAGCCATCAAAAAGTTTGAATTGTCTTTCATATTGAAAACTGGCTATACATGAAGTGGTACCATGACAACATTAGGCAAAAATCCTCTATTTTTCACACTACCTTTTCACATTCAGGGAGCTTTTGTTTTAATGTATGGGACTTTCAAATGAACCATCTCCTTTGTTATTGCTACTGGAAGGATTTAATCTCAAATGCATTGCTTGATTATTCTTTTACATGTTGTTTAGTTTTATTGTACAGCCACAGAGTTCATCACGAATTGACAGTCAGTTTACTGTTTTTCAGTAGCAAATTGCACAGTAGGAAGAATATCTTGGACTGTAAATAGCTGGTGATTTCTGTTTTTCAATACATTCTTACTCATTCATCTTTGAAAGTTCCAGTGTGTTCCAAGATTTTCAACAGAAATGTATTGGGAAAATTGGTTCCTCTTCGTCCAATAGAATTTATCTGGGTTTTTTTTCATGTGGCAGCTAACATTTCATGAGTGTGTTGTTTATAGATTTGATTTATATTGTGCTTTTCTCTCAAAACTGGAACTCAAGGCAGCTCACAATGAGATTAACTAAAAAGATAAAAATGCAAAAAGATATAATAGTTATTAAAAGTTATAAAAGCAGGTTAATATATTGAACAGTAATTACTACTTGTATGTACAGGCTCTTTTGGCTCTATCTAATTTTCACATTAATGCTGGTTCTAGTGTTAGTTTATTGCAGTTTAGTATTTGGTCTAATTTGCATGGAGTGGGAACAACACAGCTTGTTCAGATGATCAGCACCACAATTTATATAAGACCCCTTTCATTAGCCATAGGAGTTACTAAACGTTTTCCAAAGATATTCCACTCCTGAGTAATGATGGAGTTTATACTAGAAGTTTTGACTCAGTTTTTAAAATTCATCTATTTATTGATGTTTAATACTAACAATCTAATTCACAAAGTAATCTACATTCAGAAACAGATTAGACAGAAGAAAAGGAGAAAAACAAAAGCAGGGAAGACATATAACTAAAACTCAGGAGGTCTCTGCCCCCCCATCCTAACTGTAATGAAAAGAAAAAAGTAATCTACCATGACAGATCCAAATAAATAATCCAACTAATTAGTAATAACCGTAACCACAGATTATTACATTGTTAGTTTTGTCAGTGTCAAGGAAAACCGGGGTGCCAGCTGTAAAAAGAGCTGAATCCACAAGCAGGCTGCACGGCAAGTCCTTGCAAAGCCCCATCTCCACACCTGGAGAAAGTAAATGCCAACACACAGCTTCCAGGGTCTAAAAGCTACAGCCTTTATTTGAATAACATGATGAAGCAAATAAGCATGAGAAGAAGAAGTGTGACCACAGAGCATTCTCACACAGTACATATAGTAACTAGGATTACACAAAAGACGTCATGAGAATCACATAGCACCATAGCTGCAGTCCCGTGTGAACCGGACATCAAGTAACAGACAAAACACCTCATATCTAAGAACTACTGTTTCTGTATTCCAGCTGCCTGACCTTGGGCTGTGCTGGGAACAGAGTTACTTACAACCTGGGGTGTTGCTAGACAGCGCAGTGAACCAGTGAATGCTGCTTGGCCCAGCATTCTTTAACACTCCCCTACTGGTTACGGAGCTGCTGTGCATGTTGGGTGTTGCAGGACCCAGCACTCCCAACATGTTTAACATTTGAGCATGAACAACAGCAGACAAAGGCTTGGTACAAACATCAGCTACATTTTCTTGAGAAGACACATAACACAGATCAATCAACTTATCTTGAACACACTGTTTCACATTCCAAAACCTGATGTCAACGTGTTTCGTTCGAGCTTTCACCTGCTTACTCTTAGACATTTGTATACATGCTTGAGAATCACAGTACACTGGCACAGGTACATTTACAGACACATTAAGATCTTTCAGTAACTGCATAAACCACACCAACTCATTACACATGGTGGACAGACTGGCATACTCTGCTTCAGCAGTGGAAGTTGCTACAGTGCTTTGCTTTTTGGCTTTCCAATCAATCACAGCCCCACTGTATTTTACAACACAACCTGAAGTGCTTTTGCGATCTGTAACATCCTCTGCAAAATCACTATCAGAATAACACACAAGTTCTGGCACTTGTACAGGAGTTATACACGAACAGTAATCCACAGTACCTTTGAGATACCTCAGCACCCTTTTGACACCTTGCCAGTGGTATTGAGTGGGCTGAGCATTTGCTCTCCCCAGAATGTTGACACTCAGAGCAATGTCAGGCCGACAGGCCCCTGCTATGTAGAGAAGACTCCCAATAACAGACTGATACAGCTTTACATCTGGAAATAATTCATCACTAATATGTTTTGTGAACCCTGGAATCATTGGCATTTTTACAGCCTTACAATCAGACATATTACACTTTTCCAGCAAGTTTTCAATCTTTTGTTTCTGACTCAGCAGAAAACCTCCCTTAGCTTTTTGTATTTCAACCCCAAGGTAATTTTGAATAGGCCCCAGATTCTTGATCTGAAACTTCTTGCCCATTTCACTGGCAAACACTTGCACCTGTTTTTGTGTACCACAGATCAGACACAGATCATCCACATATACCAGGAGAATTTCCAAACTCTCCCCTTTACCTTGGACATATACACAGGGATCAGCAACGCTTTGCTTAAACCCACACTCCTGCAAAGCATTGTCCAAACAAACGTTCCAACACTGGGCTGAACGTCTCAGACCGTACAAAGCACATTGCAGACACCAAACAAGACCTTTCCTCCCCTTGACAGTAAACCCATCAGGCTGTACCAAATAGACCTCCTCACACAAGTCAGCATTGAGGTAGGCAATGGTGATGTCAAAACGTGTGACCAGGGACCCTCTCTGCCCTGCAATGGCTAAAGCTAGCCGAATGGACTGCATTTTGACTGCTGGGGAGAAAGTTTCATCGTAGCTTTCTTCTCTTTGATTGAACCCCCTAGCGACTAACCTCGCCTTGTGTTTGACCTGCCCATCAGCAGTCGTCTTCAACTTATACACCCACCTGCAATCAACAGGAGTGACACCTTTTGGCAACTCACACAGAGAAGACCATAAACAACTTCCAGTCTTTCAGAAAGTCTTCAGTTGGTGTATCCTTTAGAACCCACATTAATTTGGCAATTTGGGCTCACTTCAATGACCTCAGCAATCCATTCTTCTACCATCACTACTTCATTCCATTTCCAACTTTAAGCATGTCATGTATCAAAGAAGTGATCCATATTTCCTGTCAAAGTTTTTATTCATAATGTCTAATAGAAACATTTGTGGTAGCACTACAAAATCTCCTTTAAATTTTTTCTGAATTACTATATAGATCTTAGACCAATAATTTTTTGCCTTCTTACAAGTCTGCCACGTGGGAAAAAAGGAGCCCTCCTTATTTTGGCATCTCCAACATTGGTCTAACATTCTGGGACATTTTCAACAGTTTATTTGGGATTAAATACCATCTGTATGTCATCTTATATAAATTTTCTTTTAAATTACTGCACAAAGTAAATTTTATATCTTTGGACCACATCCCACTGTACATATGAACATTATGCCCAAAATTTTGGGCTGACTTTCTCATGCACTCTTTTACAGGTTCATTTTCTATCTCTAATTTCAAAAGTGATTTATACACTTTTTAAATTACATGTTCATTGTCTTTACATAATTCTAAATGAAACTCATTTTCTCCAATCTCTGTGGCTACATTCCTCTTATCTTGATAAAATTTGCTCTCAAGTCTCATATAAGCAAGCTAATTAACATCTTTGCCTTCCTTAACAATCATCTCTCTTGAATTAAACTTCAGACTGCCTTATTCAAAAAGTATAAAAGATCATTGTAAAGCAGGGATTTCCAGTTTTTAGCCCACTATCTCGTAGAGGTTTTGACTCAGTTTTATTGTGATGGAAGAGAAGAATAAGACTTCATACAGTTGATTTGCCCAACTAAACCCAAGAATTGAGATTTAAGGTAATTTAGTTCTGCAGATACTAATAGAACCAAGTCAGCGTAATCAAAAAATTCTTATTGAGTGGATATAAATCCAGATACTTGGGACAGATGGATGTTGTGTATGTTGATCCAGAAATTGATCTCATTCTGCTCAGTGAGACCTAGTTTCTAATGAGTGTGAATGGCATGGTTTTAATTGGGTTATACATGCATCAGACTGTAAAAGCACACAACAGTTATTTTTTCCCCACATATTTTTCATGTAGTTATTTAATGAAATATTTTAAGAGACTGATAAAGAGTCCATGAAGACATTCATAAATTATAGAGAGGAAGTTAACCCATGTTCTCAACATTAGCTACATCCTGAACATAAAAGATATGCGGAAATTGAGTTTCAGCGAATTCAGACAAAGTAGACTAATTCTCGAGGAGTTAGATTTGTTATTTTAACAAAACATCCTTTGCACTGAGTTTTGAACTGCTGGCATAGTTCTAGAAATTTATTTTATTCCATTTTGCTGTGCATTGGAGGCTTGCTAAATTCTTTCAGTTCGCAACTCTAATGTGCTCTGTCCTAAGCTATTTAAACCACTGTTCAAAACAGCTGTTTCAAGCTGTTTTCTTCATTACTTCTTTATTTATCCTTAAAGAATGATATTTTATCACTCTCTTACTTCCATTTTTTCTGTGGAATTATTCTCTGAAGTAAATAATTGCTATGGGCCCTTCTTCCCTGCCGTCTCCAGATATGCAAACTTGAGTACATCATGTCCTATACCTAAAATGACAGCAATGGGCATTTTTTCTTTTACATGGAAGTTCCTGCAGTGGAACCTCCACAGATACAGAGGTTCCACTGTAATATGTTAACTTTATTAGGTAATTGTGTGGTGGTTCCTCTCTTAGCCATAGAATGGAATAAATCAGTGTCCTTATCTTTCTCAATGTTAAAGTCTTCCTGCTTCATTTCCTGCTCTACACAGTTAGGTAGACAATAGGGGATTTCGTATGGTTTTATAGACACAGCTCAAGCAAATCTGGACATGTTATTCTTCATTCGTTCCATCCAAGGTTCTGATAATTTTTTAGTAAAACCAATTTTTTTTTCATCAAGAGCTCATTTATTGATATTTCTCATGGTGTCTTGGCCGATATTTTGTACTGCTTTGGTTGAACCATGGAGTAGCAGCTGCCCAACTATTTTTCACAGACTTTTTCATCGCAAACACTGTAGATGTGGAACTCTAAATGTTGTAGCAGTATTGCCTATGTTGTCTCTGGAAGCTGAAAAACCCAATAGAGATTAGACAGAACTTCATTCTGGAGAGAAGTGACTAGTGGGGTGCCACAGGGTTCTCTCCTGGCCCCAGTGCTGTTCAATATCTTTATCAACGACTTGGATGAAGGAGTAGAGGGCATGCTCATCAAATTTGCAGATGACACCAAATTGGGAGGGTTGCTAATACGCCAGAGGACAGGATCAAAATTCAAAATGACCTGGACAGATTGGAGAGCTGGGCCACGGCTAACAAAATGAAATTCAACAGAGAGAAGTGTAAGGTCCTACACTTAGGTAGAAAAAATAGAATACAGAAATATAGGATGGGGGACACGTGGCTGGATAGCAGTACGTGTGAAAGGGATCTAGGAGTCTTAATAGATCACAAGCTGGACATGAGTCAGCAGTGTGATGTGGCAGCCAAGAAAGCCAATGCAATTCTCGGTTGCATCAATAGGAGTATGGTGTCTAGACCGAGGGAGGTACCGGTACCACTCTACTCTGCTTTGGTTAGACCTCATCTTGAATACTGTGTCCAGTTCTGGGCACCCCAGTTCAAGAAGGACGTGGTCAAGCTGGAGCAAGTCCAGAGGAGGGCGACCAAAATGGTGAGGGGCCTGGAAGCCATGCACTATGAGCATAGACTTAGAGAGCTGGGTATGTTTAGTCTGCAGAAGAGAAGGTTGAGAGGGGACATGATAGCCATGTTTAAATATCTGAAGGGATGCCATATAGAGGAGGGAGAGGGCTTGTTTACCGCTGCTCCAGAGACCAGGACTAGGAGCAATGGATTCAAGCTGCAGGAAAGGAGATTCCACCTGAACCTCAGGAAGAACTTCCTGACGGTCAGGGCTGTCTGGCAGTGGAATATGCTGCCTTGGAGTGTAGTGGAATCTCCTTCTTTGGAGGTTTCTAAGCAGAGGCTGGATGGCCATCTGTTGGGAGTGCTTTAAGGGTGTTCCTGCGTGGCAGGGGGTTGGACTGGATGGCCCCTGTGGTCTCTTCCAACTCTACATTTCTATGATTCTATTATTCTAGGAGTCAGGGAGTATTATATCCATCATTCTGTTATTTACCTATTGCCATTTTGCCACCTTAGCCCTAACAAAAAACACCAGTGTTCATGTTTAATTCCTTACTATTTAATGTAGAGTAAATTAAATAATGTTGGATTAGAAGTAGGTTCCTGGGGTATTAGCCTCTTTTCCTGGAAGGATGAGGAGGTGGTTCAATTGAGACTCAGCCTCCTTTAGCACAGTTCAGAAGTGGAGAACACTGAATCTCTTGGGGCCATCGGAGAATAGTTTTAGCAAAGTAAAACACCTGGTATGTGAGCTTCATAGTTTAAAAAAACTTTACTCGCATTTAAAGATAGATTCAAACATATATACCTAAACCCTGGGTAGCTACAGGAAAGTTTCAAGAAGAAAAGCAGCTCAGCAAAGCCTGCACTCAACAACCTGGGTGAGAAGGGAGAGAAGGAGGAGTCTTTTATGTGCTTCCAAACACATATGGAAGGTTCTCTGATCACATGACATGGTTGCTTAGATGCATCCCCCCAATGGGTGACTGAGCAAATGAGGAAAGTTTTAGAGACAGTATGTATAGGGCATGCAGGAAACTATTTCCATCTAGCGCCCCATTGATCTGAGAGCAAACAAGTGAGGAGTTAAAGAGTTGGGAAGCATTTTCAAACAAATAATATTGTCATGTGTGTAAGTTTCCTTCAAGGCCCAGATCTTCTTCACATGTCAGGACAAGAAGAAGATTGTCAGGATGAGAACACTGATTGAAATGCATATATATATTCTCCTTTCTAGTCAAATGGCAAACTCTGCACGATTGTGGCTGATGCCTTATGCTTAGTAATGTCACTGGGGCTTGTCCCTGTTGACATCACCAGGGGCTATCCCTTGGTCTCAGTTTTTGGTCTCTGAAATCTGAGTGCCTGGGATGATACTAATTCTGTAACTGCATCCATTTCCACACTAGCCTGTTACAGTGCTATTATTCCAGTTTCAACATTCATGGAATCCTGGGGTTTGCAGTTTAGGGAGGGGCCTTTGAGGCTCCTCCCTAAACTGCAAATCCCAGAATTCCATAGGATGTTGAAACTGGAATAATAGCCTGTAACAGGCTAGCGTGGAAATGGTCCGTGTGCGTTTCTGTGTTTGCAACTTTTACACACATACTTTTTTAAAACCTAATTCTATGAAAATCATTCTATGAAAATCAACACAATTCAAAGCCCCGTTGAAAACAGGGCTGAGATTATAGCCTAGCTCAGATTGTGTCCACAGGTTTCACTTTCACTCTGCCAAAGCAGAATGGCTTTGCCAAGGTGATCCTGGTGTTCAATTCTGGCCAGCTATGGAGGTAAAAATCCCTAATAGTGCAAGCCATCAGAAAGCATGTGATCAAGAATGTGCCTGTGAAACTTCAGTCACATTTTCAGTGTTTCTTTACCTTCACATGCGCTAAACATTTTATTTTTTTAAAAAAAAATATTCAAATTGAAATGTCCCCAAATCATCTATTAGGTAAGAAAAGTTGCCCCTATGGTCTGTTTCACATACATAAAATTGCTATTGATTTTAGTGTTCATTTTCCCAAAAAGCAATGTAAATTTCTTCTTTTTCCTACCAATGAGTTAGCTGGAAATTCTGTCATTTCATTTCAGCCATTAACAGAAATCCTAGTGTTACTATGCATTTGGGAGTTAACGTAGTTGGCGTTACAGAACTATGGGATAAGATCCAACTGAACACATTGAATGGAAAACTCTGCCAATAATTACACAGGCTCACCAGTGCTTGTCATTGTGCACACACCAATCCCCATTTGGAAAATGCAACTTCTGCTTGCACAGCAAGGCTCTGGATGCCTTCTTGAATGAGTGGTGAAAATGTCAAACTGTTCATGCTGCAATCCATGGTACGAGAGGTTTGACTTAATAGGATCCTGGAGATGGTCTAGTTTCCACATCATTTAATACCATATAGGACAATTCACAGTCATTTTCAAAATAAGCCATCTAGCTCAGTATCTTGTCTGTGGCATAAATGGATAGCCAGTGCTTCATGGCATGTTTAAGTAAACGCAAAAATATAGAGAATTTGACCATCTTTTTTCCCCCACTGGAGAGAACTAGTATAACAGCCTGAAATATCCTACTAGGACCTAATCTAGATATATTTCTTTGTAAAACACACTGACTTCATGAGCATTGACTTGCCACGTTCTAGTTGATTCAATCAGTCTACTCTAGTTGGGATTAACAATTCTATTTTGACATATAATCCTGTAGCCCAGGATATAATCTTGATTACGATATTTCATGGAGAAAAATAGATGGAAATTTTATTTGTTTAGTCATTATTCAATAAAAAGAGTCCCAGTTTCCTTCTTCAGATTATCCATTATCTCAGTGGTTCTCAACCTGTGGGTCCCCAGATGTTTGTGAACTTCAGCTCCCAGAAGCCCTGAGCATTGACCATAGTGGCTGGGGCTTCTGGGAGCTGAAGTCCAAGAACATCTGGGGACCCACAGGTTGAGAACCACTGCATTATCTTATATATTCTCACGTCTTTTCTTATGCCCTTCTACAGTGTGTGAAACATTCATATAGAATGAGTTGCTAGCCCCTTTTGGCCATACTGTAAGTCACTATAAATAATTCATTTTTATTAGTTTGTTTGATTGTACTGAATATAATTATAAGGCCATCTGATTATCTAAAAATGTTTCTGATAATAATTTCCTGTAAATAATATATAAGATTCATTGTATCCAAAATTTGGTGAACGTTAGCATTCATATGAGCACACTGACAGTCCCTAACAAATGCTTTGCATATCCAAAAACATTGTGTATGTCATTGAATACTGACAGTTTGAGATACATACAAAGGCATACACGTGTGTGTGTGTCTCTCTCTCCCCCTCTCTCTCTATTACACACACACAAGCTAGCGTTTCCAGTTTTCCAAAGAAGTAATAAGGAACAGTCAAAATTCATGACAGGCAGGGTTGACACTCAGGAAGTGGCTATTAACCAGTTTGTGTTCTTCTTAAGTACCAAAGCAAAGTACTGATTTCAGTTATGCTAGCAATATATTTCTCAATAAAATTAAAATATTATTCTCTCTCATAAATTGCATGATGCATATTTCTCTGTCTTTATAAAGGGCCTACACACAAAAATACAGGATTGTTTTTGTTTTTGTCATCTTGTTCAGTCTGTATGAAAAGAAAACTTTTTCAGCCCTCAAATGAGGAACATCTCTCAGCTCTCAAATACGAAACACCTGCCAGCCCTATTAGGCACAAACTTTCTGGCCCTCTAATAAGGGGACATCCCTTATAGTAAGGAAGTTTGCAACCCTAACACACATCCTGCCTGTCTGATGACACTGGAAATATTAATATTTTTCTCTCTCTGTAAGATTCTATTTCACATATGCTTGCTCTTTTGCTGCAAACATATTTTAAAATTTAAAAAATATATGAAAAATACAACATGATTTGAATCATAACATCTGCTTGGAAAACAGAGAATTTTTTTCACATCCTCCTTCCCTCTACATTCTCCATGTTCCCAACCCCCAAAATAGTCCCTCAGGTCTGAAGGTCAATGGCATTTGGCAGAGGAAATAGCAAAAGGAAGGGCAGAGGATCAGCAAAAACTTGTACAGAGGAAGTGTTCCCTGTCTCATTTGACCATTCAAATCTGTATATCAAATAGGCTGTTAATGTTATAGATTGACTGTCCAGTGCCAGAAAAAATCTTAAAATATCATTACTTAAGACTATGTACAAAATAATTTCCATAAACTTGTTACTTCTTTTTTTGTACTTATAAAATGTTGCAGGGGGTGACAGAAATCTTTTATTAGTTGTCTTCTGAAGGCTGTAATTCATTTAAGCAAAACAGTTAAATAGATTTAAAAGATATTCTTAAAATATTATTCTCTTCCCCTGGCTTGTCTTGACAGATTTATGATCACATAACCTGTAGGGAAGTGACTGTGTTTATCCATTAATAGAACAACCAGTCCTGCCTCTACATGTATATGCTGCTACTCGAAAGAGTATTTTTAATGTGCCAGAGCACTTTAATTCTCACACCTTGATGACTTACTACAGTCATTTAGTAGTTGATGTTGTCTGGTTATATTTTGTATGTAATTGTGCATTTGTTTTCTTTATTTAATAGAATGTATAATTAATTAAAACGTATGGCCTCTGGCCTAAATTCAATGCTAGTTCCAATTAGAGTAGACCTTTTAAAATAAGATAACTTACTTACTTAAAATACCAAGTTTCCATTGCTTCGTTGGGTCCAGTCTTGTTGGAACTAATGGTTGGAGAGTGTGTATTAAGTTTTTATACATATTTAGCTAACCATGGTTTTCTTGAATGTTTATAGTCTCATGCAAATTAACTGCTTTGGAGGCCAATGGTTTTTAAAACAATTTACAAATAATTCACATGAAATAAAATAGTGAGTTGTTTTTAATAGGTATATTTTATAAACACTGTGTTTTTATAGCTGATCAGGAGAAATGATGTATATATTTCTGTTTTCATCACAGTTTGAAATATAGATATACCTGCTCTCTGGGTCTTCAAGTGAACAATAGGTTTCTTTATTCGTTATAAGTAATAAAACATGAAAACATAATTTAGATCATAAAATCCATACTTTTTGAAAGCATTCTGTATTACTGAACAAAATTGTGGAATTTTCTGTAGTGCAGCCTGTCTTCAAACAGTTTAGATTTAGTGAAGATCAGCAAAGTTTTCATAAATATGCTATTGTTTCTATTTGTAAAACAGGAGTGTGTGCGTGTGTGTAAAACAGTGTGTGTGTGTGTGTAAAATCATGAAATTTATTATAGAAAACATAGATCATGAGAAAAACAAAAGAATCAAAAATAAATGATCTCAGAAATATATACATCTCCAAGAATATAACCTTCATTGTTGTTTACATAAAGAGTTTTTATAGTCACAATAGTGATAATAAAGTTTCATATTTTCCTATGATACCAGCTATTATATGATATTTAAAACCAATAAGCCTGTATTTTGAAAATGCCTAAGTATTATGGGAAAAAATTCAGACACATCAAGTGTTATGGTTCATAGTACAAAAGAGTCTTCTTTTAGGACTATTCTAAAATAGTTAGTGTGGCTATAGGATGAAATGGCCTAACTGTAATTATGATTAAAGTGAGAAAGTGCCTTGTGCAAGATAGTTAACCAGATGAAGTTAAGCAAGATAAGGTGCATTCTGGCCTTTTTTCAGAACACTGGCAATCTTCATTTTAAACTACATTGTATAGTGCAAAGTGCTTTTTCCTGAGATTAGGTATTGTGGCAGAAGCTAAAACTGCCTTTTTCCCCTAACCATGCCAGAATACAACCTCCTTTTCTTTTTGTACTAACAAGACTGCTCTACCACTACAGCCCACTCTAAGTAATTAAATCAATCCTTTGTACTTACCGTATTCTCTTCTAGTGAGGGTACTAGATCTGATTATATGCTTCATGCATATTCAGAGTACGGCACTGACAGCTCTTTAATGAGCTCTTACTTAATCAGTACGAACAATGTTCATCTTGTTCTTTTCCCCCTTCATACATTAGAGCGAGGAACAGTTGGGGAAAAAATGAAACATCCAGCATTCATTTGAAAAATATATTGTACTTTGAAAAGTGTCTAAGCTGGGGAAGTTGCATTCTGCCCTTTAAAAGTCTGATGGACAAATTGGATTACTAGTATTGGATTAAATAACAAATGGTTAGAGGAGAAATGAGAGAGCTCGCTGTGATCACAGGCTTTTAATATTTTTTTCTACTTATAGAGCTGAAGGGGTCTTTAACCAGTTATTAAAGTCAGGATTAATTTGTAATGGTCCAACTTACTAGTTTTAAAAGGGGTCTTTCCTCTTCTCTAAAAAGAACAAAAACAATAGCTTAATGTGTATGTTATGTTGCAAAAAAGAAAACCTCATATTTTATTCCATGACAATGAGTTTGCATCCAAATGCTAAATGATTTACAAACATGGTTCATTCTTCATTTAAATAATATGTGTAGTGGTGATTCTTAATAGCCATTTATTTACACCCATTTGTACAGAATGATCTTAACAAGCTTTCTATACTGGGTGCAGAATGAAAAGGCATATACTCCTGATTGAACTCTGCTTAGCTTTCCAAAGTTGCTGCAAAACAAGCTATTGCCTAAGAAACTTATTAGAGAAGAAATTACAAAGTAAAGGTTTAAGTTGTGTCATAGAACTAAAGAACTCTTTTTTGTTGCTGAAGGGAAACAAATGCTAGATTGTATACGTATTACACATGTGGTGATTGCATAAGCAACTTTAAATTTCAGTTGTAAAATCTGTTTGATTGTGCAAAACTGTAGTGTTTCATGTTGTTGGTAGAAAAATTCAAGTCTATGGCCAGAAAGCCCTAACTGATACTGCACACATGTGTCATTTCAGTGATCAAAAAAAAAAAAACCTCAGTCAGACTACAATTGGCCTTTTTCCAAATGCCAAGCTTTTTCTTTTTACTCTTCCTTCCTTTGTTGCTGCCCGGGGATTTGTGCCTATCACAACCTATATCACATGACTAGTGTCAGGGCATCATATGGTCCAAAGAGAACACAAAACCAGCTAACCTAAACGACAGCTTAAAACACTGTAGAAAAGATTGATATCCTTTATATTGAATTGTGTATTTCACACACTTAAATATTTAGCATTTATCTATAGATATGTGTCTGTCATACCCTTTGATACATAAAGGCAAACTTTGTCTGGACTTTTTCTCCTATGTGGCATAGTTAACTTTACAGGCTTTTAGATTCACAAGCTGTCATTAAAAAGAGGAACCATTCTACATTATACTTCTGACTCTAGGATAGTCCTGGGATAGCTGCTCTCAAAGTATTTCCCTTTCAAAAAGTCAGAACACATAAATTAATCTCATTTCTGGGTCTTGCCAAATCTGTTCCTTAGAATAATAGATTTTAATTATATGCTGGATTTGTAAGTGCAGTTCTAAGCAGCTAGCTTTGGATCAAGAGATGCATTAGCATAAAAAGTTCTGGCTGTGATGCTGTTCTGTGAACTTTTGTGCAAGACTTAGGGAGCATTATAGTGTGATGTTGTGCAAGAGACTGTGTAACGCTTTTTGCTGGCACTCATTTTAGAAGTGGTATGTAGGAGTGTGCACAGCACAAGGCAGGAGAAGAGCCACATTCTCCTGCCTACTTTCTCCTATCCTTAGCGCTACACCCAAAGCCACCCTTCCTTATGAGTGAGAAGGGAGGAGCAGGATTCCAGGTACAATGAAAGGGCCTTTGGCCTTTAGAGATCACATCATGCAAGCATGACTCTTTGGTAACTTTTTGTCAAGTGAACATCTCAACAGCCTGCCTACATTTATTTTTGGCCCAGATTCCAGCAACTGGACCTGTGCAGCAAGAAGTACTCTCAATGCTTTTCTGCAGCCTCCTATGCTCCATAGTGTCATATATACAATGACTGGTTTTTATCCACCTTGGTTCCTTCTCTGATCCTCCAGCCTAATACACTGGGAAGATTGATTGGCTTTGACTCTTCACTGTGGACTTTGACCATGCTGGAGGCTTTGCACTTTTTCCATTATTGTGTCTGAGTTTCTTCCATAATCCTGTTGACATTATATCTCTCCAGCCACCTCCCAACTCCTCAAAACATTACTTCTTTTACTGGAAGTTTGTCTCACAAGCAGGAGGGGTGGGGGAATTATGACTGGTTGCAAAGAATGGCAAATTTGCAGTGAAAATTAACTAAGCTGATTGTTTTGCCCAGGGTGAAAATAGTGGATGGAATACACTGAAACCATATGTAGGATTCTTTCCAGCACTTATCAGATGACCAGTTTATGTTTTGAAACAAGGCATGATTATTGTTTAAAAAAAATAAAATGGTATCTGCATAAATGTTTATATTGCTTACATTTTTGCCAGAGACTCCATCTAGAAGTGCCCTTCTGCAAGCAGACTTGTTTAGCTACCCACAGTGTAAGGAAAGTGTTTGAATTAGTTCATGTTTGCCCTTTCATAGATCATTTAATAATCAGTTGAATCATCATAAGGTTATGGAAGGAGGCATAGGTGACAGAATATTCATTCAAGAACTTCTGTGGTCTTTTCATAGCTTGTTTGTCCATGACACAGAGATAATAATTTGTTATAATGGGCTTCATGCTCTATTAAGAAGAAAGGAGGCTCATCTATCAAACGAAGGGACACAATCTAGTAGACCAAAATTTAATTTCTACATGACTTACTCTAAATATTCATATTAATGTGCTTAAAACCATCTCCTCTATCTCCCTTCTCCTTTCTCTCCTCTTACAGTTGTCCCTATATCTCCCTCAACTGCTTTTCTGTTTCTCCCTGTCTCACTTGATGTGTTGATTACCTTGTTGTACTTGTCTAATCCTTCCACATGGCTCTTTGATCCCATCCTCTCCCTGTTCATGGTTACGATATGCTGTGCCAGTATCTACCACAAAATGATTGTTTTCTCACAGATGCCTCCTTCCCTATCCTGTTCAAATGTGCCACTCTTTCTCCAGTTCTCACAGATCATCCCTTTTGCCATCTTTCCTCTCTGCCTTCATTCCCATCTCTTTTCTGCCATTTGCCATCAAAATCCTGGAGTATGTTGCTTGTTGGATTAGAAGTAGATTACTGGGGTGTTTACCCCTTTTCTGGGGAAGATAGGAAGGCTGGTTCAATTAAGACTCAGCCTCCTTTAGCAGACTTCAAAGGTAGAAGTGCTGGATCTCTTGGGTCTCTCTGAGACTAGTTTTAGCAAAGTAAGGCAAACACACAGTATGTGAGCTTGATAGCTAAAAAAAAAAAAAAAGGCTTTACTCACATTTAAAGGTACATTCAAATATTTATACATAAACCCTGGCTAACTACAGGAAAATTTCAAGAAGAGGAGCAGCTCAGCAGAACCTGCAGTCAACAACCTGAGTGAGGAGGAAGAGAGGGAGGAGTCGTTTATGTGCTTCCAAACACATATGGAAGGTCTCTGGTCAGTTGATGTGGTTGCTTGGATACATCCCCCCCCCATGGGTGACTGAGCAAATGGAGAAAGTTTTAGAGACAGCCTGTATAAGGTAGAGGCAAGCAGGAACCCCTTTCTGTCTAAAACCACATTGCTCTGAGAGCAATGGGTGAAGGGTGTTAAAGAGAATGCTTTGCTAGGAGGCATTGTTTACTCCTGACACTGTTTACTCCTGCTACTACTGTACGTTCACTCTTTCAGTTCTGCTTTTGATTCCCCATCAGTCTGGATTCTTCTCCTGCCCCCTCCACCATGTTACTGAGACCACTGTTACAAAAGCCAATAAAATTGTCTCATTGCAAAACTCTTAAGGGTTCTGGTGGTGAAAAGGGGGCCCAGTGCATGACTCAATTTTGCCCAGACTTGCTTACCTTGCCCAAGTGCAGTAGAGATTGTAGTGCTCCCATGAAGCTTCTTCTTGGAGATCCAGTTTCCCTTGTCTTCCCTAGATTCTGAGCAACTTACAGGCTTGACACTCTACCCCCTTCCCTTATGCTTTCTGGGAGAAAGGGAAAAAATATTCCTTGTAGACCTTGCCTTGGAGTTGTGTGACCAGAGCTTTCCACTTTCTCTTAAGGAACAAGCAGGCTTGTTATAAATGCAACACTTAATAATAAAGCAATAGGAAAATAGCATACTAAGAACTAATAGAAGCTATATCAAGCAACTCAACCAGCTTATAACACTGGTGCTCTGTATACCTCCCCTCTGGTTACAGGAGGAAGAACCGAACCCATAGGAATAAGCATAAATAAAAGAATTCCAACTCCAGGTTGCTTTCCCCAGCCCTGCAATTCCTTTCAAAAGAACAAAAAACCTAGCACATCTGACTAGACAGTCCCTGGTTTCCTAGTAGCCCTTTCCTGGTATTCATTTCCCTGCTCTAACCTGGAATAGGAAGCTGCAAACTTCTGCCTCTCCCTCTTCTTCATCCAGGAAGCCTTTGGTTCTCCCTTTCCTCACCTCCCATTGGCTAAAGGGTGTTGGGGTCAACCCACTTTTTCTCTCATGGCCTTTGCTCAGATCGCCCGAGTTCACCCTTTCTGTAGTCTAGCCATTCCAGTTCCATTTTCATGACCTCTCCTCTGCCTTTAAGATAGTTATTCATTTTCTTCTTCTTAATTCGCTTTATACTCTCTGGATAACAAGTAGTTCTCCGCCAAAAGTATTAATGACATAATGTATGCAAAGTGCCTTACAGTGTAATCCTAACATGCTTTTGTTACCTGGTGGAAGGTGTTCAGGTATGGTATCATTAGAAAAGGAGCTCCACTGACAAGGAGTTTTTCCTGTTACAGAGCTTCCTGCCTGTCCAGTGACTACTTGGTGGGAAGAAAATTATCACCAGTTATGTTACTGATGGTGAAAAGCTCCCAAATGGGATGTTCTGGTGGTACGATGAACTGGCTTTGAATTCACTGCATTCATAGCAATCTGTTCTTATAAACTGTGTCCAGGCCAGGCCAATCAGACTAGAGTTGGCATAGGTAGTTTCCCTCCCCATCCCCAGTTGCATACAGAGGATGAAATGCAAAATACTATAGTCCACAAGCCTGAAGAGCCTGGCAAACATTTGTCCCTCACACCTTTATCTTCTGCGCTTGGGTGATGTGCAAGCCAACATAGCTTTGGACACAGTGCGAAAGCCATCACTCTGTTCCTCTATGGCCCCTTTTGGGATTGCACTCTTAGGCTGCAATCCTGTACACACTTATCTGTAATTCTTGAACTTAATAGGACTTAACAGGTGCCAGTAGGCCCTTGCATGTCCCTGCTAGGCCACTCACTGGCACTGACATTTCCCCACTGTTCCTATAAACTGATGCTTTATGGGTGATCATGTAGTGGGCCCTACCTCTGAGGTCCTGCACCTCCATCCTGAAGTCTAATCCTAGTTGCATCACTGTGCTTGCCTATGCCATTTTGCCAGCTGAGGCAAATCCAGACAGGTTCTAGTGGCTCACTAGCAACTGGCAGAGGCTTCAGCAGGTGTTGGGAGGTATATACTTTGTTCCACCACCTTCCCAGCATACCATCCTGGACAAGTGGCTCATGATGGAACTGACCTGAACCTTAAATTGACCAGAATGTTGATTTAAATATAAAATGACTGTCTATGACATTGACAAGTAATTTGTTTGAAACTGAAAGGCATCTTTGGTTGAGCTTCTACACACATTTTGTTGTAGAACACAAACTTCACTTAGTATGGGTCAATTTTGAGTATAGTTCACAAGACTGTGCTGTTTATGTCATTTTGTAAATGCCTTTTATTTAATGGGCTCACTTCTCCATTTGATAAATTCTGAGTCAGTGAAGAAGCTTATTTTTGCTTATAAGTGACCAGTGATATTGTTTGGTATGGGAATAATTCTATATGGTTTTCAGTTGATATAGAAGCTTTCTTTTTCTAATTCTAATATTGTAGTTACAGTACATTACTTATACAAGCCAGTTGCACTGTTATAATTATTCTGAATTACACCCAGAGTTTGTGATCATGGATTAAGTGTGGTCATTGATCTAATTAAGGCTTTAAATCCTTGAGTTAGATTAGTTAATTTCGGAAGATATATTGACCAACATTTGGTCTCCAGGGCCTTTTTGGGCCACAGCAGGCCTGAAAAAGCAAAATTATATTTAAGTACAAACTTTCAAACATGGTTGTCAAAAATAAAAGGCATGCTCACTCTTCATTTCCACCAACATTCAAAATAGAAACATATCTAATTTTGAACTATGAATATAGCAGAGTTAATTAAAATATCAGTTATTAACTCCCTCAAATAAATAGGTACACACAACAGTTTAAGGAAAGACTAAAGACAAATCACCGTTTTCCTGTTTAAATGTACATCTCACTCCAGAGACATGTGTAGTTCAAGGCCTCTACAGTTTTTTCAGTGCCAGACATGGATACATGTTACTGCTGCAGCATAAGTTTTATTGATGGTAAATGGTGCAGTAGATGGCATGTAACAGAGACACACCCCAACCCTTTTGCTGATGGGCTCCAGCACCCCTCACGGCCAAATAAGTTTTATCCAGATTTATCCCTTTGGCTGGCAATTGGATCAGATAACTGTTGCTGGATATATGGTACACCTGGATTGGGAAGCACTTTTCCCCAAGGCTGAGGCTGATGAATAGTAGGTTATATAGTGTGACCTGTTTCCTCCCAAACGCCTATGTGCAAACATGTTAGCAACAGAAAAAAAATCACTCTCCTGTCTGTTCTCAGCCTTCATAATTTTTCCCAGGCTCACACTGCAAAGGAATGAAAAAGTATCCAAGAAGATCACTAAGGCAAGTTAGCTTTTTCCACACCACTGGACAGCTGTTACTATTTGGCCATGATGCTAACCCATCTGCCTGGTAGCAGGGCCTAGCTCACTACAGAGCACTTTGTTTTAATATGTAATATGCCACTAAGATTAGCAAACTACGTGCTATGTTAAATATGTCATTTGTTGTTACTAAAGAAAATCTTTTTAAAAATAGCCAGCATGTGGAATCCATTTTAGGACAGGTACCTCGTGTGAAAGATAGATGGGGAGTAACATTTTGACCTAAATCTCAATTTAGTTTGAGTTAGGTTAAACCTATTGAATCAATTGATCTCACAGATTGACTTAATAAATTCCCATTGATTTGATTGGTCTACTCCAGTTGAGGCTGACGGTTGAATTGAGGCCCTGCTATTAAGAGAGTCTGTTCCCACTCTCTTTAGATAGCAGGAACAGGGAGTATGGAGTTTGTTTTTTTTGTGGTCCAGGGAATACAGTACAAACCAATGGATTTAAATTACAAGAAAAGGGATTCTGCCTAAACATTAGGAAGAACTTCTTTACCTGTAAGCATTATTCAGCAGTTGAACAGACTCCCTCAAAGGGTGGTGGCCTTTGGAAGTTTTTAAACAGAAGTTGGGTTGCCATCTTTCAGGAGTGCTGTAATTGTGTATTCCTACATGATAGGGGGTTGGTGTTCAAAATCTAAGCTGTTTCAGCTTCTGCGAACCAGATGAAATTGCAGTGAGCAGGGCAATTTGGCCCCAAGATCTTATATTCAGGGTATTACAACCCTCTCTCCTTGGCCTTCAACTGTGAATCAAGAAGAAGTGTAATTGTAAATCAGCATAATGATATTGTCAAAAGGCTGTATATAAGCATTAAAATAAAAGAAAGAGGAAAATGTACATTTGTGTATTATTGATATTTGCATTCCCTGTTCCATTTGGAGCATCCTTCATAGGGCTTATAAAGAGTTGCCCTAGGAAGAGATTGAAACAGTCCTTATCCATGCTTGGCACTTTAGGATCCAATATGATATTTAAATATTTGTGGATAAAATCTAAAAATGTATATATGTATTCTGTTATGTTATGTTATGTACAGAAACATACAACAGAGACCATTCAGATTTATTACTTGGTTATGCTGTTTTATGTTTGTTGTTGTTTGTGTGCCTTCAAGTCGTTTCCAACTTATGGTGACCCAAAGGTGAACCTATCACAGAGTTTTCGGGGGGCTGAGAGTGTGTAAGGAGCCCAAGGTCACCCAGTGATTTTCCATGGCCAAGTAGGGAATTGAACCTTGGTCTCTGGTGTCATAGTCCAATGTTCAAACCACTACACCATGCTAGCTCACTGTCTTGTGTAAGTACATACAAATGTTCCCTTTTTTTTCCCTAACAGGAAGAAACACTGAAGAAGAAGAAGCTATGATGCAAGAATGGTTCATGCTAGTCAATAAGAAAAATGCCTTAAAAAAGAAGAATGAATGAGCTCTCCCTTTGAAGACTCCCAATTACACTGTATAAATCCTCTAGACTTTCTGCTTTTCTTCTGAAAACCCTTGGAGAGTTTCCTTCAGAGAGCCAAGTATTGTACGTTTCTTTAAGTAGCTCAGTTTTTCAACAGTTCAGACAAAAACTAAGAAAACATGTAATTCTGTAAATATAATCCCCCAGTTCTAAAATTAGACTATGAAAATGAATGGTGCTAACACTTACATAATCAGCTTTAGTTAAGATATTCATATATTTTTTCCCTGTCTGAAATTGAGACTGGAACACACACACATACTCATGCGTATCAATCAGGTCTTACCTAAAGTGGCTTGAGGAACTCGTTCTTTGTAAATCCCAATTTGAATTTGAACCTCATCTCCTGGCCTAAATGTGTGGATTGAAACATAAGTTATCTTTCAAATTTTGCAAATTTAATGGTCAAGTACTATACTTGACTCAAATATTAAAAATGTATATAAATGCATACATTTAGATAAATTGTGTCCAGAAAGAAATCTTTTATCAGAAAATTTAATTCAAATATGAATTTAAATATGAAATTTGGAGGGAATAAAAATCACAAATTAATGCAGAAATAGGTCAGAACAGGCTGATGCATTAACACATGTGAAACTGACAGGAGCAGAAATATACTGATCCATCTGTTGCTAATCTTGCTGTTGAATTGAATGAGGAAACAACTAGTCAAAAAGAGAACTCTGGGCTCATCAACTGGATAAAGACAATCTAGGCTGAGATAAAATATTTAGGATTGTGCCATAAGATGAAAGGCAAGGAAGGAAAAAGGGGGAAAGGGGGAGGCATTCAGTCTTTTAATATTTTGCAGTCAAGGAAAGTGCTAATTAGAAATGGTTTCTAAGGTGAAAAAAAAATTGAAACTGTTAACATGGGTAATTTACATTTTCTGTTTCTTCATCATGGTCTCTGTACATCCCACAACTAGAGTTTGTACTTGTGCAGACATTGTAATGTCCATTTTATCTAACCTTTGCCATGTGTTGCCATTGTACAAAAGGACCCTGACCCAAAGCAGAAGTTTCTCTTTGGATATTACAAACAACAGAAGAAGCTGCTCTATACCAGATCAAACTATTTGTTAATCCAACCCAGTATTATTTACTTTGGCAGCAGCTTTCCAGGGTCACAGGCTTAATCTCGTTTATTATCCTGGCTTGTTCACTGACATAGACGTCGAATTCCCTAGTTTGGAAATAGTAGGAGAAGAAAGCAAGGAGTTAGAGAGGAATGCTTGGCCTTACTGCTTCTTCCCACCTTCATAGTGAAATCTGAAATAGTCACCCAAACTGGCCTGCGCTGAGCATCTGACGCCAACGTCAGTTGATCCTGGTTAAGCAGAAGCATTGGGTCGATAGCTGTGCAGTGACTAAATATGGAACACAGCTTCTCTGAACTTACTTTGGATTGGAAAATACATGTCACTCAACTTTGGCAGAGAAGAGGAACTTGTTTTAAGTTACACATTCAATCTGGTACTTATCCTGCATAAGATGTGCAGAAATGAATTGCCTAAATTCAACTTGGCATTTGTGTCCAACACAGAGGTATTTCCCAGTACTTCAGAGCAAGTTTTGAGGGTTCATCAGGGGCTGTGGAGAGGGAGTTGCACCCTCAATCCCAATTTTGTTGGAAGAAGAAGTTTCACCAGTAGAATAACCCCTGGCCAATGTGAATGGCCATGGAACAGTACTATGTGAGTTGTTCCCTTTGCCACTTGTCTTTAAGGTAGGCAAATGCATTAGGGCATTTTCTGTGTTTTTCTCTGATAGCTGTCTTGCTTTTCAGAATCATTTATTCCTAAAAAGAGCACTGCTTTTAGGAATAAATCAGAATCCCAAGAATCTTTGTACCTAATGCCCAAACATCTAGAGGATGTTTCTAGCTACCAAACAGTCAGGGTGCTGTACAGTGAGGGAAATACGGGTGATTGCATTTTGTGATGGAAGCCAGGCATTGAAGATAGGCTTCAGAGGCAAACCCAGGTGAGCTAGGTTCCAAAGTGAAGCCCAGACTATCTTGTTGCTAAGCAAATTTAAGCCCCAGGTATTTATTATGGAAGTTTATCTTAAGATAAGTGAGGCAGCATTGCCAAATCAAATATATCTCTGTGTGTGTTCATGCATGCGCATACACTCGGAGTAAGCATGAACATATTGTATTCTGGTGTACTACAGTAGTACATTATAATGTGTTATCATACTAACAGGCTATAACATGATTACATGTAATCATGCAAGATGTATGTTGAAGAAGGATTTACTTTACTATTTAGAAAAAATCTAATACTCTGTTTTTGCTGGTTCCGTGATGAGTGAAAACGGAGGTATTGGTACTGTTCTGTTCTCTTTTTATTTTAATAAATGAACACTGTTACACCCTATGGATTCTGATTGGAACTTGGAATAGTTATTTGGGGGGCTACAACCCTGACAGTGGCCATGCTAGCTGAATGATTCTAAGATCTATTATCCAAAAAAGTAATTTTTCCATACTTCAGTTCTGATATCCTGGCCCTAATCTTTTGGGGCCCATAAGCACCTTAGAAATTCGAGGAGCTTTTGTGAATACCACACTAAAATGACTACCATGGATGGGGAAGGGGATTAGTGGTCACAAAAGAAAATACAAGGCATAATTTGGAACTGAGTTCCAAATGTCAAAACCTGTCTTTCATATTACCAAAACATAAATTTCCTAAAAGGATAACTGGTGGTACTCTTATAAATATCCCCTGCAAATAACATATCCACCCTCCAGAAACACAAAGATGCTCCCTGTCCCCCATCGCAAAATCAAGCATGCATCTTCTAGTACAAAATTAAGAGTAGCAGACAACATCCTCCTTCCAGCTGCTCCTTGCCCAACCTCTCAGCCCAGGGGGTTCACCACTGCCCTTCCCAGTCAGCTTAGCAGCCAGGGATAGTTATATATTTTTTTCTTTTTAGTCTCTTTAAGGTAGTTTGAGTGGTGGCTCTAGAAAGCAAAACACCAGTTCAAAGGTGCCCTGCCATTGTCTTTCCTTTTCTAATACCTGTGGGCACACATGATGACTAGAAACATTTTCAGGAAAAAAAGATAAGTGACTGGAAGCTGCAAAGGTATAAATAGGAGTAAATTTTTTAAAAAATCCCAGGGGACACATGGAAGAAGCAAGAGATCTGGTCTTTGTTGGCATCACTGTGGAGACTCCAGTGCTAGAATAATAAGCAGTCCTTTAAAATAAGTGCTGCTTCTTGAAATGAGCAACATCTACCTAAAGAAAAACTTTGTTCTTGTGTATCATTTGTTTTAGAGTAGCTTAAACCTAAAGTGAAAAGTCAGTTCCATGGCCCAAAAATCAATGTAAATTAAAGGTTCTTTTAAGTGTTTAATGATTTAGTAATTAACATATTGATGAACTTTTGCAACTTGCCTAGGGAAAAAGAACATGACCTGGAAAGGAGGTACGAGTTGCTGAACAGGGAACTAAGAGCAATGCTTGCCATTGAAGGTAAGATAATGATTTAAAACTTATGACTTCTGCACATAAAAGAATGTTGGTATTTTTTAGATACGAAAAACAAACTGCCCATCTCTAGACCTAATTTCTGAACATAATATACAGACCTATGTAAACAAGGAGGCAAAGTCTCTTTTAAAATGAGCTTGAAATAGGAAAAAACTGAGAAAGTATCATGTGGGTTCATTTCCTGGCAATTTTTGTTCATTTTCTTAAAGTAACATGATATTAACTTTGACCCAGCAGTACTAGTTTTCCCTCAGCATAAAATGAAAAGACTGGCACATCAGATTCATTATTTTTTATATCTTAAACATTTGTGAGATGAACCTTATCCACTTTTCATTATAAAAATATCATCATCGTGTCAAGTAAATATTTCATCAGGCAAAATGACAAGGTTCATGCAATCCTTTGAACATATATTCTTTATTCTCTGTAGTTTTCCAAGAAGCCAGTCACCTCCCCTGAATGAAAACTCATGAGCAGATTGACATGGGGATAAATTAAACAATTGCTTCCTCTTCATAATGCTTTCAAATAGCTGTACAATAATCCAACATATGATTTATAATAAAAGTGAACATCCAGATAGGTTAAACTACTGCTTTAGCTTATTTTGTTATTTAAATATGCCAAGGTGCTCTTTTTAAATAAAGCTGTTTTACTTATACCTTTCAGCCACAAATTCTGTCTTTAACAGTTCAAAGATGTTTGCTTAAAAGTTAATCCTCTGGGCTCTGTAAAATGGACCTTTTGTCTAATCAATGCAAATTGATTTTGCTATTCTGTATTGACCTCTTAACCCTTTGACTGTCCATGGTAATTTCTTTCTTCACCTGATAAGGTACCTGATCCATAATAAATCAATTCTAATTAGTTTAGAGACATCACTGAAAGCATGGTGTGAGGGGCTGCATGAGGTGTCAGGTAGCTTTCTAATCCACTACTTTGTAGTTTTTTGACAAAACTCAAGAACTACTGGATGCCTGAATAAAACCTAAACCAAAACATATTCATTGCTTTCAGAAGGGGAACTTGATACCTACAATCATAAAATATTTAAAAGAACTAAAAATTTTGAGCCTAGTCTTCTGGAAAGTGTCCTTTCAAAGACCTTTCTTGTTCTTCAGGGAATGTGGGAAGTAACACTGAGATTTTTGAAGTACATAATTACATTTTAGGAGTAATAAGGTCACAAAGCAAACAAACAAAAAAACATTATTTTTATCATTTTTCAGGCACTCCCTACCCATTACCTCAAGTTGTATCGTGTCCAAAGCCAAGCCAGGATAGGTCCTTAGTGTCAAAGGCAGGAATCATGAGCCAGAAAAACCATACACACCTCTTCCCATCCTGAGCATTCTGATACAAAATAATCACCACCTAAATAGCGTTGGACTACAACCCTGGAGATCAGGGTTTGATTCCCCACTTGGCTGTGGAAAGCCACTGGTTGACCTTGGGCACATCACACAGTCTCAGCCCCAGGAAACCTCATGATAGGTTTGCCTTAAGGTCACCATAAATCAGAAATAACTTGAAAGCACACAACAACAACAAATAGCTTACAATTTACAGGCCATCCTCATTTTGCATCATGGCTAGATCAGCCCTGATTATAATCATCATAACAATAATATCAGCCCCTGAAACTGTAAGGTGGATGGTGTACATCTGCCATGCCTTAGAATTTACATTTTATTTGGGATGGAATCTAGCTCCTCCCACAGATGGAACAGCATCCATTCCTTCGAAGAGAGAAAAGATAATTCTCCCTTCTTCCCACTGTGCTGGCAACAGAGCAGATTTGGGGTGAGGGGAAATCTTAAGAGAAGAGCTGAGAAATGTGTCTCATTGGGCAAATACCTCAAGGTGACAAATTTCAACAAATTATTGCACTATATTGTTCCATTCTTCTTTTGCTCCAAGACTCACTTTGTTATGTTTTGTCTCATTTAACAAAATAATAGCCTAGAAGTTATCAATATACACATTGGATTGTCCACCTGCAACATAAATAAAATGTTGTGTGCCAACAGTATGTTATGCTTTGTGACATTATGCTGGTAGAACAGTTGGTGTGCTCAACTGACTCAAGGCTTAGGCATGCTCACACATTATTGCTTTTGCCTCTCATTCAGCACTGTAACACATAACTACTGTGGTCACACAGATGGCAGGGAGGCCTTTATTTATATACCCATGAGTATACTTCCGTGGAATTTTCACCCCATGGTACAGATATCCATGGAAACTTCATGTAGTCACAGATAGCCTTGCTTTTAAGAACGGCAGGTATAAATAAGATGCATATCCAAATCCAGGTGTTTTTAGTGGATCCATATTCCCATTCTTAAATGTGCATACACACCAAAGCAGGTTTGTGCAAGAATTTGTCATTCAGCAAGTCCTTAGGAAGAAGCCAGTTTTATTAACGAAGCACAGAAATTATAGGCATTTCTTTCTACAGTCCTGCTGCTAATATTTCCTGCAGACATTCTGTTTCTTTTCATGTTTGATTTAGGATTTTTGAAAACATTCTCCAATAAACAGGAGAAAAGGAAAAGTCCTTTTCTCCCCCCTCCACCATCCTTCCTTTAGGGAGAAATATAAAAGTTTCATTATGTGAATGAGAACAGCAGAGTCTCTGAAATCAGCTAGCTAATTGTTAATGCCTCATGTGCATTTGTGAAACATAAAGAAGGTTCACAACTAGTGCAGAAATCAAGTTGTCTCATATAAACAGGGTTTAACTATACAGCAGCCACCAGCTGAGTATTGAGGATCTTTTGACACCAGTTACTTTCTTGCATGCTTTGCCCCTCATGTTCAAATGTAATGCCTCCTTAGAAAAGATAAAGTTCATGTTTTGCACACCTTAGGAGGGGTGTATGTTCATTTCTCTGCCCAAGAAATGGATCATCTTTAGAATTTTGTACATCTTGATTCATTCTTGGCTTCGAGTTTGAAGTGGGTGCTATTCTTAAAAGGATTTATGCATAGGTTCACTATTTTTGTAGTTATGGTTTATATGATAAGCTTTTTATATTTAAAATCAATATGTAATCCTGTGGAGGAGCTTATCCCCTAAAACCCCATTTGTAAATCTATTTTAGCTTTGTTACATGGCGCTGCCACAGTATTCCATAGATTGATTAGGTTCAGCAGTAGAATCCTATCAAATGGCCTCCTCTGATGGTGATGCAAACTCTTTCAGGATTGCTAGTTGACTGGAACTAGAGATAAGGCTTTGACTGCAATCCCCCAATGTGCTCTTTACAAAACTAGCGTTAATTTTCATCAGAAGTGCAAAGCATATTTTATAGTGACAAGACTGAAGGGATTTTTTAACTACAGAACTTTGGGCATTTTTAGTATGGTATTTTCTGCTAATATTTTTCTTTTTCCAATGTCACTGTCTTTTTTTAGAATAACTAATTATTTTAACAAATGAAATCATGCATTTTTTATCTGAATATTGTTTATTCTGTACAGAATTCCAGCTCACTAAAATTGGCCATTCTCAGAGGTTGCACAAGCTATATTCATAAATACTTAAATTGATATGCACCCCCCTACACACACACACACACACACACACACACACATTCTTTGGAGTAATCCCATTGATTTCAAAGGGACTTGCTTAAAACAGCAACCTTCAAATCATTACTTAACACAAACAAGTTGGTCCATTATGTGACGTTAAAAAGGAACAGAGTAACATTTACTTTGTTAAGTCTGAAATTAATATAATTTCAATACATTTTGCTTTTATTTCCCATATAAGGATGACAGCATATCAGGAAGAAGAGTACTGATAGTCAAAAACCAAAAAGCCACTTATATTCATACAAGCAATTCAAACAATTCTATATACCCACCTACTTAGGAGTAAGCCCCATTGAATTCAATTAGACTTATGTCTGAGAAGAGCTTTGTAGGTTTGCACTGTTAGAATTCCCAGTGGGATTCTCACACCCTCCCTTCCCACCTTTTAAAAAGTAAATCACAAACTACTCTCACTTTCTGTGGCAGTTTTCTTTGTGGCATGGGAGCAGGCAAAGCTGCTGTTTGAAGTTAAACTAATCTAAAGCCCCCCCCTTAGACACAAAGAACTAGTTTCATGGTTCTTCAGATCTTGGCCAGTTATGACAATCTTGTTGCTGTAGTAAGACGGTATAGGAATTATTTCCTTTATTTCTCTGTTTCTAAACTTCAGAACTTTACTTCTGACTTTAAAAACAAAACATTGGTACCCCAAACTAAATCGCTGAAACTTCCTTCTATATAAATGCTTTCACCGTAGAACTGTGACCAAGAAATACTGAGGCTGTGATTTTAAGCAGTTTGTTCAAAAGTGTTCCATTTAAATCACTGAGAATTTCAGCCTCCTTTATCTTCGATATCTAGTAGAGAACACAGTCAGTTACCACCAATTATTATTCACAAATTAGGTGTGAATGAGAACTGAGTGCCCAGGTTTGACAAACCTTTTTTACTACCTATAGTGATAGTTAGATTGCTGTGCTTGGTTTTTGGATTTTGAAAATTGAAGTCAGCATATCTATCAGCATTCTGTTCAATGTGTACCACACCAAAAATTAAAAATTTGGTTGGTATTAGTGGAAACTGCAAGCTCTAGTTAGCAAGAGAGAAATGTGTGTGTGTGTGAGAGAGAGAGAGAGAGAGAATACTGTATTTAAATTGTTGTGAGTTGTGTCCAAGTGAATTAGGTGTGGTCATCACCCATTTTCACTAACAGACTTAATTTTTGTTGTATGTGTTGAATTGGAATTCTACTGAGTTCAGTGTGACTTACTCTCTAGCAACTGTATTGCTATATATACTTAGTTAGGTGTAAATCGCATTGGTCTCTGTAAGACTTCCGTGTGGAAAGAGGATTGCACTGTAAGTATCATAGTGATCCAGTGTTCATTTATCATCTGAAAAGAGTTGCTGCTTTTTAAAAAAAATATATACTTTGGTGCAATCCTAAATAAGCTTCCATGGATAATGAATCCTACTAAAATCCCTTATATTTATTTCAAGCAATGTGTCATATTTCTGGACGTTGGCTGTATTTAACCCAGAGATGATAGTTGTCCTGATCTTGTTTTGCTTCTCTAAATGTATGCACTGAAGTGTAAAAACTTCAGAAACAATGAGTGGCTAAGAAAACATTATTTAATATTTGTAGGAGAGGGTAATAATACTAACATCCCAGACTTTTAGTGCTAACTGATGAAGAATCAGGAGGTCATCAATAATTTTTTTTTAAGTATACTGAGAACTCTGTTGAGGTCCTTTCTTGTTAGTGCAGTGCCCAGGAGAGAGCATATATTTGTTATTTTCTGCATCTCTCTGTGGTGTGTGTGTGTGTTCTCAATATACTAACTATTCAGATTGTGAAGGCAATTTAAAGAATGGATTAGGCATTCCTGACTTTTTACTGCTGTTTCTAAACTTTATTGGATGAGTCTGCATCTAATTTTTAATTTGTAAATACAAGACCAAATTCACTCTAGCACCACTTGCTTTCATAAAGCTTCTGAACAGTTTGCTGCCTTGAATAAATTTTGCTTTGGAGGGGGGTCAGGGGGATTTGAACCAGCACATTCTTGTGTGGTTTGTGAAGATTCACATGGTAACCACTGGTCTGCATTGTTAAGTTTATCTGAATAAGCACCAGCCATGTGAGTTTTAACATGATTGCCCAGGGCAATGGAGAGAGAAGAGAGAAATCCAAAAGCTTTGCACTGCCTTTCCTCTGTTTTTTTTGGAAAGCGGAATGAGGAGAGGACTCCACATGAGTCAGAAGCTATGGAGTTTTCTTTTAAAGCCGATGTCCTGTTTCCCTCCTGCTTCTCATTTGTTCTGCTATCTCCCCCATCATCTATTTCTCCTTCTTTTCATTGTTTACCTTCCTAATGAGGGGGGCGGGACAGACTGGGGGTTGACTGACAGATATAGGCCCTTGCAGTCTAGCATGGAGAGCAGTTGTTGTGGAGTTTGAAATACCCCTGTGTAAAATCTGCCCATTTTAAATGAAACTCTGATGTGGTTTTCCTTATTAAAGTGGCAGGCAGTGGAATCAGCAGAAGAAAAGTAGTAGTTTAATAAATGTGAGGTAGCCTCTTTTCTTCAGTAACATCTGAGAACAAGAAATTAAAAATCTAATGAAAAAATGGGCATGGAGTCATGCCAATGTCACCTGGAAACAAAACTATTATACAAGCTACCGAAGAATTTGTACTATTACTGACTAGACGTATTTTTACCTCAAAGAAAAATGCTAATTATCAGTCCTGACTTTTAAAGTTATTCTGAAGCATCTGGTGCCCAGTATGAGACATTTCCAACTGCTAAGATGTAGCAAGAAAAACAAAATTAACAAAGAATAGGCTTTTTAGAGGGGAGAGGAGGTTATAGTGAGATCAGAAAAAGTGTTTCTGTATGTTTTGCTTTGATATTTTTACATCTTAATTTTGCCTCTTTCAGAAACAAAATCCCTACATAAACAATAAGGAAATGGGGTTGCCCTGACAATCCACAATAAGACATTGGTGCATTTACAGAGCTAGTGTGGTGTGGTGGTCTGAGCATTGGACTACACCCTGGAGACCAGGGTTCGATTTCCTGCTCAGCCATGGAAACCACTGGGTGACCTTGGGCACATCACATACTCTCAGCCCTAGAAACCCCCATGATAGGATCACTCTAGGGTTGCCATTAGTCCAAAATGACTTGAAGGCACATAACTACAACATTCACAGAAGTCATGATGTATGCCTAATTTCAGAACACAGAGTTAGAAAATGTATTTAATTCTGTTGACTGTGATGATTATGAAATGTTTTATAAGTGTATGATATTACCCTAAAGTCTTACTGTCTTACTGAAAAGTATTGGATCTGATTTATCAAACAGTAAGTATCTGTGAATATTCCGTGCCTAAGAATATCCTATGAAATTGATGGGGTCACCATAAATGGAAAGGAGACCTGAGGGCACACATGCATGATCAAGAAGTCAAATGAGTCTTGCTAGCCGAAGGTTATGCAGATCCATAGGAATGTGAAATAATCCTTCAACTCTTGTTGGTCCCCAGAAAGGAAGAGACTCTAATATGAAGGCCAAAGATCTGGCACTGATATGTTTAAATCTTAAAGAGGTTAAGCTTTCAAGAAAAATAGTGCTGGATTTCTTTTCTTTTCAGACTGGCAAAAGACCGAAGCCCAGAAGAGACGAGAGCAGCTTTTGCTAGATGAACTTGTTATTCTTGTTAATAAACGTGATGCATTGGTCAGAGATTTAGATGCCCAAGAAAAACAGTAAGTTTGATATCTTGGCCAACACAAATAAAGCCTGTTTTTTCTGTAGCTTTGTTTCATCTCATATCCTTCAAGAAAAAGACTTTAAAGGAAGGTTGGTTATCCAACAGGAAAGCAATTAAATTTATAGAGATTCTGTGCCGTCAGGTGTTCTGGTTGTAATGTCACCTGTCCAATCAGGCTGCATGTCAAGGCTGCACTGGTGGTGGTGGAGCCTGGTTTGGGGAGTGGGGGTGTGAAAATGAACTTTGTTAAGAAAACTATTGACCATTCTTTTTTCTTTTTTTAGAGCTGAAGAAGAAGATGAACATTTGGAAAGGACTCTTGAGCAAAACAAAGGAAAGATGGCCAAGAAAGAAGAGAAATGTGTCCTTCAGTGACTAGCTTCCACTGGGCAAGCCATGTGTCATGTTTTATAGTCTAATCCTTCTTTCATGTTGGAAATTTTGACACAAAGACTAGAGGAATAACCTTTCAGAACCTGTTGAAGCATTTGGCTAGACCAGCTTTTACCTAAATTGTTTTCCCATTGTTCTTTCTTTCCCTATCTCTCTCCATGTTCCACTGAAGCAATATTATTTCAGAACTAGCTTCTCACTGGGATTTACTTGCAGGTTTAGATGTAATTATTTTAAGTAAGTTTGCATCCAAGTATTGCTACAACCCTAGGGTTGTTTGTCAGGAGAAACCGGACAAATGTTTGTTGTTGAAAGGACTTGCAAATACATACTTCTATGTAATAGCATTGCAGAGTAGAGGAGGAAAAAGAAACTCATTCTAAATTATTTCATGTAGTCCTGCCATGTGTAATATTTAATATGCTACCTAACATTTTATAGTTAGATCATACTTAGACCATTGATTATTACAGTGTGCTATACTTACCAATGTTTATTTCAGAAGCAATTTTACTATTATTGTAAGTATAAACTTTTAAAGCTTTCTGTTATGCTCAGAGAGCAATTCTTTTTAACCTATATACTGCAAGAGCCTTGTGAGCTAAAGAAGTGATTGTAATGACAAGATTTACTGATGTGTGATCAGTTTACAAAAACATTGTTCTTTAGAAGTTATCCCATTTTCTTTAATTATTTATTTACCACTTAGGTTAGTTCCCTTCCATTTGTTGGACCTTTGCATTCTGGATCCATAATGCTGTTAATATTTATTCTGTATCCATCAGGGGCATCTGTCTTGCCATTGTTTGGGGAAAACAACTTGCCAGTTAATATATCTTTCTCTGATACCCTGCTCATTTTTGTGGAAGCTGTTGTGTTTATTTATTACAATACCAAATTATGTACATATTTTCAATAAAGCTGGATCTTTCTTACCATAATTGTTGTCTGCATATCTTACAAAATCTTTGTAAAACATTCATTTTTTTAGGGTTTTGGTGACAAGAATGTAATGCCACAATTATAACCATCAAATATAACAAATACTTTTTCTTTAAAAAAGGAATAAATTTTACATAATTCGTGTTCATTTTTTGAAGAACATTGGAAGAAATTGCAACAAACTGTGGTTTGTTTGTTTAGCTTCTTAGCTCCAGCATGGAGGTTTCATATACAAAGGTCTGTCATTTTATGACCTTCAAACAGCTGCCACTAATCTGTTACTGAGTAGTTTGTGTGAGTTCTGGAATTCATTTTAAAGCTAATCATTACTTAATACAATATTCTGTAAAAAAAAAAAATCCCCTGAATTCAGTGGGTTGAAGTGAAGTGAAATGTAAGATGGTGTATGTATGTGTGTGTTTCAGAAGCATTTTATTAATATGCCAGGTGACCCTTGAATACAGACAGATCTTACTCCCAGGTGTGTCTAGGATGGCAGCCTAAGTGATTTCTGAAGAATCCTCTGTTTTTCCACTGGCACCTGCAGCCCAGGTTCTCCTATGGCCATGAGTCCATTGTGTTCGAAAAGCCTCAAGGGAATTTTTAGATAAATGACGAGAGGGGCTGTTTTATCCTAAAATTGAGCTGAGTTAGTTTTAGAAGGAACTTATTAAGTGTACGTGGTGCGATGTGCATACAGAGATACAAAATGCATAGAAAGGTGGCCTCCCAGAGTGCGGCTCCGGCTCCGGCTCCTGCCGCCGCCGCCGCCCGGGTCGGTTGGGCTGGGCTCGGCTCGGCTGGGCTCGGCTCGGGGGCGCCCCGGTGATCCGGCGGCTGCCAAGCGCGCGGAGGAGCCAGAAGGGTCTTGACGAGTCCCGCTCGGGGCGGGTGGGGGGCGGCTTGGGCCGAGAGGCAGGCAGGGAAAACAGAAAGTGGCGCAAGCAGAATCCCCGATATGTTACAAAATCCACATCGTGAATAATCCGGTTAAAATGATAACAAGTGCTGCTTGTGTAAATACGATGGACTTGCGCCTTTGGATATATCCATAAAGGGAGTCGCTTTCTGAGGGCGTTCATATGCTAAACGAATTAAACCTCTTATCTTCGTCGATTGCTGGGTGAAATTCGGGCCAGAATCTCCTCTCCCGTCCCCACTCCTTCGTTCCGTCCTCCCCTCCCCCTCGCCAAATCCCCCCCCCCCGGGTGCGCGCCGGCGTCAGTTTTCTCCCTCCTCACCACCCTGTAAAGCCGACAAATTCCACCGCCTGCCTTTAAAAGCCGCCGTTGATTTGGGCCGAGGCAAAGAGGTGCGGGAGAGACCTTTTTAGTCTTTGCTATAACGTTGGTTAATTTCGTTTTGCTAAGTTCTGAGAATCGAGTTAGAATGCATTAATTTGCGGCCGGCAATCTGTTTCTTATCGAAAGGGCTCGCCTCCCTTCCCTCCCGGCCCTCGAGGAATCTGGACGCGGCTCCGGCACAGCCCGCTGGAGCCCGGGGGGCCCCCCCGGCCGCCTCCAGCTCGGACGGGGCGAAGCCAGGAGAGGGGCCTGGGCCCCGGGCGCAGGGAGTCCGAGGGAGGCGCCCCCGTCGCTCGCCGAGTTCTTCCCTCCCTGGGAGGTTTCCCGCTCCCGGCACCGCGGCTTTCCATCGCCTCCCGTCGGATTTCAGTTCAGCCCTCACGGAAAGGCGGCTGTCTCCTTGCGGGGGAGGGGTGCAGCGGCGGGGGGTTTCGCAGCTCCCCGAAAGAGGAGAGACGCGCCGGCTGGCTTCCCGGACGCTCCTCTCCCTCCCGGCGCCCCTGGACACCACCAGCCGCCCCTCCCCAGAGGCGGCTGGCTGCTGCCGCGGCTGCTGCGGGGCGAAGAGGGCCCCGGGTCCTGTTTGGTGGGGGGGTCGCTCTCCTGCCCCCAAATACTCTAATCACATCCACACGCACACCCGTGACCTTGGCCGAAGCGAGACCTTCCAACCCAGCGCTGCGCGCCTCGCCCGCGGAGGAAGAAGCTGCTGTGATTCGCGGCTCCCCTGCTTTTTAAAAAATAAAGAAAGAAATGAAACGGCCCTCGGGAGAGCTTTGGAAATCAAAGAGAGGAAGAGGAGGGAGGCTGGACAGCGAAGGTCGCGCGCCCTCAGGGCCCCGGGGGCAGGCAGCGCGATTCCTCCCCTTGAGAAAAATTAGGGTTGGTCTCACAAGAGTGAAGGAGAACTTCCATGTCAGGCGAGGTGAGCCCCGCGCTCGAAGGCCTGGCTCCATTCAATTCGATAGGACCCGCTCCCTGTAGATTCTGGTGCGCCTTTCCTTGAAGGCGGAGGCAGCAACGAATTCTCCCGGCCTCCCTCTTCTTCGGGCGAACTGGCCGCCACGGCCAGCCCTTCCGTCCGAAGGAAGACGGGGAGGCGAGGGCCGGGATTTGTTTTGCCCTCCTTGGGGGTCTTTTTCCGCCATCCCAGAAGAGCCTCCCCCGCCCCGGCCAGAGGTTTAACCGTGGCCAAAGGTTCCCTTGTTCTCACGCTCTCAGTCTCTAATTAATGTAATTAAAGAGGGAGAGAATGGTTCTTTAGAATAAAATATTTTGAGTGGGGGGTGGGTGGCAGTCGATATTTTGCTCTCCTCCTCCTCTTTCTCCAGACTCTCCTCAGGTGTGCCCGCCAAAACCCAAAACACCTGATGGTTGCCGCCAGGCGAGGGGGCTGCGGGAGTGTGAGCTAAAGGTATGAGGGAGAGGGAAGAGCCCACCCCCGGCCCTGACCCACCCCGTCGCCTGGGGCCGGAGACTTGTCCCCTCTCCTTCCAAAACGCGGCCCCCCGTGCCCCTTCTTCTTCCTCCTCCTCCTCCTTCTCTCTCCCCGCCCGCCAGCCCGCCGGCCGCCGTGGCCCTCCTCAGGCGGCAGGCCCGAATCCTGCTGCCCCTCCGCGCTTACCTCTCCGCCGGGTCCGAAAGGGGCGGACGAAACGGCGAGGCGGGAAGAGCTCGGCCTCCTTCGGAGAAGTCCTTTCCAGGCGGGTCTCTTGAGAGGGGAACGGGAGCCTTTAGGCCGCGCCGCCTCGGCCCCCCACACCTGCCTAAAAGTCCCCCTGGGGCGCCGAGGCTGCGGGTCCTGCTCCTGCGCCGCCTCGTTTGCTCTCCAGCAGCCGCCTTAAAACGCGGGCAGACGCAGGGCGACCCAAAGGCTCGGCGCTTTGCCACGCACTCCCGAAACTTTCCTGCGCCCGCGAGCCTTTGGCTTCCCTCGTTCTCGCTCTGGCTCTGCCTTGTTCGCGCCCCCTTTCCCGTCCTTAATCCGTGGGTTTTATGGGCTGAGCATTAAGGAAATTCGTCTGCAATTTGGGATTAGACAAATACTCTTATTACAGAGGGAGGGAAAAAAAGAACAGAGAGAGAGAGAGAGAAAAGGAGAGAGAAAGAGTGTGTGTGTGTGTGCGCGCGCGCGCGTGTAGCGTGGGGTTTAGTGCTACTTGATACTCTGAGCTTTTCTTTAGACTTGATCGCATCACTCGGAGCTGGAGACGAAAAGTGCAGGAGGCTGCCAGATTCCGAATCTGACTCTGAGAAGGCCAAAGAAACACCTTCCGACGGAACCTGCTTTCCCCGCTCCGCTCCTGATGTGCTTCCTCTCTCTCTTTCTCTCTCGCTCCCACACACACACGCCCCTTCCTTTCTTTCACTAGCAAATCAGTCTCACAAGAGACTATTTTCTCACACAGCATAGAGGGGTATACGGAAGCTGACGCTGAATTTTGGCGTTGGCGTTTGTGTGCCTGGGGGGAGGGGCGGTCCCGATCCGGCTCTGTAGGCGCTCTTTCCGCGCGCGCCCGCGCGCGGGCTGTTCTTTCCAAGAGCGGGTGGGACTGAAGAAGGAAAGAAGCGGGACAAAGGCTCGGGTCCCACGTGAATGATCGTCGCCCAAAATGGCCAATGTCTCAAGCGCCTGGGGCCCCAGGAAGACCCCCCTCCCACATTGCCCCCTCCTTTTTCTCCCCCCTTTTTTTGGTGAATGAGCGCAGCGGCTTTGTTCTGCAGCGAAGTACCCGTGTCGCTGACTTTTGTGGGCTATAGAAGGATCTTGTAAACCTCTTTTTTAATTCCTCTCCCCGCTTTTTAAGCCCCCCCCCTTGATTCGATGTCCCTCAAATGGAGAAAAATGTAATTTCGCCGGGCTGGCGGTCACTCCCTTTGAACATTAGCTCGCTTTCAGCTCCAACTTCAATTAGAAGGAGTTGATTTTGAGAGATCAACAAAAGAACTGCACCAAAGCCTTATTAAAGGTCCTAAGAAGATCTCCCGGATCCTTTGAGAAGTAGTTAAAGAAACAGTGTGCTTCCCTCACATTCTGTTACCGTATTTCATTGGAACTCCAAATAAAAGTGTCTCACGAAAAAAAATATATCCCACTTTGAAGCCGGGGCCGCGAGTCCTTCCCTGACCCCCTTTCATTTGTTCTGTTGGCAACCAGTTGCTTCGGCTGAAATAAAAAATGATGACGACGTTGATGATAATTCCTTTTTTACTTTACTCTTTCTGTGTTTACAAGTTTTTTCTCTCCCTTGTTAAAACTTTACTCCTTTAAAAAAAAAGAGAGAGAATTCTTTACAGAGGATTAGTTCTTATTAATATTTATGAGAAAGAACTAGATATTCTCAATATGGCGTCCATCCTTTGTGCGTGTGAGTAGAGGCAGGTGACAAAACGTCCACCAAAGCGTTGTGGAAAGAACGCCATGTAGCTAAATATTTATACCGATATTTAGATAAAACCAGTCTAGAGTCACATCTGTGCATGTACGGACGTATCTGTGAACATCTCATATTCCCACGGAAATACGCTGGACTGAGGGACCTGTTGGCGTAAAGTGAAACTTCAGCTCTAAACAGACTTCGATGAGAATAAGGCCGCTGGACCTTATTAGAAACTGATACCATTGTACTCAAAATAACACCCATGATAAAAAAAATCGGGATTATTTTTTTTAAAAAAATTTGCCTGGAACTTCCTGCCGAAAATGTATTTATGAGTGAAGTGCACTTTGCTACCTGATTTGCGTGTTGTGTTAACTGACAGTAAACACATTTTCTGGAAGTAAATCTCATGGACCTCGCGGGAACTAGTTGTGTTTTCAAGTCATTTCCGACTTACAGTGACTCAAAAGCAAGCCCATGGCGGGGGTTTCTGAGGCTGAGAGTGTGTGATGTGCCCAAGCTCACCCAGTGGGTTTCCATGGCCGGGCGGGGAATGGAGCGCTGCTTTCCACGACCGTAGTCCCGCGCTCGACCGCCACGCCACGCCACGCCACGCCACGCCACGCCACGCCACGCCACGCCACGCCGGCTCCCGTTGGAACTTAGTTCTGAGTAAACAAGCTTTCGACCGAGCTAATTTTTAATTAAGCGCCTATAAACGTATTGCAAATGTACCCGAACAAGTTGTTTTCCTTGTTTTGCCATGCCCATTTTGGTGTATGCAATGGGATATGAACAATTTGCCTCTATAATAAAAATGCTATTATTACTATTGTTGTTGTCGTTGTTATATTACTGTTACTATTATAATTACTATATATTTTCAGATAATACACAAAGCAGAAAGGTGATTTTCCGCAGACAAAATATCAGAATATAAAATATCGATGCCTATACTGCTTCTATCCTGTCAAATAAAATTTAAAGATAATCTGACTGGTGACAGAAGTTTGTATTAAAATATCAAGAACGATTGGGCACCCCGTCCGCCGTCGTTTACTAGAAATAAACGAAATACTCTTGTCTGGGAGACGCTACCAGTAGGTAACAGTTCTTTGGGTATTTTTCTACCACACAGATCCCTACATTTGTGTGAGTAGATCGAATTTTGGAGCCCAACAGTGGGCTCTTCAAGCACGCCGTCTTGGCACGTGCCTTTCGAAGCAAGTCTCGCTAAGTTCCGCGTGCGCAGGACTGGTGCCCTTGCTCGGCAAGTAAGCCTTCGCGAAAGCCACTGGGGTTGCAGAGGAAGCGGTTCCGATCTTTAAAAAATAGGGCGGCGAGCGTGAAAGACCGGCAGGTGAAGCGGCCCCTTTGGGGCGCCCTACCTACCGCTCCTCTTCCGAAAGGCGGCGGCGGCGGCGAGGCGCACGCGGTGCTCGCTCCGCTCCGGGAAGATTGGAGTGCGGGACCCCAGGGGGCCGGGGAAGGGGTCAAACCGGAGCGGGGCGGGCTGGGTCGTGGCTGGATGGACCACGGGCTACGGCCCCCGTATTGAGCGGGATATGGCGCCCGGTGGGAGCGGCGGCGGTGCAAGAGGAGGAGGAGGCGGGGGAGGCGGCAAGACAGGTTTCCAAGGCCGAGGCTGGAATCCGGCGGGGCGGCGCGCCTGCCCCCGACCCCAGCCAGGCACGAGGCCACGTGGAGCGCTGTCCTGCTACCCGCCGCGGGAGGCAGAGCGAGGGGATCGCGCGGCGAGGAAGCCCGACGGGCCCGAGCCGAGGGCGCGGGCGATTCCCTGGCCCTGCTCTCCGGCTCCGGAGTCGCTGGAGGAGGAGGAGGCGGCGCCTGACTGGCTTCAAGGAACTGGAGAGGTGGGAGGGCGGAGGTGGCGTCCATCCTCCTCGGCGAGCGGCCGGCCGGCCGGCCCGCCGGTCCGCCGGGGACCTCCCGCCACCTGCCCCGGGGAGCCGCCGGGGAGAGCTTGGCGGCGGCGGCGGCGGCGGCTGCGCGCGCGGCCGGGGCGAGGGTGGAGTGGGGGGTGGGGGCGTGCAGAGGCATCCCTCGTCCCGCGCTGCCATTGCCCGGGCGGCTGTCACTCAGCGGCGGGGCGGCCGGCGATTGGCGCTGGGGCTGGTTACGCATTTGCCTCGCGCTCACATACATGGGTAGGGCAGTAGAAAGGTGATCAATCTTCATCAGGCTACATTTCCAATCCCCGAAACAACTGGGCGAGACGGCGGCGGCGGCGGCGGCCGCAAGGTGAAAAAAGGAAAGGAGCGAAGAAAAGAAAAGAAAAGAAAAGAAAAGAAAAGAAAAAGAAAGGCAGGCAGGCAGGCAGGCAGGCAGGCAGGCAAGGCGCTTGTTGACTTACTGGGCAGCCCCCCCGCCCGCCCGCCCGCCCGCCCGCCCCGTTGCTTCCGCGCTCCGACAGGTGAGGCGCCGCTCCCCGCTCCCCTCCACCTGGGCGCCCCGGCACCGCCGCCCGGGAGAGGGCCCCCCGCCCCGCCCCGCCCCGGCCCGCCCCCCGGTGGGCCCGCGCTCCCCGAGGAGGTGCCCGCGAACTTCGGCCGAGGTCCTGCCCCTCCGCCCCCCGTTCCGACGGCGGGAGCACAGAGGCGCTCGGGCGGCTGGGCGGCGGAGGCGGGAGGTGGAAGGGGAGCGACGGCGGCCAGGAGCCTCCCGGAGCAAAACTTTTCCTCCCAACTTGCCCCGTCGCTTTGCTTTGCAGCCCCGGCTGGAAGGGCCTGCTTTGGCCGAGGGGTCGCCTCGCCCCAGACCCGTCCGGCCCCCCTCCTCCTCCCGCAGGCGGGGACGCGCGCCAGGTAAGCGGGGGAAGGGGTCCCGGGGAATTTCCGCGGCGGCGGCGGCTCCCTTTCTTCTGTACTTTTCTCCCTGGCCGCTCCTCTCTCTCGGCCGTGCCCAGCAGCCGCGGGGCGAGCGCCAGGCGCGGGGCGCGGGCAGAGGAGACCGCCGGCCGGGTGAAGCCCCAAGGCCCGCGGGCGCGCCCCCTCCTCTCCCCGCCGCCGGCCCTGAGCCTCCTGGCAGGCGGAGGCCCCGCCAAGGCGGGCGGGAGCCGAGCCCGCAGAAGGGGCCGGGAGATCTCGGGGCGCCTCCCTGCGCAAAGGGGCTCCGCTGGGCCCCGACAGACGGGCCGGGTCGCGCCGGCCAGGCAGCTCTCTCCCCTGACGTGCGCTGGCCGGCGGCCGTCCGGGGTCTCCGGGGGCCTGGGGCCCCCTTCCTCCGCCCTGCCCTTCCCCGGGAGATGGCCCCCCAGGGGGCAGGCAGTCCTTCCGCAGCGGGGCTGGGAGGCTCGGGGCCGGACCACCTCGGGCTGGGAGGGGGCGGCCTCTGCTCTCGCGGCCAGTGAGCCCCCCAGCAGACGGAGTCCCGCGGACGGCCTTGCGGAGCGGGGAGGCCCGCCACAACCCCTGCCCTCCCGCGGTCCCCTGCGGGCCGGTCCCTCAGGAGCAGGCTTTCCCGGGCTACCCCGGCCCAGCCCCGGATCTGCGCAGGCCTCGCGTGGGCGCCCTCGACCCGGTTACTAAGAGGCGGGGACGGGGGTGTAGTCGGGTCCTGGCGGTCTGAGCTTTCTAGGCCTCGATCGGGTTTCCTCGCCCGGGGATCTCCCCGCTCCCGCGGCCCTGTCTCTGCCTGAAACTTTCCTGAAGCGCCTGGAAGGCGGCAAGAGAAGGCCGCTCTTGGGGAGAAACCTGCGAAGCCCCTTTCTGCCGGAGACCCCGCTCTTTCAGAGACATGAATGAGGGAAATAGAGAGTTGGAATGAGCAGCCCCTGCCCCAGGGGAAGACCCAAGAGATGCGGACTCAAAGCTTGAAAAGTAAAAGATGGAACCAGCCTGAAAGCCAGCCCCCAGGACCGTGAACTGCCCCTCGCGGTACTTCCGAAGTAGCGCTCGAGCCGAAATTTGTTTCCTCCAAAGGAAAAAAATGTTCATTTTAAAAGTAATTTATTATTTGGCTACGATGCGTCTAGCATTTCTGCCTTAGTCATTCCGCGGTGCTGCGATAAGCCGAAATGGGCTGGTTTGAGGCTCCTGGCGATGGGCAAAGGGGGACCGGCCCATTTCCCCCCTCAACCCGGGGGTCGGGCAGAAGTCCCCGCGCCAGGGAAGAAAACGACAACGGGTTGGTTAGTATTGGGAGAACGGATCGTTTGAATTAATGTGTAAACCCGTCGCCTAAGTCACCGGATAGTAGTAGTGGTGATGATTTAGTTGAACGTGAGGTTATATTCTACTTCCCACTCTCTCCCTTCATTCTCCTATTTATTTGTTTGTTTGTTTGTCACATCTTTCAGTTTACAAATATGTGTTGGAAGGTGCGCAGTCTGAGGTCTAATTAAAATTTCTGGCCAGTGATTGATTGAGATTAAGGCCTCTGCCATCTGTTGCTTCTGGATTTGAGATTTATCTTAGTTTGTATAACTTGTTTACTCTGTTTAGGGATTTATTTTCCTTCTCAGCTAATGAAGGTATTTAGGAAAGAAAAGCTTCCAGATGTGGATATAAGAAAATCCCATCTAAAGATCTGTTTCTTCTTCTTTTCCTTCTTCTTCTCTTTCTGTCTTCAGGAAAAATAAATGCCAGCGCACCGAGGTCTCACAGCCCTTATTGTAAATCCTTGGAGTTAATTAGTGTGGAAGAATATCAATAGAATCTTCAGGGGTTGTATAATTAAAGCAGAAGTACAACACCCGGATGATACAACATACTCCCTTGAAAGTGAGTTTCTTTGTTTTAAATTGGCCTTATTTCCAAATAAAAGTAGGTGGATTTTTTCCTCTCTTCTCTTACTCCTCGGAAATAAATTCTGTTCAGTGATGGAATTTGAAAACTTTGGTTTGTCGCTGTCCTGTACCTTGCTTTTTGCGTTCGCCTCTGCCAGAGAAGGTCTTTTGCCATATGAACTTCAAAGTAGCTAAAAAATCTGTTTGTTTTTAAACCATTAGCCGTTTCTAATTACTGTGTCCCCTTCTGTTCTCTTTTAAATTACTTATACTTCCCTCTTTTTGGTATCTCGTTTTGATTTCTAATCCAATTATCTTTTAAAATAATTGCTTTATCTCCCTCATCACCAAGTATTGTACCCCTCGAAGCCCCTCGGCGATTGTATGGTAATATGGCTGTGTAACTTTGAAAAAAATAATAATCCCAATTTCTTTCCCCGCCCCCTTCCCCGTTTACACTTCGTTCTCCCCCACTTTCTGGTTTCCCTTTGGAGGCCGGAGCAAACCAGATACCTCCATGAAGAGGCCATGGACTTTTTAAAAACTCTCTTTAAAGAAGAAAGCCTTAAAAGGATACCATGGAAATAATACTTTTAAAATCTCTTCTTTAAAATACTAAACTTGGCTTAACCTCCAGCACCGGTTTTGCTGCTACTGTATTTTATTTACACTAACCACCTGCCGCTTTCTAAAGTCGTTAGTCGCAAGTTGTTTCATTTCCTCCACTGTTTGAGTTATTTCTCCCGCTGTGAAAATCCACCATGTGTTTATATAAATAATTTCTATTGCAATTTATTTCTACCTGAAAAGAAATCCGAGGGATCTCTGCGCTTCTATGAGTAAACGGCGCGAGGAGAGAAAACGCAGCCCCCCGGGGAAGCTGCTGGGCCTTTGTCGACTTTCGTGCGCGCCCTGTAATGTTTATTTTCACGCTTAATGTTTCGTTTTTGCCGTTGTTCTGTAGGCCACTGCGAGAGGCCCTCCTGCCCCTGGAATCTCCTCCGGTCACTCAGAGGAAGAAGCCATCCTCCTCCATCTAAAAACAACAAAAACCAAAAACGAGAGGAACAGGGTGAAGAACTTCAAGAGGCCCCGCTTTTAAAAACCAGCCTGCTGCCTTGTGTTCGGATAAATCGAGAAAATCTTTCCGGCTGTTAGCATGATGTCTTACCTCAAACAGCCTCCCTACGGCATGAACGGGCTGGGGCTGGCGGGACCCGCCATGGACCTCCTGCACCCCTCCGTGGGCTACCCCGGTGAGCGCCCTTCCTCCGCTTTCTGCGGCCGAGCCCAACTCCCTCGGAAACTGATCCGTGGGACCCAAAACCGGGCCCGTGGGAGCGGGGGGGGGTCCGTTGGTTTTTGCAGTTAACTTCAAGTGGCCCCAGCTGAATTCCTCGGCAGGGAGGCGCCAGCCCGCCGGCCTTCCCCGCTCCGCGGCGCTGCCCTTCCTTCCACCCGCCGGTTCTGGTCGGCCTTCGCGTCGGATTCCCGGCGTTTCTCGCGGCCTGAACCGCCCTGGGAAATCCGGGATCAAGCGGCCTACCCGACGGGAAGTGCCCCGAGGATAGCTGGCAAACGCGCCAGGATCCCGAGTGTGCGTGGGCCAAAAAGAGGCCCTGGAGTTCGCCGCCGTCGGGCGCCGTCGTTTACTCGGGCGCCTCCAGAAAGCGGCCCAGTTGGGGACGGGGGGAGGTGCTTTGAGACCCAGGCCGAGCTGAAGCGAAATGGGGACTCTGATCGCCAGTGAAAGTTGGCTTTTCTGAGTTGGGCTTTCCCGGAAAACTGGCTGCGGGGCGCGAGGAGGAGGAAGCCCGGAATCCTTCGAACATGAACTTGGGCGGCCTTGTTAGGAGGGCTCGGGCTGGTTCGCAGTTATTCTTCCCGGTGCAGGACCGCAACTGCACGGTGTCCTGTGCACGAAGCAAGCCCCATTAAATTCAGCGGGACCTGCGGGGGGGGGGAGAGCTTGCGCCAAGCTGGGATTCGGGGCCTCGGGCTTCCCCCGGTGTCGGCTTCCTCGTCCCCGCCGGGACTTGGGGGCTTCCTGGGCCGTGGTTCCCCCAGCCCGGCGCCCAGAGAGGGGGCGCTGCCAAGGAGTCCCCGGGCGCCCTCTTTAGCCGGCGGTGCAGGTCGAAGGCCCGTGGACTAGCCCAGCCCAGCCCGAGAAAAGGTCGCGGCCTCCGGTATTTCCTCTCCCGCGCCCCCTGTTTGGGGTTGCCCACATTTGTAACCCATCGAGGCGTTTTCTCCCGGTTTTCGGGGGGGGGGTAGAAAGAGTTATTTGTTTGTGTTTGGAGAGGCCTGTGCCGTGGGTTGCTCAGGGCTCCCAGGGCTGAACGGGGCGGTGGGAGAGAATCTTGACTCGGTGTCTGTTTCTGATCCTAAACGTCTCCCTCGCCTTTCCCCCGTTCCCCTTCCCGCCTGCCTGCCTGCCTGCCTGCCTGCCTTGCCTGCCTGGTGTTGCCCGGCGGCCCCGCAGCCACTCCTCGGAAGCAGCGGCGAGAGCGCACCACCTTCACCCGTTCCCAGCTGGACGTCTTGGAGGCGCTTTTTGCCAAAACTCGCTATCCGGACATCTTCATGAGAGAGGAAGTGGCGCTGAAGATCAATCTGCCGGAGTCCAGAGTCCAGGTCAGCTGAATGGCAAAAGAAAGTCGGGGAGTCCTCTGTCTCTGTGGGCGGCGGCGGGGGGGGGGGTAGATACAGCACGATCCCCGGTTTTGGATGGGTGGCCCTGGATCTTTCCCAGCTCCCCCAGAAATACTGTGGGACTCCCAACTCTCGCCCAAGCAAGCCAGTGCAACTGCCACTTATTTCCAAAGTTGTGGTGCTAAGACTCCTCACCTTGTTTGGATTTCTACCGTGCCTCTTCTCAAATTTTAGGGGTGAGTTTCCATTAAATTTTGGGGCAGGGCTTCCATAGGATTCATAAACAAACGCGGGAGGCGAACGCGGAGAAATCTGACTTCCATAGGATTCATAAACAACATCAAAAATTAGAGGCCACTTTTAGGTTCTTGTCCAGCTACTGCCTGTGCGGTTTTTCCATTTCTTGTTTCCCTACTCCATGCTCTGCTTCCCACATCACCCCTTCCATCTTCTTCATCAGAATTTTGTCTCAATCTAGATTATTTGAAATTTAGACCCTGGCTCTGGCTGGCTGGCTTTGCCCTGTGTAGCATTCCTGTCTTAGCTGATTCTGCTGCTGCTGTTGAGCGTGTGTGTGCTAGCAGTGCAGGTGTGGAAAGTATGTGTGTATCTGTCCTGCCCATGCATGGAGGCCCGCACAACCAGAACTGGGGGGAAGAATTACTTTTCTTAAAAAGTAGGAGGAAGTCAAATTCTTAAAAACTTAGGAGAAGAAATAAATTTCTCTTTTCTTCAGCCTGGTTCCTTCAGTGTCCTGATGGTGCCTCAGTAGGCAGCAAGGGCAGCTACTAATTTTGCTGCTCCTGCAGATACTGTGGGGCATTACAAGGATCCAAGAAAGTTTGTTCTGTTTTGAATCCATAACTGCTGCTCACAGAGGGAAGGAGGACTTTTCTTTATCCACTACCCCACCCCACCCCACCCCACCATTGTCCCTGCTTTGTCTCTGGTGGAAGCTAGGCCAGGCTTCACATGATGCCTTATCCAGGATCTGCCATCCTTGAGTGAACCCAGTCCCAGTTGCAGAGGCAACGTAAGGACAACACTCCTCTGAAAATCCATGGAAATAGAGAGATGAAATCTCAAAGTTCAGAGGAGTCCACAGAAAAACACCTCTTGACCACTGCCTGTGAAGTTTGGGAAAGGTATTTGTGGCTGGAAAGAACAGGCATCAAACTAGCTCTTAGCTGAGATGTTAAAGCTACTGCTTGTTATTAAAACACAACCACACCTTTGCTATGGTAAGCTGGGTTTCTACTGTAGGCTAATTGTCTGGGCTGTGCTTTCCTTTTCTTTGAAGGTCATTTTAAGCCTTAGGTGTTTTCTACGTGGAAAGCATTTAGGTGGAGGAAAAAAGGAGAACTGCTTGTTACACATATGATTGTACTATTTATGTATGTCCCATTATTCGCTGGAAAGCTGTGACTGGCCCTAAGTGCAAGCAAAAAAAAAAAAGAAAGAAAGAAAGAAAGAAAGAAAAAAGAGAATATATGTGCAGTTGATACACTTTGAACATAAAAAGCCATGTATGTGCAACATTTGCTGTGTCTGAAGTGGTTCTAAGAGCCTGGTCCACCTGTTGGGAAGTAGCTTCCTCTGATCGGTTAGTCAAAGTAATTAGTTCAGACTACACATGCAAAGAAGTCTGCTCTAAAATTTGTGGTGTGTGTGTGGAGAGAGTGTGAGTGTGAGTGTAAGTGGGGGGGAGCACTACTAGCTTCCCAGATGTGGTCTTTTAGACTCTTGTCCTGAAAGCTTGGGTTGTTCTTCTGAACTCCTGGATTCTGAACCTGCCTTTCAATGGGGAAGAGCCAGAAGGAGTCTTAGGATGCTCCCTCTTGCCCTTCAGAGGAAGAGTGTCCACTGAAATGAGACACATGCACTGTGTTTGGAGTGGCAAAAGGAACACCCTAAATGTGAGGGTGAACAGCACAACAGCAAAGACAGTGTGTTTGGCAAAGTCATCAGGCACCAGCGTGGCTGATGCTGGACAGGGCACTGAAGGAAGTTGACTTGGAACTCCTTAGGGTGGCCATCTGTAAAGAGCAAAGTGTAGCAGAATGCTTAACATAACAGGGGCGCTGGCTGTGGCATGCACCCTGGCAATATGGGCAGATTGTTAGGCTGATTCTGAGGGTGCCAGGATGACTCTGTCTTGAAAAGTGAAAGGAAGTGCTGAGTTTTGCAAGAGTGAGTAGACAAACAGAAAGCATGGTACCAATAGCAGAGGAAAGTTTGTTAATTTTTCTGACTTCATATGTTTTAATAATGAGAATATTTTGTATTTCAATGACCTTTAGATGTCTTGATTTTTTTCAATAAATTGCTCTGAGATTTCCATCCCCCCCCTACAAGTAGGTAGACTATACATTTATTAAATACATGCAGTACATACATTTCTACTCTCTTCAACAGGTTATTAGAAGTTGTATCAGAGGATGCCCTATCAGAGTGGTGGAACAGAATCGACCATTCTGTCTTTCTTTTCCCCAGACCTGGCTGGAAACAAATGTACAACAGATTGGGGGCTACTCAGGCACCAGGGCTTGTGGGGTGCTGTTGACTAGATTTTTCCAGCTTGTCTGATCAGGAATAGGAGAGAAAGAATGCTGGGTTCCATTTCACTGATCCCACGGTGGTAGTGGTGGGGGTATAATAAGGATCCTTTCTCAGGTGTGTGTGTGTGGGCACATGTGTGGCAGATACAACTGAAAGCTACAGGGGAACGATTTCCCAATGCAAATTAGATAGAAAGAAAATGACTTGGAGAAAGGAGTGAAAGGGCCAAAAACCATTGGATTGGAGGGTGGTGGAGGCTGATAGTGCCATTAGCTCCTAGAAAGTCTGGGTGTGCCACGCACCCCTGGAGATGTGGGCTTGCCCAACACAGTGTGTCTCTCCTCCTTCCCCTCCAAGCAGGCTACATTGGGATGTTGATAATTAACCTTCCAATAATGAATAGGTAAAGGATGTTTAGGGAGAATAGGACTGTTCTTTGGACAGCTTTGGAAGAGACTGGACCGGATTCAGTGCTGAAAGCAGTGGCTTGTTTCCCCACGAGTTCCCCTTTCTTTAGCTATGAGATTAGGTAGTAGCAGACCTCTGGTGAGGCTTTTTGCATACATCTCGGCCTTCTTGCTGCCCATTTTGTGGGGCCTGGGGGATGAGTGCTGAGACCAGCTGCCTGCCTGCCTGCTTTCTCTGAAATGTTAGTGATGGAAGCAGCGTTAAACGTCTTACAATTTAACAATTTACTTTTTTACCTTGATTTGTTCGGAGGGGGCTCTACCACTGCTTTCCTGTGAGGCTGAGAGGGTGTGACTTGCCCAAGGTCACTAAGTGGTTTTCTACGGCCCAGTGGGAATTCGAGTCCTGGTCTACAGAGTCCTGGTCCAGCACTCAAACCATTACATTACGCTGGCTCTCTCCTCTTGAGTAATTTAGGGCTTTCCATTGAAATGTGTCGGGCAAGCCTTGGATGGTGGGACTATTCTAACGGGAGTCGCGGGCATCTGCTTTGTACTAAAAGTTGGCCAGTGGGAGGAGGAGGAGTGGGTCAAGGCACCCCAGCAGGTCTTCGTCCTGTGCTGGGGGCAGAGTTAGGGGGGTGCCCACCCCGATGCCGAGCCTGGAGCGGCGTGTGCGGGGGGGAGTCTGTGCACCGGCTCTGCTCCACGAGGGGGCGGGCGGCGAGAAGGGCCTGGCGGTGGGGCCCGGCCGATGCGCGGAGTCAGAGCGGGTGGCTTCCTAGTCCACACGGGAAGGGGGGTTCAGACGAAGGGGCTGCCGGGCCAGGGGACTGACTCACTCCGAGTTCTCTCCCTAGTGCGGGCCGCTTCCCTCCCGGCTGTTTGGCTGGGGCCGCGGAGCGAGGCTCTCCCGCCGGCTGTGAGGCCGGGAAGGGCGAGGGCGGCGGCGGCGGCGGCGTCCAGGATCCGGCGGGAGCAGGACGGGTGGCTGGGGGTCACCGACGGCTGGATTGGTGGGCTTTTTACGAAAGCAGTGGCTCCCCGCAGGCCTGGCGGCAGGGACTGACGCGGGCGCTGCGGCCTCTTCCTTCCCTCCGCAGGTCTGGTTCAAGAACCGGCGCGCCAAGTGCCGGCAGCAGCAGCAGCAGAGCGGCAGCGGCGCCAAGAGCCGGCCGGCCAAGAAGAAGTCCTCCCCGGCCCGGGAGAGCTCCGGCTCCGAGAGCAGCGGCCAGTTCACGCCGCCCGCCGTCTCCAGCTCCGCCTCGTCCTCCTCGTCCTCGTCCAGCTCCTCGGGTCCCGGCGGGGGCGGCGCGCCCGGGGCGGCGGCGGCGGCGGCGGCGCTGAGCGGGACCGCGGCGGCGGGGGCGGCCGGGGGGCGGCGGCGGCGGCGGCGGCTCGTCCTCGTCCGCCTCTTCTGCGGCCTCGCTGAGCAGCGCGCCCTCCGCCGTGGCGGCCTCGTCCATCTGGAGCCCCGCGTCCATCTCGCCGAGCGCCGTCCCGGAGCCGCTGGCGCCCGGCGGGGCCTCCTGCATGCAGCGCGCGGTCTCGGGCGCTTCGGCCGCCGCCTCGTACCCGATGTCGTACGGGCAGGGCGGCGGCTACGGGCAGGGCTACCCGGCGCCCCCGCCGCCCCCGCCGCCGCCGCCGCCGCCGCCCTCCTCCTCCTACTTCGGGGGCGTGGACTGCGGCTCCTACCTGCCCATGCACGCCCACCCGCACGCCCACCAGCTGAGCCCGATGGCGCCCTCGTCCATGGCCGGCGCCCACCCGCACGCCCACCACCCGCTCGGGCAGGGCTCCAGCCACCACCACCACCATCACCACCACCACCACCACCAGCCGGGCTACGGCGGCACCGGCCTGGCCTTCAACTCCTCCGACTGCCTGGACTACAAGGAGCCGGCCCCGGCCGCCGCCGCCTCCTGGAAGCTCAACTTCAACTCCCCGGACTGCCTGGACTACAAGGACCAGGCCTCGTGGCGCTTCCAAGTCCTGTGAGGGCCGCCCGGGACGGGAGCGCGGCGGGGACGGGAGAAAGGGCCGGGACGCCGCTCGCCCACCCACCCGCCCCGGCGCCCGCCCCCCGCCCGCTTCGGTTCCTCGGGACAGGCTCGTCGCCCCCCGCGCTGACTCTGCGGCTCTGGCCGCCTCCACCACCCGCCAGCTCCTCCTGCCCCCCTCATCCAGACCCGGTTGGTTAAACAATCGCTGCTTTTAATGGAAAAGAAAAATGGGAAAGGGGCCCCCCATCTACCTGTATGAGTCTATAAGCCCCCTGTCCGTGCACCGTGCCAACGCCAGCCCCGCTGCAAGGGGGCCGGATCCGAGCGCCCCCGAGCCGCTCCTGACCCGTTATTTATTCGCTCTCTGGGATTATGTTCTGCGGGTACTTTTGTTTTCAAACTGCTCAGAAGAGGATTTCGGATCGACATGCCTTCTTTTCTGGTTAACAAATAGCTGGTCCTTGGACGGAGACCGACCCCCCTCGGGTTCTTCTCCCTCCCTCCCTCCCCCCGCCCTCCCCCCAGCCAGCCTTGTGGCTCCCACTCGTGTCTGTGGGAGGAGAAGACGCGCCCCCTTTTTGCTTGCTGGTCGACCTCAGACTTTTTGTGTATAGCTCTTATTCCCCCACCCTGCCTTTTCTGGGGACGTCTCCCCCAGGTCTCTCCGCAGGCTTGTCTTGCAAAAAGCGGCAGGAATTGTGTATATAGTGTATCTTTAGGTCAGTTCCAGCGGATACCGGAGTGGACGTGAACTCTTAAGTCCAACCTTCAGGAAAGCGGAGGAACCCTACTTTTTCTCTCCCACCCATGGAGATCTCCCCCCCGCTCCCACAAAGCTTTTTTGACTTTTTTTGGAGGGAGGCTTAAGTGGGAATTGGGAAGGAGGAGCAAGGGCGCTTGGGCGGGAGGGGCTGGCTTGGGGAGGACGAGGAAGGCGCCCCCTTCCTCTCGGGAATGCCGGCGGACCATCGCTGCCGCCCGACCGCCTCTCTCTCGAGGTGCTTGAGGCCTGCTGTCCAGAGAAGGGGGCAGAGGACGAGAGAGAAGCTGTAACGTTGGTCATTTACGCCGTTGGTCCAACAGGCACCTGTTGAAATGTAAGGAAGATTCTACTGCCTCCCCGTCATCTACGTATCCCAATAATAAAATCCCCGTGGATGAAAGCTCTTGTCTGTGTCGTCCTTCCCGGGGGATGCAGGGGGCGAAGGGGCCCTCGGTGCCCCTCCTATGCCCCCCCAAGCGCCCTTGAGCTGCCTGCCGGTGAGGGCCGCTCTTTGGCAGGAGGAGGAGGCCGGTTTTATTTCCAAGGCTGGTCTGGCCCCACCGGGGGGGGGGGGTAGGCCTCTGGCCCGCTGCGCTTTATCTCACTGAGCTGTGCTTTTTAATGACTGTAATTGGATTGGCGGCCAACCAAAAACTTTGATGGGTTGTGTAGGAGGGGAAAGCGCTGTGAACAGCAGACTCTGTTTCAGCGCTCCACGTCTTTGGGGAAGCTCAAAGGTTTGCCAGGGCCACCCCCAGGGACGGGCAGGGGCATGGGCTGGGGAGAAAGACCGGGCCCCTCCCTCCCTCGGCCTTCCCCGCGCCCTGCCTCCCGGGACTGCCTCGGCCCTGGCCTCCGGAAAACCTTCCCTCGCCGTCCGGGGCACTTGGCGCTTCTCCGGGAACGGATCCTTGGACGGGACGTCTGCTTCGCGCTCCTGCCCTTCTAGATCCGCCCCAAAGCAGGCGAAAGCGGACCGCGAGGAGTGCTGATTCCCCCCACCCGGTCAGGGCCGCAGGAGGGGAGGACCACCCGCTGAGGGGCTTGGAGAGTACCCAACCCCTGGGGCTGCCGGAAGGAATCTGGTTTGAACCGTAGTCCCGTTCTCCCCAGTGCAGCGGGAAGGTGTTCCGAGTTTCCCCGCCTTGCCCTCTCCAAACCCCTCAGCTGCCACTTGTGGCGACCCCCTGGGGCTGCACCCGAAGAGGCTCCCCACTGGACCGAGGCAGCTCCGCTGCCCTAAAACAAGTCGACCTCCAGAGGAATTCACTGCGAGCATTGCCCGAAATGGGATTCAGATCCGAAGCCCTTTAACTCGAGCTCTCAGAAGGTTATCTAGAAATCATCACATCTAATCGTAAATTTAAAAGCAATCAATCAAAATCGGATACAGATAGGCGTGTGAGAACGGCTGGACTTCGGGTATAAATCTACTAACAGAGAAAGTTTTTAAAATCCAACTGTTTTTTTAAGGGCAACTAAACGGCTTCGCCAAAGAAAGCTGAATTGCTGTGCAGGGTTACAGTAAGAGAGGCCACGTTGTCTCTGCGACGTTGCCACTTGGAGGAAGATTGGTATCCAAACGGGGAGAGAACAAATTTCGCCGCTTGGCTGCTGAAAACGTTTCAGTGGATTCTGTCCTTGGACCAGGATTTATTTTTGAAAAAGAAACAAAAATTAATCCAATAGATCATTTTAACCTCTTGAGAGACATTTTCCAGGTACTAAGTTTAAGCAGCCCATTAATTGCTGCTAAATACAGTAATTAATTACGCTCATTTACGAGCCTCACAATGGCCTCTGCTTCAGCGATGGGTCTGAATTTTACCAAAGTTATCCAGCCTGTTGAAGACTGACCTTGGCCCTCGCGGAAGCAGAATTAACAGAATTAGCTTAAACTGTAAGACACTGTAAAATGCGGCTGCTGGCGTTTCACGAAGGCTTCAGTTTGTGAAGCAGTCATTTCTTGCGTGTCAGAATTTGCGAGCGGCTGAGCCTCTTCTGAGGGAGGGGAGGGGACGGGAGGGGAGGGGGCGCTCCAGCGGCCCCCCGGGAGAGCCCGGCGGGTGCTCGTGCCTCCCGGGCGGGCGCTACCAAGGCCTCCCTTTTCCCCGAAGGCTGGAGCAGTGCCACCCCCTTCCCAGACCTCTCCCCGCCACCGCCGCCGCCGCCGCCGCCGCCGCCGCTCGGCCCTTGCCCGGGGATGAGGCGGGCGCCCTCCTGCCCCTCCCAGGCGTAGCTGGACTCCGACTGCCGTGGTCCTCCCAGCGGCGGCCCGCCTGGAGCCGATGGGAGCCGGCGTTCAGTAGCTGGGGTTCAGCACGTCCCCGACCTCCACTCACCACCCCCGCATCAGTTCCGAAATGGGGCTCGTGGGGCGCTACCGGGCGGAAGCCGAGGCAGGCCCGGGCCCTCTGTTCTTTCCGGAGCCCGGAGGCAGCCGAGCCCCGTCGCCCTCACGTCCTCCTGGGCGGGGCCCCCGCCGTGCGCGCTGCCCACGGCTCCGGGGCCTTGCCATCGGGCGCCCTCCCTCGAAGCCCGTCAGGCCCTGCCCCCCATCTGCCGCCGAGGAAGAAGCCGTGTGGGAGGTCGATTAGGCGGCGACAGAGCCCAGCTGCCCGAGGAGACGCGCGTCTGAGCCGGCATTAATCACGGCGCGCCTTCCCCGTGGCCAGGCTCCCTCTGGCCAGGGCCGGTGCGGGCCGAGAGGGTTCCTCGGGCGCAGGATGAGCCACGGGCCGTTAGCCCTCAAGAGGTCGCCTGGCCTCCATTCCAGGCCGGGATGGCCACGGAGGAGAACCGTAGAGAGTGCCTCCGAGCGCGTGCAGAGTGCTGCCTCTCCCCCTCAGCGCATGCGCTCGATCACCTCTAGGATTAAGGGAACGCGCTTTCCCGTGTCAAACGGTGTGACCTCCAGGCAGGTCTGAGCTCCCGAGCCTCTTATTTAGGAATCAAGCCCTATGCGGCTTCGCGCCTTTTGGCCTCCCGCTCCCTCCCTCGTAGCGCCTGGGCTGGCTGGGTGCCGGGCCTGGGCAGAGACAGAAGTTCGGTGGAGAAATGATGGAACCACTCCCGTGAACCCGAAAAGCGGCCGCGTGGCTGCCTAACGAGCAAGGGGGTGGGGAGGTCCCCGCGTCTCCTTGTCCGGCCTGAAGGGAAAGAACTGGGCGGCGCCCCTTCCCCTCCCGCTGGCCGAACTCGAGCGAAGGGCGTTCTTGCAGCCTCCCCCCAGCCCGCAGAACTATGGATTGAGTTTAGAGGCAAGAGCCCCTCCCCGTGCTCCGTGTCCGAAGCCTCATAAAACGGGATGTTCCCACGCGTCTCAGTCTGGCCCAGCTTGCAAAGGCTGCTACCCGCCCTGCCAGCCTCAAGCGCGCCCTCCCCCTTCGCAGCTCAGGCCTCCGCTGGCGCCGCCGCAGCCGCTCCAGGTTGCCTTCTGGGTCCCGTCTGAAGCAGCAGCAGCAGCAGCAGCAGCAGCAGCAGCAGCGCAGCAGCCCCGCCACCCGTCTCCGGTGTTCCCTGCGCCCGGCTGACGAAGGTGCTTCGCCGCTGCCGGAGGACGGCGCCTGGCGCGGGCGCGGGGCGCGTCTGAATCGCGCCGCGCTCGAGGGCGCTTCGACCGTAGGGGCCGGAGTCGGCGCCCCCGAAGGCGCGCAGAAGGGCGGCCGGGCGCCCAGGAGGAGGAGAGCGAGGCCCGGCGGCGGGTCACGCTTGCGGAGCGGCGGCCCTTCCCTTCCCTTCCCTCGCCCGCTCCTCTCTCCCTCTCGGCCCTCTAGGCGGGCTCTCCGGGCGGGCTGACCCAGGGGCTCGCGGGGGCCTCAGAGGGCAACCTGTTTCGTTTCAGCCCGGGCCAAAACAGGCGGCCCGGGGCGAGGGAGGAGAGGGAGGGGCGCGCGGGTCCCCAGGTCCTCCTCCTCCTCCCCCCGCCCTTGTGGGCAACACGTGAAGCGGGAGGCGAACGCGGAGAAAAGTGCCGCCCCTGAAGGCCCCTGGAGGGAGGCTCCGTCTCCCCTCCCCAGGGACACTCGCCACGGGGCCGCCTTCTGCCGCGGGGTGCGCCGCCGACCTTCCTGCCTGCGGAGGGAAGCGGTCCACCGGACGCTGCGGCCTCCCGGCCCGCAGGTTCTTCCCCCGCCCGGTGCAGGTGGAGGGCTGAGGAGACGGGACCCGGCGCCCTGGCACCGGCCTCGCTTGCCGCGGGAGGGTCTCCTGCCGCCCCCCACCCCCAGTGCAGCGGCGGCGGCGGCCGGGCGACCGTGAAGCGTAACCACCTTTTCACACCTGGTAACTTAATTAAAATTCTTCTGGCTGGAACGCCCCGCCCAGGAGTCCCACGTGACATGCGGGCTACCAGCCCAGAGAGAGAGAGGGAGGGTGACAGGGAGCCGGGGAGGGGAGCGGCAGCCGGCCGGCCTTGCCGCCAGCCCCGCCCCGGCCCGCCCCGCCCCGCCCCGCCGGGTGGCGGACGCTCCGCGCGCGGGCTTCCTGGGCGCTCCCGGGGAGAGGAGGGGAAGGGAGTAGCCGGACCCAGAACGGAGGTGGGCGGGAGTGGGACGAGGGAGCGGGGCCGCGTTTGAACCCCGGACCGAGGCGCCGTCTGTGGTTTCGCCCTTCCCAGCCGCCGCAGCAGAAGGACGCGGAGGGGAGGAGGGCAAGCGCTGCGCGACACGACACCCAAGGTCTCTGACCCGAAGGGCCCCGAGGGAGGGCGCCGGGGTTCACGCCGCTCCCCGGGCCGCTTTCCCACGCGCTCCGGCGCGGTTGCGAAGCCCGCCGCCCCCCGGCTTCTGAAAGCCCCGCAGCTGCACCAGCAGCAGGGAGAGGAGAAGACGCTCGCTTTGCCCCGGGGCCCCCGGCCAGCTGGACCTAGGGAGCGCTTGGGAGAGTGGGTCCGTCGGTGGGCACACGCGCCCCCCTCTTTATGCCCCCCGCCTCCTCTCCCCGGCGAAGCCGAGGCCCCGAGGGGGTGCGCTCGCGGGCTCTGCGCGTTTGCTAGCACCGTCTGCCTCGGAGGCGCCTCTCCGGGTTGCTTGGCCCTCTTCTCTGGCCCCTACCCCGCTCTGCTGAGGACCCCCTCCTCTTTTTAGCGCCGGGACGCCCGGGCTCCGCGGTTTCTGCCGCTGCTGCCCTCGGGAGCCTTCAAGTCGTTTCCGACTTATGGGGACCTTAAGGCGAACTTATCGAGGGCTTTTCTGGGGCTGAGAGTGTGTGACAAGCCCACGGCCCCCCCGTGGATTTCCGCGGTGGAGCCGGGAATCGAACCCTGGTGTCTAGGGTCGTAGTCCGACGCTCAAACCGGCATCCGCGTCGGAAACTAGTTCAAACACAGACGTGTCAAAGGCGTACCATAAAATTTCACGGCCTTGTAAAACATCTTCGGAATGCACAGTGTCAACCAGGTTTCACCACCGTGGCCCCACTTGAAAGGAATTCAGTGGGTTAACATAATTTAAAGCGAATTACATAAAATTTACAAGCAGTACAATCATTGCTCGTAATTCAGTTATACGGAGGCAACCTTTTAGTCACGGGGGACATTTCTGCGGTTCTGCCCAAAGGCTTCTTGCACTGAACTGGGGGAAAAAAACCCCAAAACAACGTGCCTCCGCGGGACTGTCCGGTAACCCGCAATCACCTCTCCGCGCGTGCGTGTCGGTGAAAGCCCATCAGCGGCGCGTTCGCGCTGCCGTCCGACTGGTTTCCTGCTGTTCCACCGTAACGCCTCGCGAGCCTTCAGGAAGGGCAAACGTCAGACTGGAGAGAGCGTTGCGGGGTTCTTTTTGCCTCCCCCCCCAGCAAATGAGAGAGAGAAGCCGACCAAAGCTACCTTTCTCAAAGCAATTGCGTGAAGCAGCTTCTGATCTTCCTCTTTCAAGGAGCGCGCCGATAGACACGAGTGTCCGCGTGTGTGCGTGGCCCCACGTGCGCCTTCTAATCGCCTGGCGATTTATGGCGCCCCATGAATTATCCCATAGTTTCTTTTTTTTAAGGCAAAGACTACTCAGAAGTGGACCTGGCAGTAAATTCCGTCCAGGTTCGTGGGACTTCGATACCATGGAGGAATATATAGGTTTGTGCCGTAAATTCCACTGAAATCGGTTAAAACAAGTACAGTATCCAGGCAAAGGGTGTTAGAGAGCGTGGCATACTACGGCTGAAATCCGAGTACGCTTACTCAAGTGGATTTCCGACCGAGGTGTTAAGAAATGGAGAAAATTAAAACAGTCTGACCACGTGAAAAAAATAAATGAAAACCAAGAACTGAATTTTAAAACGTTACTTGGATTTAAACACTAACTTTCGAAGACATCAAGAACGCGAAAGAAGTCACCTAAACTAAAAAGAAGTGCTTTTTTTTAAAAAGACAGTATTTTAAATTTAAAAAAATGCGCTGGCTAGCCTCCGGCAGTCTAGTTGTTTTAATATTGTAGTCTAAATTACAGATTACGATTTCCTTGCGTCCTCTAGTTGTCTTCTGTCTTCAAAGCGAAGAAAATTAAAAGACTGAGACCTATTAACTGACTCTCGTTTCAGTGCGCTTCGCCCCCTTTCCCTTTCTGTGGTCACGCTTTTTTTCTCGTTCATCTGGAACCAAAGTGAGGCTGCGCCAAAGCAGTGGTCAACCAACGGATCCAGTTCGGCGGCTGCCGTTCGACCCATCTCAGTCCGCTTGGAAACATCTTGGCCTACAGATTCCCAGGAAAACCGCGCGTTCAGGTGGCGTTTGTTGTTTACCATCAAGGAATTGGTTACTGCAGGCGATCAGCTGAAACCGACGGGCGTGCTGCTCCTAGGATTTGGATAGTGATCTCGCTGAGAGCAATGGGGTTCTGTACTGAACAGAAAAGACACTTTCTGAGGGTTGTGCAAAGTGGCACAGACCATGAAATCCGTTTAACTCCGCAACATTTGGCCTAAATTTGGCATCTTCCCTGTCTTCCCCCACCTCTTAATTCTGTTGTGCCACTGAGACTGATGAAGACTCCTGTAACACCTGAAACCTCTGGAGCCATTTCGCTGGAGACTGTTCCACTGTGGATGTTATTGACATCCGTGGACGAGGCGCGGCTGCCTTGGGCAGAATCGCCCGATTTCGGGAGCCGTCCCAGCCCTCGGTGCTCTCGGGACTACAGGGGTCATCTTCGGATAACAGCCCTGTTGGGCTCGGGGGGAATCGGAAGCGATCCCCCTGACGCGGGGGACCCCCAGCTATGCCCTGTAGCTTTAGGGGGTAGCGGGCAGGAGGGGAAGGAAAAATAGAGTTGCAGGTGATGACCTACCCGGCAGGCAAGAGGAGGCCACAGCTGTGGAAAAGCTAAAGACAGCGAGAGAGCGAGCGCAGCCGCCCAGCTGCTCCAAAGCCTTTGGAACAGCGGGGGTGGATCCCCGCCTACCCGCGCACTCACGGGGTTTCAGTGGGCGGTGGGGTGAGCTCAAAGGCCCAGGGCGCGCCCAGAGCCGCCTCGGGGAGGGCTCCGCTGTCCGCCGGGCCACGGGCGGTGACGGATCTGGCCGCTCTCCTGGTTCCCCAGAGGCGAATTTCACCCTCCCAGACACACACTTGGCAAGGGTAGGGAGGCCGCAAGTGGCTGACAGCGCACCGCGGACGTCTGTGATGATTTCTAGAGGTAACGTGAGCATCTTGAAATCTATGGCCGCTTGAGTCTTGGCTACAGAGTAAAGCCTGACAAAACTGGGTGCGCCGTTCACACTGAGGCCATTTCCACACTACACGGTTATAGTGCTACTATTCCGCTTTCAAGATCCTGTGGAAGTGTAGTTTCCTGAGGCCAAAGAGCGCTCTGGCTGAGAATTCTAAAGGCCCCTCCCTAAACGGCAAACCCCACGATTCCATAGGATGTTGAAAGTGGAATAATAGCGCTATTACCGTGTAGGGCGGAAATGGCCTGAGACGCGCAGCCCAATCCTCTGCCTATGGATTCGGGTGTAACACTAATGGCGCTCCTTCCCAGCGGGAGAGGCGTGCGGGAGAGAGCGCTCTCCAGCTCCTCGCCACCATTTTAGCGCCGCAGCTTTCCCGGCGAGGGCGCCCGGCCTCTCGTGGATCTGCGCCGGTAAAGGGCTCCGTCCAGTGCGCTCTAACGGGCATCCCCGCCGAAATGAGTGTGAACGCCCCGTGGCTGCTGCAGAATTAATCAGCACCAGAGCGAATACGGACGTCGACGACCTTCGCCAGCCACTTGGAAAGTAGACTGCACGGGACGCGGGGCACGGTAGAGATGAGCGGGAGGCCAGCGACCCTTCTCTCCCCGCTAAGTTCCTCGAGGGGACCCTTCAGAGGCAGTCCGTCCCTCAGGCCCGTCCAACCCCGCTGCAGCGCCTACGCCGTTGACTAGCACCAGCTGCTCCCGAGGGTCTGTCTCTCCCCGAAAGCCTCGCTCCTCCGGGGTGTTTGCGAGAGGGCCCGACGGGGAGAGGGGCAGGAGGCAAGGGGCACGCCATCGCCGCAAGGAAGGCGCGCAGAGGCAGCTGGGCGGGTGTCGGCGCCGGCTTGGGCCCCGTCGGTGCGTCCTCCAGCCAGCCAGCCAGCCAGGCGAGGCAGCAGCGGCGACAGCAGCGCCGTGCCGCCCGACCCGTCTACCCCGAAGCCAGGCCCGTACGGCTTCAAGGAGGCGCGTCGCCCGGGACCGAGGCGCAGGCTTTCCAGTTGGTCCCGCCATGTCGACGGGCAGCCTTCGTTTCCTCGTCCTTCATAAGGAGCGTGCCCTGACCTCAGCACGTGGGCAGGCTCGCTGTTTCGGGGATGTCCTGCGTGACAAGAGAGCTGAGCGGCGCTTGTCGAGACAAGGGACGCGGGGAAGGGTGCACGCGCGGAAACTCCATGGGAGATGGAAGTGCAGCTGGATGGCGCCTCGCCCCGCAGCCAGGCTCGCTCGTTACTGGCTTCTCTTGGCGAGGCGCCTGTGCTTTTCGCTGTGCCGCCACGCGGAGACATTCAAACGCTGAGCCCCCCGTGGGCAGCCGGAAAGCTCCCCCCCCAAACCTCTGCGCCGTGTTTCCCCGGGCAAAAAGAAAACTTGTCACCCGCGAGGAAAGGGCTTCCGCGCCTGGAGCAAAGGACCCAAGGAGGCAAAGGGAGGATGAGGCCCAGGGGCGCCCAGGCAGCCCTCGGAAGAGTTCAGTCGCGCCTCCACCGCCTCTTCTGTTTGGGGAGCAGGGCCATCAACCAGCAGGCATAAGGGTTCACTTGCTTTTATATTTTGACTTGTGTCTGTAAACCACATTACTTTTTACAGCAAATCAGCTTACAAATGGATTCACCTATGAAAAGGCGAAAAAACGGACCTACTTTCTACCTTTAACAGTGTATATTTTTGAGGGAGAGCCAGCCTGGTCTGGCGGTTAGAGCCTTGGGCTGGGACCCTGGATACCAGGTTTCCCTTTCCAGCTCCACCTTGTAAATCCACTGGGTGACCTTGGTTGCATCACATGCTCTCAGCCACAGAAAGCCCTCTGAGAAGGTCATCTTAAGTAGGAAACAAGTCGAAGGCACACACCCACAATAATCTGAGGGCAAAGGTGCTGTAATGGTTCTGTAAGATGATTTGTGTCCTGTGTGAAATTGCTCATAGTTTTACTGAATCAACATGACACTGAGAAAGAAAGAGCACTGAGTTCTATGGGACTCACTCCGAAATACAGGATGTCAAACAATCAGTTTAAATCATGCATGTACAACCATAGTGGAGTTGTAGCCCACACACTACTTAATCTACAATATATTCACGGGAATGCCGTTCAGGTCACTTTGTGAATTGTAAGCTGCAATCTCTTTGAGTTTTACTCACATCAGTGGGAACATCTTTTTTTCTGCTGAAAAAAGACATCCTGTGAGGCTGACTGTAATAAAATGCACTTAAAAGCAGAAAAAGATGGGCCTTTCTCGTGTCTCCAAGAGTTAACAGCCTTTATTGGGGCTGGGGCGGAGAGAATCATCTTTACTGAAGATCTTAACACATGGATAGCCACTTTTGTAAGGGCCTTTCGACACCATACATTTATGGTGCTATGATTGCACATCTAACAGCCATGGCAGTTCAGCTGGAATCATACTGCTGTAATTGTGTGGTGTGATTGCAATCTAGTGCAAACTTTCAAACAGTCTAATTTCAAGCCATATATGGCTTTATAGTCATCCCCCAAAAGAGACTTGTAGATAGTAAAGCTATATTTGGTTTGAATGTGCAGTCCACAAATGGTGGCTTGACAAACTGTAATACTGATCTCTATAAATTAGGGGTGAGAATTATGGGATTCTCCAATTGCTGGACTGTAGCTCTCAGCAACCCTAGTGAAGGAATGCTGGGAGTTACAGCTCAAACACATCTAGATGGCTTCCTCATTCTTATCTTTGGACTAAACCCAATTGTTAGTTCCAATGAGGGTAGAGCGCTAAATCACCATGTATGAAAGTTTGTACCATTGATTTAGTATTTCTATTCTAGCTTAGACTAACAATTGGATTTAGAACACTAACTTTAATGGAATACTAGGCAGCTCTAAGGTAAACATGTCAGTGTATGGGCTTTCTCAGTCATGCTCCCTAACCTCTGCCCCTGTGGGAATTCATCTGCAGAATTCAGAAAACTCAAATGTTTTGTAAAGGGGTAATTTCCCCCAAGAAGCCAGAATGCAATTCTTTCACATTCTTGTTTAGACTGCTGAGAGAGCCAGAAGCTGAATTGGTCTGCACAATGTGGGTACAGAAATGAACTTTGAAATAAATACAAAGTCCAAAAGAAATTCTTTCCCTCCCCCATTCTTCAAATGGAAAGAAAATGAAGAGGTTTTTTTAATGGTAATTTTGGTACACACCACATTAACTCTGTCACCTGAGAATATATCTTAATAATGGGCTGCAGAGGAGACAAGTTTACTCCATTCCTCCTTTTGAAAGGTAGAGTAAAAAGGTATTGTACCAGTGCCCAGAAGCTCTGCTGTAATTTAAGAATCTGTCAACCTTTTCATAATAAACAGGTGGGTTTTTAAAGCTTTTTCTTGTCCCTCCCCTTTGGTATTTCCGATTTGTCTGTTGAGATGTTGCTTCAGGCAGGCGGCTACAACTGCAGTATAGAGGAATACTTTTTATCCATACATAAACACACAGCAGGACCTTCCAGCCACATCACCAGGCCAGTTTAAGGCACTTTAGTTCCACTGAAGTCAAAGTACAAAATCCATGCTTGTTGCCTCTTACACTACCTTGTCATCCACCAATGTAAGACAAAGGTACATCTATTTCCTCAGTACTTGGCAAATTATGTCTCTTCCACGTACACTTAACACTTTGAAAGCAGTCTGACTTTGAAAACATGGAATTATTGTTACAAGAGTGATATGTGGTGCTTCTTGTAACTTCTCTCTGAGCTAAAGAATAACAAGTGCCAATTTATTTGGGGGAAAGGGATTTTTTTGTGTATGTGCAGACATATAGCTTCCAGTGAAAACTAGTTAAAAGATGTGCAAGCAACAAGCAAGTAAGTGAAATTTTTGAAAGTAGTTTGAGATTTTAACTACTGTACAGAGGAAGAAAGATAACCCCCCTCCACCATTTAGCATATCACATTATGATTAAGCAGGGGTGGGAATTAAGCAGCCCTCCAGAGGTTGCTGGATTACAACTCCCAGAAGTCACAGCCAATACAGCAAATGGTAAAGAATGCTGGGAGATGAGCAGATTGTTACCCTGTTTACTGGGAGTCCCGCGAGGGACTCCAATCGTGCTCCAATATTGGTGGGGAAAATTAGCTCAGAGTACAAGTTAGCAAAACGAGAGACAGGGCAATGCAGCGGAATCTTTAACCTAATGTCTACGGGGTCAGGCTAGGTCAAGAAACACACCAAATATGAAATAATAACTTTGAATTTTATTAAATACAGGCAAACAGTGTGTGCAACACACTCACGCAAGTAACTATAGAAAATAAAGGTGTTAGCAGTATAGAGGGATTTTGAGAGGGATTGTTGAAGTGGGAGATACTACACCTGTCCGAAGCCCGAGGTAGATCAATGAAGAGGTCCGTAGATGCACAGTCTCGGACGGAGACTGAGGGGAAGCTCAGCGGACGCAGTGGCAGCAAGGCGGGGTGGAGGTACAGAGCGATCTGAGGAAGCTCTTGGAACCAGGGGTTTTTATAGGGAAAATATGACCGTAGGCTAGTCTGTACTTTGGAAAAAAACAATGAGGTTTGAGCACGAGACAATGTCTCTGAAAGGTCAGAATTTAGCATGATTGAGTTAAGTCCAAATTGACAATGGAATGGCCAGTATGCAGATGCAGCTCGCTTGGTGGTTAAGCTTCTAGCTCGCCAAGTTACCTGCTCGGGGCAGGGGGCTCTTTGTATTAGTGTGCATCTGTAATGAGGTGTTTGTCTAGGGAGGTCTCCTAAAGCAAGATCTGGCTGAGTCTGGCTTGCCTAGGTGGAGAAAGGAATGTTCAGCAGTTAGTGGCCATGCCTAGTTCTGTGCTTGTTCGGGGGCCTCACAAACACTTGGCCAAGGGTGGCAAAATGAGACTGAATTAAGATATCAAACAATATCTAATATCTTCCAAAGTAAGGCTAGTAAACAGTGATAACAAGATCACCTTGGACTATGAAGTCCTGGGCAGGAAAGTGAACAGTTTAGAGGCACTGGTGGTATTCTGCCAATTCTACCAGTGAAAGATAGAGGACCACAGAAGAGGCTTGGCCTCTGGAATCATGTTTTTTTGTTTTGTTTTTCAGAAGGAGGACTGCTGCCTACAGGTGGGCTGCACCTCATGAAGATGAGGAAGAATGTCATTGGCAGAAGCATGGTGAGTTTGATCAAGAGGGATTGAACTGAGGCTGGCTAAGAAAGCAGGAAGCAACAAAAAGGGAGCTTTCAAATATGTTTGAAGCAAGAAAATGGTCAAGGAAGCAGTGAGACTGCTGTTCAGCAACGACGGTAAAATGCTAACAGACCACTATGAAAAGGCAGAACTACTTAACACTTTCAGTTTTCTTCATTTTTTCCCTCTAAAGAGAACTGTGTGCTTTCAAGAATAAGCAGAGACTTTGGCATGGCATCCAGATTGCAAGTCAAGACTGAGCCACCTAACTAATTTAAACTAATCTAAACAAGTTCAGATCTTCAGGACAAGATTAAGAGCATCCCAGAAGGAACCTGTTGACATACTCACTGGACTGGTTGTCATCATTTTTGAGAAATCTTAGAGAACGGGTAAAGTTCCACAGCACGGGAGGCAAGCAGACATTGTTCCTCTCTTCAGAACAGGTAAAAAGGAAGATCCAGAGAACTACAGACCAGTCAGCCTGACCTCAATACCTGGAAAATACTAGAAAGGATTATACAGGAGTCTGTCTGCAAAAATCTTGATAACAATGGAGTGATCAGTAGGAGCATGGGGTTATCAAGAACCAATCCTGCCAAACTAAACATACACACATACACACATACATACATACATACATACATACATACATACATACATATCATATATTTATCAGGGCGCTAGTTTAATAGATGGTGGGCATGCTGCAGATGTCATTTATCCAGTTTTCAGCAAAGCACTTAATATGGTCTCCCATGGTATTTTGGTCAGCAAACTTACTAAATATGGAATAGATTGAAACATCATTGGATGGATCCACAATTGGTTGGGAAACCATGCTTGAAGAGTTGTCATCAGTGGCTGTGCTTCAAATTGGAAGGAGGTCTCAAATGGAGTGCCACAGGGTTTTGTCCTGGGGCCTAAATTCTTCAACATTTTTTTTATCAATGGTTTAGATCATGGGGTCAAAAGAATCCTTATCAAATTTGTGGATAATATAAAACTGGAAGGGAGGTACAGAATTTGAAAGACTTTGATAAACTAGAAAACTGGGCTGAAATTAATAAAATGAAACTCAACAGAGACAAAAACAAAATTCTGTATTTAGATCACAATAAACAAATGCACAGATATGGGATGGGGAATACTTGGCTCAGCAGTAGTACATGTGAAAAGGACCTTGGGATTATTGTTGATCATAAATTGAATAGGAACCAGTAGTATGATGCTGCAGCAAAGAAGGCAAGTGCTATTAATAGAAGCATAATTTCTGAGTTGAGGGAAGTAATAGTTCTACTACTACTACTGCACTGGTCAGGCCTCATCTGGAGTACCGTATTCAGTTTGAGGCACCTCATTTTAAGAAGGGTATGGGCAAGAGCCAGTGTGGTTAGTGGCTTGAGTATTGGACTATGACTCTGGAGACCAGGGTTCAAATCCCTGCTCAGCCACAGAAACTCACTGGATGACCTTGGGCAAGTCACACTCTCTCAGTCTCAGAGGAAGGCAAAGACAACCTTCCCTGAACAAATCTTGCCAAGAAAACCCCATGATAGCTTTGCCTTAGAGTTGCCGTAAGTCAGAAACAACATGAAAGTATGCAACAATACAATAAACAAGTTGAAGCAGGTTCAGAGAAAGGCAATGAGGACAGTAAGAGTTACAGGGAAGAAAACATATGAGAAGAAGCTGAATGAACTGGGCATGTTCAGTTAGGTGAAGAGAAGACTGAAAGATTACATGATTTCACTCCTTAAATACCTCAAAGGCTGGTGCAAAGAGAAGGTTGCAGGCTTATTCTCTGTTGTCTCAGAGAACAGAGCTAGGTTTAAAAGTGACAGGAGAGTAGATTTCAATTGAACATTAGAAGGAACTTCTTGGCTGTGAGAGCAGTTCAGCAATGGAACCAGTTGCCTAGAGAGGTCGTGGGGCTTCCTTCTCTGGATGTCTTCAAAAAGAGACTGGGCAGCTCCCTATGGAGCAGGGGGTTGGATTTGACGGCCAAGGGGGCCCTTTTCAAGTCTATAATTCTAGGTCCATTTCCGCACTAGACTGTTAGCAGTTGGCCCCTCCCGAAACTGCAAACCCCAGGATTCCATAGGATGTTGAAAGTGGAATCATAGCGCTATTAACAATCTAGTGCGGAAATGGTCTATGATTCTAACATCTGGAGGGCTGTACAATTCCTATCCTATGTAAATATGTGTGAGGTAGCATTAAATGGTAGTTATTGCCAAAAGACCCCTTTGGGTTGATGAAAGAGGCTGAGAATAAAGAAAACAGCATCTCCATGATGAAGCTAAGATAATAATGCCAACAGCAATGACACAGACCTCTTCTGCCAGTCCTTTGGGATCAAGTAAGAAACTTGAAGAGAAGAGCAGTTATATATGCTGAGTTTTTGCGAGATGCACAGGGAACTTTGGTCAAAGACTGTCTCCATCTTTCATTCCTTTGAAATATTGTTTTCTTTTAAATTAAGATTTGAAGAGAAATGCCTGAGCTACAAAGTTTGGCTTGCTGTGAAGTTATGGCCAGTGCCTTTAGCCTTTCCCAATGTGGTACTTTCCGGGTGTGTAGAGACAAGATAGGAGATAATGGGGATTATAGTCTAACATACTCGGAAGGCCCCAAGATGTGGAAGGCTACATTACTCACACTGTTTATCTAGATTCTAGAGGGGAATCTTGAGTTGAATCTAGTTTTACTTTACTTTTCTGTCAAGATTTATTTGTTTAGTAACGTAGATATACACACTTCAATCCTTTAAGATTATATAATTTTTTGTTCTTTCTTCTAAATGGAAAGCTGTCTCCTTCTCGCCACTGTAGCTAAGATTAAAGTTTAGTATGAGCAACATTTGTGTGCTCCAAACTATTGAAATTATTGATATAAAATTTCCTAAAACATTGAGGTTCCTTATTATGAGGCTTTAGGTCAGATGGCAAGGAAGGTGGTCCTAGGGCTGTACAGCTTCCTGGGCTCATGTTCTGCATACTTAGAGCCCTCAGAAGTGCACTCTGGGAATGGGTAATAGAGAGCACTGTGTACAAGTAAAAATCACTTTTCACAAAGTACAGAAGAGTGCATTACTAACAATGCTTCCTGAGAAAACAGTCAGTTGAACTGTTTATAAACTGTTCTAAAAAGTTTTTAAAGTTTTAATGTGTTTAAAACATTCAAAGTGTTTTTATCTTTTTATCTTTGTCCTGTTTTAATAATTTTTATTTGTTAATTGCCTTGGGAGCTCTTGGAAGCCAAAAGGCAATACAAAAATGTCTTGAATAAACAAGTGCAGGTCTATCCAGGAGCAACATCATATGTGCTATCTGTCAATGGCAGAGTAGTTTCTGCTGGGGCGGAAAAATTGGCAATGTGCTTTGTGACATAGCAGCTCAATAAGGGCCTTCAAGATGTCATATTTGTTCATTTCTTCCTAGGACGGAGAAGACAGGTCTTAGTAAATCTTAGACTCACTGACATCACCAGGACAAGTTTGTCATAATCTTTCTTCAGTTTGCCCCACCAACCAAATCTGGCTCGTCCTGCTGTTTCTTTTTGTAGATTGGGATTGCTGGGCCGAGGGACTGAAGTCCAGATGTAAATAGGGAAGGCTGAGACTGGGATCAGGATTACCAGGAAACGTTAGCATATGGCTTGGAAGCTGAAGCCAGGTTTAGAATCATAGAATCATAGAAATGTAGAGTTGGAAGAGACCGCATGGGCCATCCAGTCCAACCCCCTGCCATGTAGGAACACCCTCAAAGCACTCCCAACAGATGGCCATCCAGCCTCTGCTTAAAAACCTCCAAGGAAGGAGACTCCACTACACTCCGAGGCAGCAGATTCCACTGCTGGACAGCCCTGACTGTCAGGAAGTTCTTCCTGAGGTTCAGGTGGAATCTCCTTTCCTGCAGCTTGAATCCATTGCTCCTAGTCCTGGTCTCTGGAGCAGTAGAAAACAAGCCCTCTCCTTCCTCTACATGGCATCCCTTCAAATATTTAAACATGGCTATCATGTCCCCTCTTAACCTTCTCTTCTGCAGACTAAACGTACCCAGCTCTCTAAGTCTATCCTCATAGGGCATGGCTTCCAGGCCTCTCACCATTTTGGTCGCCCTTCTCTGGACTTGCTCCAGCTTGACCACGTCCTTCTTGAACTGAGGTGCCCAGAACTGGACACAGTATTCAAGATGAGGTCTAACCAAAGCAGAGTAGAGTGGTACCAGTACCTCCCTCGATCTAGACACCATACTCCTATTGATGCAGCCAAGAATTGCATTGGCTTTCTTGGCTGCCGCATCACATTGCTGACTCATGTTCAGCTCGTGGTCTATGAAGACTCCTAGATCCCTTTCACACATACTGCTATCCAGCCACGTGTCCCCCATCCTATATTTCTGTATTCCATTTTTCTGTATTCCATTTTTTCTACCGAAGTGTACACTTACACTTCTCTCTGTTGAATTTCACTTTGTTAGCCATGGCCCAGCTCTCCAATCTATCCAGGTCATTTTGAATTTTGATCCTGTCCTCTGGCGTATTAGCAACCCCTCCCAATTTGGTGTCATCTGCCAATTTGATGAGCATGCCCTCTATTCCTTCATCCAAGTAGTTGATAAAAATATTGAACAGCACTGGGCCCAGGACAGAACCCTGTGGCACCCCACTAGTCACTTCTCTCCAGGATGAAAAGCAGCCATTTGTGATCCCCCTTTGGGTTCGGTCAGCCAACCAATTACAAATCCAACTAACAGTAGCCCTGTCCAGCCCGCATTTTATTAGCTTCATTGCAAGAATGTCATGGGGTACTTTGTCAAAGACCTTACTGAAATCGAGATATGCTACATCCACAGCATTCCCTTCATCTATCAAGCTACTAACTCTATCATAAAAAGAGATAAGATTAGTCTGGCATGACTTATTTTTGAGAAATCCATGTTGACTTCTCGTGATTACCGCCTTGCTTTCTAAATGATTAGCAACTGACTGCTTAATGATCTGCTCCAGGATCTTTCCGGGTACTGATGTCAGGCTGACTGGGCAATAATTATTTGGGTCCTCTTTTTTTCCTTTCTTGAAGATGGGGACAATATTTGTTCTCTTCCAGTCTGCTGGAACTTCTCCTGTCCTCCAAGATTTCTCAAAGATTATAGCAAGCGGTTCCGAAATGACCTCTGCCAGCTCTTTTAATATCCTAGAATGCCATTCATCTGGCCCTGGAGACTTGAATTCATCCAGTGTGGACAGATATTCTTGTACCACCTCTCTACCTATTATGTGCCTCATTTCCCCTGCTTCCTCACCTGCTCCCCAACTGCCAGGTTGAGTGCTTGTATCCTTTTGGGAAAAAACTGAGGCAAAGAAGGTATTAAGTAATTCTGCCTTTTCTCTTCCCCCTGTGAGTAAGTCACCATCTTCTCTGTGCAGCGATCCTATCGTCTCCTTCTTTTTCCTTTTGCTGTGGACGTATTTAAAAAAGCCCTTTTTATTGTTTTTAATGTCTCTGGCCAGCCTAAGTTCGTTCTGTGCTTTAGCCTTTCTGACCTCCTCCCTACATCTCCAGGCCACTTGCTTAAATTCTTCTTTGGTGGTTTCCCCCTTCTTCCATTTCCTATACATGTTTCTTTTAACACTTAGCTCAGCTGAGAGTTCTTTAGTCAACCATTCTGGTTTCCTCAGATGCCTTCCATTTTCCCTCCTTATTGGCACAGTTTTAGACTGTGCCTTCAATATCTCCCTTTTAAGGAACTCCCATGCCTCCTGAACTCCTTTCCCTTTCACTATTCTTGACCACGGAATTCCAGCTAGCAGCTCCCTAAGTTTACAGAAGTCCGCTTTTTTAAAATCTAAGACGAGTGTTTGGCTACCCTCATCTTCTCCTTCCCACTGAATGCCAAATTCCAATAGGGCATGGTCACTCCCCCCTAAAGATCCAGCCACTACTACCTCATTAACAAGGTCATCCCTGTTGGTCGGGATCAGATCTAGAATATTTGATCCCCTTGTGGCCTCTTCCACCTTCTGGACGATGAAGTTGTATTCCAGGCACCAGAACAATATTGACAGTTAAAGAGGTTTCAAAATGCTACAGAGCTGAAATCTAGATATACCTTTGGTGCCTTGCAAGAACCATAAAAATATTTTTCTTCAAAATTATGATTTGCAGAATCCAGTTTCACTTTAGGAAGCAGACGGTCCAGGCAGATCAAGGCCATTTCCTCACTAGCCTATTATAGTGCTATTATTCCACTTTCAGCATCCTATGGATTTCCTCAAAGGACCCTCCCTAAACTGCAAACCCCAGGATTCCATAGGATGTTGAAAGTGGAATAATAGCACTATAACAGGCTAGTGCAGAAATGGTCTAAGTTAACAGAAACTATTCTAATCATGATTTTCCTTCTGCTCTCCCTCTGAGCAGAGGTCTGATAAGACAGTGATTTCTGAAATGGTGGACTCTCTTCTACCTGGTTATGAGGTTACAGCAGAAGTGGGCAACATCAGGTAACAAGGAACAACTGTGAGGTCTCACACATATTACTTACGGGTAAGAGTCTCATCCTAAACAGACACTATTTTTTGTTGCTTAATAAAGCTTTATTTTGCTTTTGACAATAAATAAGTTTCCAGTGTAAGGAGCATTTTTTCCAGGACACAACAATACTGCACAGTCCTGTGCCAGTTATGCCCAGATTGCAGGGGGAGTTGGGTGCTGTGGCTGAGCAAGACTGAGGTATACCAGCCCACAAATAATACTGCAGTTCAGAGGCATGTCTAGTTGAGATTTCCAGCCAAAAAAATAAAAATTCAGTACTGAACACCTCTCAGTTGGCTGCAAACATCAGTCTAGCTCAGCTGCTCCCTCTGGACTCCTGCCAGCCCAGTTTCAGCTGTGATTGCATGTAGAGGCCTTGCGCATCAGTGACTTACATGCAGATACATTATGCTTTCAAATGTTTCAACATTTGAAAACAAAATCAAGCAATGACTTGACTTCAAGAAAGCACAGACTCTTGCCTTTGCGACTGTCTTTGTTGAGGCTGGGGGACTTGCTTTCACACAGTCACATTGGTTCATAATGGCTTTGTTTTGCAGGCAAGACAAAATAGCTTTCACAGTCAACATAGAACTTGTCTGTAAACCTTTCTTACAGGTCTACTGTAATATTCTTGGATAAAATCTGTAGTCAGTACAGAAGGTTTCTGCTTCCTCTATCCCCTGTTCACTTTTCAATTTTTTCATCATGCAGTAGGCCTACCCTTTCCTTGCTGTTCCTTGTGCTCTGAATACAACCGAACAAACCCTAGTGATTAGTTTCAACCTTTCTAGCAAGTCTGAGCTCCTTTTCAGCTTCAGCATTTTTGATTTCTTTCCTATGAGAACTAGCTATTTGTTGGTATTCCTCTTTGGTGATTTCCCCCTTCTTCCCTTTTTTAAAAAAACATGATCCTTTGCCCCTTCCTCCCAAAAGGAAAATATTTCTTGACCTGATGAAAAGAGAAAAAATAATAGAGTAAGGGGACTATCGCTCAGAACGTGTAAAGAACATGTACAGGAAAACCTAGCTGCTCTAAATGAATTCAAGTTTCCGGGGCTGTATGAAGCATACTAAACTATACCAAGGATACTAAAAGAACTTGTCCATTTGATCTCACAGCTGCTGTTGATAAACTTTGAGAATTCTTGGAGAACAAGATAGGTTCCAGCAGACTGGAAGAGGGTGAATGTTATTCCTATCTTCAAAAAAAGTTTGGAGAAGAAGACTTGAATATTTACTGAGCAGTCAGCTTGACATCAGGAAAAGTTACAGAATACATAATTAAACTGTCAGTCTGTGAGCACTTAGAAAAGAATGTTGTCTAAAATCCACTATAGCAGTTACGAATTTGTAACCTAGAATTACACACTCATGAGTATTATATATTCACAATCGTTATGTAGCCTCTAGTTTAGGGGCTATGTAGGTGTTACCCTGATTTCTGGGGTCACTGTGCTCCACGTGATGGGGAATGGAAACTAGCCAGAGCACGAGCAATAGCAATGCAAGAGGCAGGGTAACCTAGTGGGGTCTTTTTACCCAGTTTTTACAGGGTCAGACCAAGCCAAAACCAAATGAAAATGTCTAATAAAATGATTTTATTGAATGAGAGTCTCACACACCAACACACTCACTCACACACTCAATCAAGACTTATTACGAAGCAAAAGAGAGCAAACTGGATAGGGGAATATTGAAGGGATTGTAGCTGGGGTAAAACTGCACCTTTTCCTGAAGTCCTTGGTCTGGGAAAAACAGCGGAGAAGTGGGGCTCAGCCCACAGAGGGCTGAGGGGATTACTCAATGGACAGAGAAATGATTAGCTGGGATGACTGGGAGTCATCCAAAGAACCGCTCAAGAACTGGGACTATTTGTAGGGGGAAAAGTACCTGGAGAGCTAATCCTCTCCCAGGGAGAACAATGGGTGTTGCAACAAGAAAGAAGCTCCACAATGGTAACTTCCTTTGCGTGATGAGATTACAAGGTGTTGCCAAAGTCTCAGGATCTTTGGCGGCATTGGGTTGTGGTGTGACTTCATGTAAATGGTCCTTACCTGATAGGGTTTTGTTCAACTTGGGGCAAACATGCTAATCCTGTCAAGTCAGCTCCTCAAGGGCTGAGGACCCTTTGTTTACTGTGGGTTTGCACAGCTTGAGGTCTCCTGGGGCTACATGACAGGGGATTTTACTGGCCTGACCTGGTTTTCGATCGCGCTGCCTACGTGCTCATCCGGGTGACCTCTCAGGCACATGGAATCATATTTTAATATCAAAATTGTAGACCCTAGGACAGGGTTTTCCAGTGGGGTAACATAGGGCCATGAAAGTCCCCCAGTTTCTACTTACCAAGCAGCAGCTGCTGTGATCAATGGGAGTATATTCCCCTGTCAGCTGGAAAACTGTTGATTGACATTCCCACCCTCTCTTGCGTGAGCAACTTCTTGTCTGAGGGAGGATTGAGACGGGATCCTGCTTCTGCCTATTGCACTAGAGATCACTCATGGGAGAGGATGGAGGCAGCAGTCACTTTCTTCCCAAGTGAATGGGGAACAGATCCCTGTTGATTATAGTGACTGCTTCCTGCAGAGAGGAAATTGGGAAGCTTAGGTCAGAATTCACTGTGTAGCACTGTAATTATGGTGCTTATAAATATGAGAGCCAGTGTGGTGTAGTGGTTTGAACATTAGACTACAACCTTGTCCAGACCAGGGTTCGCTTCTCCACTCAGCCATGGAAACCCATTGAGTGACCTAGAATGCCCCAGAAAACCCAGTGATAGATTTGTTGTAGGCTCACCATGAATGGGAAATGACTTAAAGGCACACAACAACAATACTGGATATATCTCCCATACAAGATTCTGGATGGTTTGTAGTTTACTGAGGCCAAAGAGCTCTCTGGCTGAGAATTCAAAAGAGCCCTCCCTAAACTGAAAGCCCCAGGATTCCACAGGATGTTGAAAGTGGAATAATAGTACTATAACAGTCTAGCGTGGAAATGGCCATGAGTTTCTAAAAGACAAATCATGCCAGACTAATCTTATCTCTTTCTTTATAGTGTTACAAGCTGGGTATATCAGAAGAATGCTGTGGATGTAGCATATCTTGATTATTGTAAGGTTGTTTACAAGATTTTGTAAGACTATATCTTTGCACACAAGTTGGTAAAATATGGTCTAAACAGTCCTATTGTTAGGTGGATTCAAAAGTGGCTGAATCCAAAAGAATGCTCAACAATGTTTTATCTTCATCCTGGAAAGAAGTGATTACTGAGATGCCTTAGGGCTCTGTCCTGGGCCCAGTGATGTTCACCATCTATATAAATGACTTGGAAGGCAAGCTTATCAAATATATGGATGGCGTCAAATTAGGAGGGGTGGCTAATACCTCGCAGGACAGGTTCAGAATTGAAAATGACCAAAACAGATTGAGAAGCTGGACCAAAACTAAGAAACTGAATTTCAACAAGGATGTAGGGGACTACATTTGAGTAAGGAAGGAAGGAAAGAAAGAAAGAAAGAAAGAAAGAAAGAAAGAAAGGAAGGAAGGAAGGAAGGAAGGAAGGAAGGAAGGAAGGAAGGAAGGAAGGAAGGTATGAGTGGGCAGAAGGGGAAATCCATCATTGCTGGAACCATCTGAGTTTCTTCCTGTATTAGAGATTTGCCCTGTTGTGGAGATGGGCTTGCAAAAGCAATTCAGCCTTATGGGAGCTTTTTAAAAAATAATCTAGAGCCCTGAAATCCACAAAACAGAGCCTGATACAAAAAACATAAATTTGAAATTAGACTTGGCAACCTTAGCCCAACTAGTGATTGTACTGTAACAGGATTTTTTTTCTTCCCCTACCCTCACCCCATCCCCAGTAATCTGTATTGCTTAGAAGCCTGCTGTGGATGGGTTTCCACTGATCTGGAGCAGGTTTTAAGTGATCTTTGTGGGAAGAAGGAATCACTACTCTTCTATTTCTGCTGACAGAAACTACTCCATCAGTGGAATAATTTAGTTAGACTTAGCCCTTGCAGAGGTGGTGGTGGTTTAATGAAGTTTGCACTTTCCTCTAGCTTTACATTCTCTAACTATGTTGGCTAGTTGAAAGGTCTGTGGAAGTCAAACACAGGCACATTTTTTGAGGAAAGATATTGTTGTATCTAATGTTATTTGCATTCTTCTTGTCACCATCAGAGCAAAGGCCTTTTACTAATAAACAAATCTGGCAACTAGATTTTTCTGTTCTATGAGCTTCCCTACTAGAGAAACTTTTAGAAAATACTTCCTCTTCTTTGTTTCTGTACACAAGTGGTCACACTACTGAGATTCTCTGTTCTAGAAATCTAAAGGAAGAAATTTAGGGCCACTTCAAATTGTCTGATAATTACTTGAGAACAGTCACACAAAAACTAACACGGAATGAATTCTCTATGACCCAGACCCTTCCATATCCAGTAACATGCAATTACCAGTTCTAAGAAAGATTGTTAAAATAATGACTTTCCTCCCCACTTTTTGGAACTCTGAACAATGATAATGCTAAAGCAATCATTAGCAAGCATTCCTATACCTTTTCCTACAATTGTTTATTAAATTCTAGGAACAGTAGTGCAAGGTTTTAAAGCTGTATTTTTAAGTCTGAAGAGTGCGTGTCTTTGCAACAAATGTCTGTTCTCTAAACAGATAAACTGTGAATGATTTATATTTGTAGTAAAAGGGCAAAGATAGCTCTGTGCCTAACTTTTTATTACTTGATATAAAATCACAGGCTACCAGCTTTGATGCTAGCCATGCTTGCTTCCTTACTATGTCAGAATAGTAGGGTCGTATCTAACTTATTCTGATTAGATTTCCTACTACTTATTTCTGTCTTCAGTGCTGAGTTGGCTGTAAGCTGACTTCTTCCACTGCTAGACCTGCCAGATAGTTACTTCACTCATCCACCTACTACTCACCTGAGTTTTTAGAGCTACATGTGTGCAGTTAATCATGACTGGTGATAAGATGGACAGCCAATTTCTAAATGTGTAGTTTTGATGCAAGGCCCTTTCATTCTTTTAATTAGGGCTGTCATTTTAACCAACGATGCAAAATCATTGTACTTGAAAGAACAACAACAAATTTGATAATAAACGTTATAACTATCTATGGTTATTAAAAAATTATTTGTGCAACACCAATTATGTAGATGGTGCTTTACAAAGAACAGGTATGACAGGTCTCCATCTCAAAGGGATTATAGTTTTAAACAAGCACATGAAAACAACAGGGGGAGTGGGAGGCGCTGGTAAGCAGGGAAGACTATGATAAAATTTCATGCCATAGAGGGACATTTCCTACAGTTATATACATATTTTTGCTTTGTGTGCAAAGCCTGTGCAATACCGTGTAAGAGAAAAATATTGATTATATTCCTTGAGCTCAGAGAAAGACATGGATATGATACGAAGATGGTAGTATTTCTGAGCCTTTCTTAGAATCTAGAACTAGTGCAGATCGTCCTCAGTACAGTTGCGCAGAAATAACTTCTACGGATTTCAGTGGAAATGGCAAGCTTAAGGAATCAGGCACACATACAGGCACACAGGCTGGAGGTACCATTTTATATTTTCAAACAAAAGATGTGCTTAGATTTGTTACTGTGGAAATGTGCTTGCCTTGTTTCAGTGTGCCTCCTTTCCTGCAAGAAAGAAGCACCACGGCTTAGCAAGAAAAACCTATGAGAAAAGGGCCCATCAAATGATGATACAATGACATTCGGGATGGGACATCTTTTACTGAGGCATGATGGCACGGTAGTGTTTTTTGGGGATAGGGCTGGATGGCACTTAGCTCTAATAGATGAGGAGAGGAAGAGAAACATAATGGCCTGAATTCTGTTATTGCTCCTGACTAGAGTGGAGCCACTGAATTGGTTGGATTTACCTATGTGTTGACTCATCATTCAACAATTGATTTGCTAGGTCTACTCTAGCTGTGAATACCCACAGAATTCCAGCCAATGCTTCAACATAGTGTGGCTGGTGAGCAGGAGGAGAGGAGCATGTCACTTGTTGCCAGTGATGTGCCCAGTGACACATCATACACCACAATATATCATCCATACAGAATTCACAATGGAAGAATCATTAGTTGGAGCATGATGGACCACTGGGGGAAAAGATGCAAACCACCATAAAGCCAGCTGGATTGTCCTGCAGTCAACTTAGCTGATGGAAGAGAGATCACATGGAACAGTGATATAATGACTCTGGAACAGTGCACTGAACAGTGAACATTGTCTTAGTGACATTGCTTCCTCAACAGAAGCACAAGACAGCTTAAAAGCATATACTTTGGTAAACAATAGTATACTTTCTCTTCTAACATGGAAATCTGTCTAACTCTTCATTTAAAGACAAAAAAGGAGTCCAATCTGCAATCTAAGCAATGGAGAATATCTATATTAAAGTAGTACAAGCCACATCCAGTTTGATCTATGGCCCAGCTAAGTAAATGGATCTTAAGCTGATTAATATCCTGACCATTTACATGTTGTTTCCTTCTAAGTGATGTGTTTAGAATTGAAATTTTAGCCAATTGGCTTAAATTCTAGTGCTCACCTTAAAGGATTTGAGCATCATGTAAGGACTAAACATTCTCTGTCCATTATACCTGGACAGAACTTGTTTCATGTGGAGTAAAACTGGTATAATCAAACTAGGCCTTCACTGTTTGGACTGGGTTGGCCTGCAGAAGGGAGAATCTGTATCTGATATTCCCGGAGAAGCTATATGGTTCTAAAGAGTGCTGAGTAAGCAGACAGGAGTCCAAGGATGACCTTTAATAATGCTGTGTAAAATCAATGTGTTGGGTGGTTAGCGGACAACAAGCATTTCCTTTGTTTTTCTCCACTACATATGCGCTAAAGGAATGCAAGCAATGTACTGACCAAGGATGATAGTTTGACTTATTTTACTGCATTTCGGTGCTCTCCTTTCACAAAGGCCTAAGTGTGTTAGAACATGTTTTGACATAGTTTTGAATATTCCCACCCCCGCCCAGATTCTACAGGATTGTATTCCTAGCAAGGGAGTAACCTTGGTAATATATTCATCCTTAAGTTATATATGCTAGTGTGCATATATGAGGCCATTCATGTTTCTTCTTTTCTGGAACAGCCTGTGAGAACGTCTCCTGTGTCTGACTACATCATCCACAGCGTCAGTGTCAGCTAAAGCCCACTGGAGCTGGTGGGATGAAGAGGGGAGCCACCAAAGGCAGCAGCAGCAAGGAGTTGCTAGAAGGAAAACAAACCCAGCCTCCTCCCCTGTTGGTTGGAGGAAGGGGCCGGAGCCACTAAACAGTAGGCCTGCCCCTCACAGCTGGTTGTAGCTAGCCACAACAGAAGAAGCAGTGAGAGGAAATCAATATAGGCTTCCAGGGACTTCAAGAGAGTTACTTGTGATTACAGCTATAAAACATATTTTGCTCAGGTAAGTAAGTACTCTCTCCATAAGCAACAAATGAGAATTAGTCCCAGAAGAGGTGGATGTCATTGTAATAGATGGATGGGCGTGTATATAAAAGCATAGAAACAGCACCACACACCAACCCATCGCAGTCAGTCTCTAAAAGCCTGACGGCAAAAAATATTCTAGCAGAAAGAGACCAGTTTGGAGTCATCCTGACCTCCTTAGGAAGAGAGTATTAAAGTCTGGGAGCATCCACTGAGAAACTCTTCTCCCTTGTTCTCACCAAATGAGCCTGAGAAGGCAATGGGACAGAGAGAAGCGCCTCTCCAGAAGATCTCATAGCTATGATGAGCTCATAAAGAGAGATAACTGTTGAGTAGCCCTCCATATTTCAATACAGGACATGTAGTAGTAAATTAGCTGCTTGTTTGTAACCAAGAAAACAAACCAGAGACCGTTAGGTAAACAACGCCAGGAACACAGCTCTGATAAAAACTACCAGCCAGAGCTGAGCTGTTTCAAGGTTTCTTGATATCTATTACTGTGGGAAAGCATCTTTTGCTTCTTATGTTTTGCTTCTGCTAAACTGCCTCAGATCACTCACTGAAGTCCTGTACAATGTATCGCGCTCTAAATAAAATGTGTACTTGCACTGTTACATTTGTGTGCGTGATTTCGGTTCCTGACAATAACAGTGTTTTGTATAAGGCTTGTATGGGACAGGCCCCTATTTTGAATTCAGAAGGTCTGGCAGCTAGTAATCACAGGCAGCAGGGCTGAAAAAGACCTGTAGGACAGCAGCTGGCAGTCTGGACTAGGTGGGCTACTGGGCTAGAAGGGCTACTGGGCTAAGTAGAAGGCAGTTTCCTGTAGGAGCAGCTCCTTCTTCAGTCAAAATGTGTTCATATTCCATCCCCTGGTTTACACAATTCAGCCCCCTCAATTACTAAATAAATCTTAAATTAGTCTGCTTGGGCTTCTGTTAGATTCTGGATCATATCACCAGATAGAAACAGAGCAATCAGTGTGCAATGGATATTGATATAAGTTTTTCTCTCAGCCCTTTATATGTTGTGCATCCATTTTTCATATCTTCCCCTGTGCAAATCTGCTGGTGCTATAGGAAATGCTGCTATTATTCCATGGCAGCTATTTATTTTTAAAAGGAGGAAAATGGAATTCTGCTTCCTAGCCTGAATTATTTATTTCTTTGGGACGAAGTTGCAAGGGCAGGGATGTAAAGTGTCATATTTTGAAAATACACCTTGTCTTCAGGTACAATGTGTACAATCAAGGGTGGGGTCTTGCCTTACGTTTTTTAAGACAAGAAGAGCGATAGCTGAGGATGAGACGGTTATGTTTATCAAAGGTGCACTGAAATGGCCTCTGAAACTGGAACTGGTGAATGTGAGCTTTGATTCAGCAGGCTTGCATGTGTTGTGATTATGAACACCAATAGCTGTGCGGCTACAGTGTGCAGTCTGCTGTGTATTTCTTATTTTTAAAAAGCAGAGGAGGCCTCAGTGCTAGCCAATGAAAGCTTTCAGTTTGATAACAGAAAATAGTAGGAGCAATAGGAATGTCCCTCACCTTGCCTGAAGCTAAGACGATCCTGGGCTTATTTAAGTTTTAGGTCATTTCTGCACTAGCCTGTTATAACGCTATGATTCCACTTCCGACATCCTACGGAATTCTGGGGTTTGCAGTTTCGGGAGGGGCTGGCCAGCTCCTCCCGAAACTGCAAACCCCAGGATTCTGTAGGATATTGAAAATGGAATCATAGCGCTATAACAGGCTAGTGCGGAAATGACATTTGTGTAAAGTCAGAGAAAACACGGCATTCCTGATTTTCAAAATAGCATTCACTGAAAGACTATTCTGTGTCATGCTGTTTTCTATGGCCCTTTTCGCACCTTACCTTTTCTCGACATGGGCACACAGGGATCACGCAAGAAGTCTCTTGCAAGAGGCACTCGCGTCCCCTCTGCTTCTCCTCTGCACCAGCTCATGCTGGCCGGAAGGAAGCATGAGGGCTCCACTTTGTCCTTCTGCAGTGCAGTCGGGTACTTTCCCAGGCCGTGCTGGGGGAAGAAGCACGATGGCCGCGTCTCCGGAGGCTCCGCATGCAAGGTAAGTGTGTGTGGGGCCCGGGAGCAACATACAATCACGCATCATTTTCGGCAAGAAGCCAAAAATGATATATTGTGCGATCGCCACCTAATGGCCTCGGGAGCGTTGCGTGATTGCAAGGACATCATGTGAAACGGTCATATGGAGGCCATTTCGCATGAGAAATGACGTGCAAAAAGGGCCCATGTTCTCAACAGTCTTACATAATCCTCTGTATTTCCAGTTCTGGAGGCCTCAGTATTCACATGTAGGCATCTTTGGTTGGATGACTAAGTGAGAATTCATGGGACTGACACTTAAGTCAACTCTTCGAATCAGTGAGATTTCTCTAAGTGTGGATTCACCATTCAACAATTAATTCTATGGGCACATTTGGAACTATAAACAGGATTCAGGCCAGGGGCCTGTCTCAGCTATTGTCATGCACCTTGATTTAGGGCAAGGATGGACAACAGTGGCATTTTAGATTCGTTGTTGGCCTACAACTCTCACCAGTATAAGCAATGATGAGGAATGCTGGGTATTACAATCTGGCAACCAGTAGAGAGCTGCAGTAGCCACTTTCATATTTTGTGCTGGGCTGGATGAGAGTGAATTGGTGCAGGAGATGGGCTGATGTAGTTCCCTTGTGTTAAACATTTCCCTACCCAGTTAGGGTGAGTGATTCCTTCTCATTAGGATCTAAATGATTTCCTGATAGCTTTGCTGGATAGCTCTGGAGTTGTTTCCTGATGATAAGTGTGATGGTCAATGCCTTGGAAGGTCTCTAGAGTCCCACAAAGAACAGTGTGGGATCCAATCCAATAGAAATATGCCACTGAACTCTTAATGTTTTGTCCCACATTCCTGAAAGGACTTCTGTAATGGGCTAAGGTGGGAGATTGAAATGTCATTGAATCCTCAAATGGATTCTTGGCTTGTTCACCTCTTTGCTCTCAGATCAAAAGACATTTTGTTTCTGTTTTAAGAGGCAGAGATTGCCATTTGCTACAGTAGGAATGGAGAATATGCAGCTGGCATGCCACATGCACCCCAAGGTCATTGCTATATCCCTTCAAGCACCCCTCTTTGGATTTGAACAATCATTTTTATAAATGTAAAATAAATTAGTAGGAGGGATGTGTCCCTCCGAGATGCAGTGGACCTTTGGCACCTACTCCTGTGGTTGAGCAAGAACAGACAACTTTGCCAGGGACATAAGGGCAAATTTTCACCCTACTACATGCATTCTCACTAAGCTTGAAAACAGAAAAACACACACACAGATGTACACACAATTAAACAGAACCAGAAATGAACAGATACCCATTTCTTCTCTCACTTTGGGGTTTTGAGGAGGTCGGTTTGGAAGCTCTCTGACATGTCTAAACTTGAAACTGGAGATTTTCAAGAGCAGTAAAAACTCTACTTTTGCGAAAAGCTGTTGAGTGCTGAAGGAGGCTGTGGAGCTTGAAAAAGATATGAGGGGCCCATGGGCCAATTTTTACCTATTTCTGGTATAGAGAAAATGTAAATAGGCATACTCAAGGGAGAACAATATATTATACTCACAACCATTTCTTCTCAATGTCTTTGTAATGTTAAATATATAGTGATTGCACAGCTTCAAATATTAAAGTAGTTTGATTTGTCTTGACAAAGAATATTGGCTGCATTTTTAGGCAGAGAGACCAAAGGACTATGTTCTTTTAACCTCTGGGTGTTCAAATGTGCCATTTGAAATTTGATGTAGAATTTAGCCTTCTGAGAAAATGCTCCCTTTACAAAAACAAAAAATGTTTTTGGCTGCAAGAATAAGCTTACAAGGTTTGAGCATCGCTTAGTAACACTAGGAATCTGTGAATGTATGAAAACAAGGTCAGTAAAAAAGGATGGGCCTTATGGGGTATAAATTTATTCCTTCTGTGAATTGTAGAATAAATTGTGCAAAATATGCAACTATATGCCAATGTGCTTTATTTGCATCTTCATTCGATGGAGCCTTGTTGCAGAATTCAGCTTTTTTTGACATTGAATTGAACTATGTTAGCATGGAATTTCAGCATAGAGTAGGCACAGCCAGCATAGTATTATATTCTGAACACATTCTGTAGCATTCTTTAACTAAATTTCTTTTGGTTCCCAGATCCACTGAGCCTCTAATCCAGAGCTTTCCAAGCTTTTCATGTTGGTGACACACTTTTTTAGACATGCATCATTTCGCGATACAGTAATTCAGTTTTACTAGCAAACCAGAGGTTAAACTATCCCTTATAAGAGATACCGACACATACAGAAATTGTAATAACAAAATGTATGGGGACACAACATATCTCATGAAAAACTTTCATATGTTTTTTAAAATATGTGGTTTATAAATAATAACATACATTTTCAAGATTGTGGGCGACATACCTATACACTTCAGGCGACACACTAACGTGTCGCAGCACACCATTTGGAAAGCCCTGCTGTAACCAGTGAAATCCATTTCTTGTTTCTCAGCCTCATATTCTTTTTATCACATGTTCAGCAAAACAAATAACAAATCTTTTAAAAGTTACTTAGTGGTATCTTGTTCAAAAATGTGAGCATATTAAATAAAACTGTAATTTTAAAAGTACAGTTGCCCTGTGCACAGTTTACACACATTTTGTGAAGACTTCTGTGTTAGCATGAAGAACGTGATGGACTATCATTTTGTATACTATCCATTTTTGGGGTGTAATATTCTTTATACCATTTTGTGAGCAAGATGTCTTTTGACTGAGTTTGCTTTTTCACAGGTGTGGAAACCATGGAACCCTCCAAATTTTGCTGGATTGTAAACCCTACCATTCCTCACCATTGCTTATGCTGGTTATGGCTGCTGAGACTTGCAGTCAAAAAACATTTAAAGAGCCCCGTGATTCCACCACTGCTTTGTCATCTGAAAGGAGCAGACATAGCTTGGAAGGTGAAGACATGGATGTTGCAATAAAGAATTCATTTCCCTCACTAGGTTTCAGTATTTGTATCTGGTGCTGGCGCGTAGAGCTAGCTTAGCAATTTTGTTTACTAGTCACCCTGCTGCCCTTCAGTTTGCTCGTCCAAGGTGGATTTGGAAGGCTCTGTCACAGTGTTGCAAAGCTCCAGGACACTTGTCATCTTAGGCGGGTTTGCTCAGGGTTTCATTGATGCTGTGACAAATGTGGATCTGTGCATGTATTCAGCTGAACACATTGTTCAGCACACACGCACACTCTTGACCTGGTATTCTTTTTTTTTAATTATAAAGAAAAAGGAACAATACATAACAGAATAAAACAAAAACACCACATGAATAACATAAATGGGAAAAAGAGAAAAATTACAACACAAATAGCTTACGTTACTATTTCTCTCCAGATCCTTTATCATCATATACTTATTCAACATATTATATACCATATTGATTATATATTTTTATTTCATGTATCTAAATCTCATTCTCCTTGTACTCATTATTGCTATAGTAATTTCATTCTTAAATCTATTCTTTTCAACTATATTTAACCTATTGCTAATACTATATATGATCCCATTATTAACCATAAACCCTAACCCTAAATGTGAATCCATCCCCAGAGCCAATTATATTTCAGCTTACTCTGCTTTCCAAAATTGTAATTCTTCTTGTGGAGGTGTGACACATCCCTCTTTTGTTAAAGCCTTTTCCACAAATGTTTTCCATATTGCTTTAGTCATTCCTTTTCATTATCCCTTTTTTTTAACCTTGATTCAACATGTTCACTTATCATTGATCACAATTTTCCACACTTCTTTATACCAATCCTTTATTTGAAAATCTTCTTGAGTTTTCCATTTTCTCAATATAATTAGCCTTGCTGCAGTTAATAAATTTGTAAGTAACTCCTTCATTGTCTGGGTACAATTAACCTTATCAAATATAGATAATAATGCTATACTCAGACATATTTGTAAATCAAATCTTTTGTCTCTTTAAACACCATTTGCCAAAATTTCTGTACACCTTTACAATTCCACCACATATGAATATATGTACCAATCTCTTGCTAACCCCTCCAACATAACCTTGAATGATTCTTGTCTATGTGGTTTAACCTTACTAATGTTAGGTACCATCTCCAAACCAATTTATAATAACTCTCTTTTATGCTTACGGATACATTTTTTAAATGACACTGATTCCAAATTCTCCCCTAGTCTTGAGTATCTATTTTTTGCACTAATATTTCCTCTTGACCTGGTGTTCTTGATGGAAGAGAAATTTTGAGGCCTAGAACTGCAATCTTCCCCATGCAATTGCATAATCGCTGTCAAACCATTTCCTGGTGAAGTTTATCTTGATAGAGGCTTTCTCCTTCGTAGGGGCAGTGGGCCTGATATGTTGACCTACACATTGACATTTATGGAATTCAATGAACTCTTTCACTTTAGTGGAGCGGGTAACTCCCATAATTTTTTACCACACAGAGGACAGGCAGAACAAGTCTAAAGGCATTCACAGTGGGACAAAGAGTGCACTATCGTATTTATTTCATGGTGCTGAAGTTGGTGAGGTGATTTCTGTCACCACTGCATCCAGAGATGGGGAATGTGTGACCCTCTCTGTTGTACTGCAGGTCCTATCATTGCTTACCATGGGCTGGGTTAGATAGGGTTTGCATGCTGGAAGCATCCTCACCTTGTACGAAATCTTGGGGAAAGTAAGCTACCAACCTTGGGAGTCCTGCTGTGACAAATTTAATAGAGTGAGGGTAAAGCTATTTGGATTCACTCTGGCATTGATGTTATTGTTCATATATGTTCAGTGGGAGTGTCCACAGCATAGGTGAATATAGATTTTATGGGATCAGTTTTAGCAGAGATGATGTAAGGCATGAAGTAAGGTTTGTTCAACCCTTCTCTGTTCTTAACCCTGGCCCACCTTGACTGCTCAGATCTTGCTCAGAGAGAATTGACCGGATCAGTCTTAAATTGTTATTAATTCCAGAGCTTGGGAGGAATTACTGAAGTTAGAAATTACAAGCTCTTTGTAATGCTGGCATCACACCACAGTAACAACTCAAGAAATTTGTTTGCAGAATAACTGCAATCTTTTAGTTACATTTATAATCATGGGGCATTGGGCTCATTAGATGGCAGGGGAAGAATACTGCTGGGTTCAAGTACTGTAGGAGTGGGTAAAGTGCTGCACATTCTGCCTCCCAGGCCCTTTTTGCAGGCAACACTCCCAATGCCTCACAAGCTCCATTTATTTTACCAGCAAGATTAGTTTTCTCCCAAAAATAGTAGTTTGTGGTTGTACAGCTCACTCTCCCCAGTCAGACAAGCCTCATAAACTAAAAAATGGTTACTTCTTTTTTTCCTTTCCATTTTTTGCCTCTCCATCCCAATTTTTAGGCCTGGTGCAATCTGTGGTAGATCCTCGAGGTCAAGAGGTGGCCCCCAGCCCCATCAAAGTTGTCTGTCTCTGAAGTATTATCTTATGTTGTACCTTTTGCTTTGTTATTGAAATAACACATTTAGTCTAAAGGCAACAGGCCATCAAGTGATAAAGTGATGAAAACAATTTGCTTTATACTAGAAGCCAATGGCTTGCAATATTTCAGATGGCTTTTAAAAAAATAATAAAGATAGTTGCTTTTGGGAAACAAGGCAAGTTTTTTTTTAAATAATAACTATAATGGCTATGAAAGAAAAAAAGCTACCATGTTTTATGCTAGAAGTAACTGTCTAAACTCTGTTAACTCCCCTTTCAATGAGGAAATGGTCTCAGTCACCTTAAAAGAGTTAGGAATGACATCATTCTTTAAAAAGTCCCCACTGGATCCAGACGACTGAAAAAAAATCTGTGGTGCAGTCACAAATATCCCTTAGGTATCCTTAGGTATCTTACCCCTTAGGTATCTTAAGGTTGCCATATGCTACTTCCTCAAATATTATGCAAATCCAGCACATTAATCATTGCATTTGTTGTTTCACAGTGTTTCAGACTTCCTAACAGTTTTTACAGTTACAACTGATTTGAGAGCATCATTACAGAATAATATTTAATGTGCTAGACCAGTGGTTCTCAACCTGTGGGTCCCCAGATGTTCGTGGACTTCAGCTCCCAGAAGGCCCAGCCACTATGGTCAATGCTCAGCACTGTGCTAGACTTTGAGCATGAATGTTCAAATCCAAATCTCTGCTTGGTCATGGAATTTACCTTGTGACTTTGGGTCACTACTCTCTCTTGGCCAGAGGCAGAAGGATCTAATCCAGTACTATTCTCTGTATGCTCAGGGTGAAGACACTCAATAGGTACTGAATGAGTTGTCATTAGTGTTTCTTTTTATCATTAGAAAGTTGAGGCTATGGTGGAGGTCAGTCATTATCTGGCTTCAGTAATAGGCTGGAGGAGGATCTGAAAACAGAATCTGAAGCCTACAAAATCTGAATCTGAATCCTGCAGGATGGAGGCACTTTTGGTGTTTGAGTCCTGAGTTCAGAAATCAGGTGTTCAACCTGTTCTGAGTGGGGCTCCGCTCCCCTGAAGGGGCAGGTGTGCAGTTTAGAGTTGCTTCAGGATCCAACACTGTTCGCTTTGGTGGCTTGGAGTACCACAGGTAGCCTTGATGGCCTGGAAATAGTTTTACTAGTTTCAGCTTGTTTACTAGCTGTCTTTCATAGATAGGGAAACTGTGTGTAAGGTGATCAATGCCCTGGAAACCTTCAGCTTGGATTGACATAATGTGTTGTGGCTGGTGTGTCCCCTAAAGCTTCAAAAAGAGTGGAACATGGATGCTAGAATTCTGATTGAGTTATCTAGTTGGATAATTATTCTGGCTTCTTATTTGCTTCTGGTCTCTACTGAAAGTGTTACTTGCCTTTAGAGTCCTATAGGTGTATGGGTCTCAAGAGCACCAACCGTTCCATCAATTAAGATCTTCAAATGGAACCTTTTCCCAAATTCTTTCTGCAAACAAGTAACATTATGCCTTCTGTGAGGGTACCCTGCCTTTGGGTCGCACTCCTCAAGGGAAGTGTGGTTAACACTGCCATTGTAACCTTTAATGTGTGTGCCAGGACATGGCATTATTTCCATGTTAAATTCTTTTTAGGTAGTTGTAATGTTGTATGTGGCTAGTTGAATGTTTACATTCTCTTGATTTTATTGCAATGGCTTTTTGTTTTGTTTTGATATTGCACCAGGGATTGGAATTTTAATGTATTCCACTGTAATATCCATTGTGGGGAATAAAGCTACAGATTGTAAATTCTTTTAATGTTAAATAATAAACCAACCTAGCAGTAACACAAAAATGCCCCAAAGCGTGGAATCTACTTTGATTTTGTCAAGAAAAAAATCTCCCATGTTAACACACTGAAAATGATCTGCTGTAGAGGAAATGCTTTCGTTTCATGTCTTATAACAGGCACACAAAGCATGCAAACAAAAGTGGTGGAGCAGTAGTAGAAAAAACACAGTTGTAGGGCTGTTGTATAAAGAAAAAAACATATGCCCGTTTCCAGCTAAATCCCTATTCAATTCTTTGAAAGGACAGAACTTCAAGAAATCCATAAAGGGATTTTATTAAAAACTCAGATTTTAGGAAATGGCATTCCTGATCTTCTGTACATTTCTAGCATCACCTCCTGTATATTTTAAAACCAAAATCCTCTTAGCATGCAAAGTAAATAGATTATGATATACTGAAGGATTAAGGATCACTGTCTGGTGTCAGATTAATCCCTCATATAGACCATCACTTGTACTGACAGAAATATGGCTGCAATTCAGCAAAATAGCTCCGTGGCTAAGTAACGTATTTCAGCATCCTTAGGCTGAACAAGCAAAAGCTTCCCTTGATCTGTTGTTGGACTGCATTTACCCAAGAAAGTGCATTTACATGGAATATCTTATGAACCACATGCTCTCCTCAAGTAATTGTAAAAAAGCATATAAATCATTTTGTTTTATACACAGCTATAGATGGTGGAATACGACACAGTTAATGACGTATCTGTCATACAGCTCTTGCGTTACTAATAACTCCCCACCCCCATGAGTGCTGGGAATCTTAGGCATTTTACTACTTTTTGTCTGCTGAGGATATAAGCTTTTCAGCATGGATTTAATGCATTCATCTGACTATTACTGATAAGTCTCTGTGCTTTATTTCTCTCTTCTTGCTACTAAACCTATCATCCACAAGGCATGTGTTGTACAGTTTCTAAAGGTTTTTTTTAAAAAACCTGATGACCTAAAAACTCTTCCAAATATCTTAAATGCAGATTTGAAGAAGACTCTAGTAAAAGCAAAATATTAAAAATCAGTTTCTATCACTTTATTTGGCAAGAATACAATTTTAATGGCATTACCAAATATCAAGTAATTTTGATCTCAGACTGAATGGCTAAGATTAAATTTATATTATACCAGTCTTCAGACTACATAGGGAAAGAATGTAGGGGAAAAGCCATTCTTAATATACGGGTGCAAATGTATCCTTATAGCAAATACAACATAATATTTCCTTCTCAATCTATTTTCTGTTAATGCCTCAAAAAAACAAAATAAATACTCCTTAAAGTCTAGGTTTTTAAAAAGTCAAATAATGGTTATTCAACCAAATTAATAAGGTGATTGGAAAACAGAGATATTTTTCCTCAGAACATTGTACTGCATATTAAAAGGTGATCTTTTGCAGAGGTATCCCAAGAGAAGATGTTATTTATAAAAATGTTACTTGAATATCCATTGTAAAGCCTTAAGGTGGAATTCAAATCTTCAGCCACATAATGTAGGGAAGAGGAGGCAATTCTGAGGTTCTTAAATTTCTTTTAACAGCTGCTCATGCCATTGGGTGGACTGAGCTGATGCTTATGGTAGGCATGGAGGCAGACAAGGACCGGAAGAGGCTCCTCAAGGTTCTTGGAGAGTCTGCTCCTTCAGGATTTCTTGTTCTCTGATGGCCCCATCACCTTGGCTGGCATTGAACTGTGACTTGGACCTTGGAGCTGGGGAACATTGCAGTTGGTCACTCTCCAAGCAACATGAAGTTAGTTTGGAGTTAGTCTTTCTACTCATTTACCCTAAAAGATTTATTCATTGTACATAATGCCATCTGTTGGTGGGAGTTGGGAACAGAACTTTTCTGGGACCTCCTGTGTCTTGGTCTTTGAAATCACTGGGTTTTGTCTTTCAAAATCCTGCAAATCATTTCTGTAATGTGCTGTTTGCTTTACTCTATGCAGAACTGTTTTTGCTGTTTGTGGTTTTGCAAGGTATGAAGATTTGGGCCTAGCTAGACAAGATGCTTAGAAGACAATTAGAGCCTTTATGGAATTGCAACAATAGTGCAGCCAGAACATACAAAAGCATTTCCTTGGGAAATGGTTTAGGGCAGCAATCTAATATCCACATCCAATTCTATCTCATGCTAGTCTCTTTCCATGACAGCCAATATTTGGGCTGTGTGGTTATCTGATTGGGTCTCTTATGAGAAAGTTGCAGCCCATGTTGCCAAAACACTGTGGGTACGTATGTGTGCGTGTATGTGTAGATTTTTAATCCTGTCCTTATCCATTGTGGTTGGTATAAGAAATCAAGAATATACATCTTGGAATTTCTAGAAGTCATTTGTTTTAGTCATAAGCTATATAAATTATGTTTGTGTGTGTGTGTGTGGGTGTGTATAGAAAAGAAGACAGAGAGATAGCAACAGACACAAAGAGAATGAGAATGAAAATGAAAATTATTCTGAGTAATAGAACTTAAACCTAGTGAAGGATTGGAAATGTCCATTGGTCAATAAAACGCACCAGTAAAAGTATCCTCTTACCTCTTACGATCCATAAAAACTGGATCTTTGATCAGGATGCCAGGCAAGACAGAGCATCCATAGTTGGTGCAAAATTCTCCATCTGGTACCCACAGATCCAGATTAATCACACAAAGCCTCAGTACTTTGAAACCTTGACCTTATTTCAGCTCTGAAGAGCTTTTACAGACAGAACTTAGATTTCAACAGATGCCTTCTGCATATCTTGAAGGGAGATACCAAGGTACTCCAGTCTTAGATAGGAAATGTGTATTTGGCTGTAACCAGATCGAGGACATAACTCATTACTTGCTGGTCTGCCCCCTCTATTCTGGCCCTAGACAAAGATTCCTGTCTACCATTATTCAATTTTTTGCTGACTGCACATCCTAGAAAATAGTTATAGCACTGTTACCTGACACGTCGCCATCTGTAACATACTTAGTAGCTCAGTTTGCATTGACAGCCAGGAAACTGCGGGCTTGTTTCACAAAGGAACATATTGTAACATGATGCACCTTAATTTTATACTTCATGTTTTTACACCTTTTAGACAATTTGTTGGGGCTATTACAATGAATTCAACTTGTATATAAACCTTAGTAAGTTTATTGTTAATCAGATCATAGTAGTTGTAGTAGTTGTTAAAATGGTTTAAATGGATAAATGGTTTTAAAGTTATATGTATCCTTCAATAACCCATTTTTAATGGTATCAATCTATTTAATATTAATTTTAGTCATATTTTATTCTAAGCATTGTAAAGGCCATTGGTTACATACAATAAAACTACAACAGTAAAAAAAAAACCAGATTCAACAACATAGGTGCTGTCTACCTCCAACTAAATGAAAACGAGCTTGTGGAGACGTGCTGTATCCAAGACAAAGGCAGAGGCGAACGGAAGGAGGAGTGTTGAGCCATAATATGTCATGCTGATGTAAAAATGTTTTGTTAATTAGTGGACAAATGCCTGAGACTAGGATATTGTTTTGGAATGTGCAGAGTAGAGCACTAGCGACGAGGCCCTGGACCTTGTGTGAGACGAAGCTCGAATGGGTTTCAGAACTGTGCTGTGTTTAAAAACTGTAGATAGGTGCTGTCAAAGTCAAGTACCTTGAAATCCCATTGTGCTTGCTTAACTTTCTCAGAAAGAAACAGCAGGTATTAAAAGTGCCTCATATGTGCTGCTGAACTACAGTATAAGATTTCCAAACTGGCTGAATCTATAATAGTGGGCAAACTCTTCTCTATCTCAGTGAGTGGTAATGCCTTAACTTTCTTTCAGGGCGTAAGTATTACCATTTTTGGCTTACACCAGACCAAAGTGCACCACTTTGACAGAGCTGCTTCCTCTGATTTCCTGCAGACAGAAAACATCAACACTTGTTACAGGGTATAAATAAAACACACATTTTAATTTTGAAGACTTGTATTCTCTTCATTTTAGACAAGTTCAAGACAACAAACATCAGCTTTCACCTGTGTTAATTCAAAAGAGACTAACTTGTTTCTATTTCTCAGCTTCATTTTCTTAACTTTATTACCACTCATATTTATTATGAGATAACTTAAAAATGCCAAATTTTGGGTCTATGTCAAGTGCACATACCTTTGCGCTCATGAGCAAAACCCTGACAAGTCTTTTTTCAAAAGGTGGTAGTTTCTAAAAATGTTTAATTACTACTATTATTACTATAATATTCATTTATATCCTGCCTTTCTTCCAAAACATATGGGGATATTTTGTGATAAACAGTACAATGCTTTCATTAAAGAACACATTTCTCTGCAATGAGACATTACTTCCTTTCATACTCGCACACATATGCTTCACTCTTCATGATGTAAATAAAACTAGGTGTAGAACTTGAAACAAAAGGAAACTTGCCTCACCGCAATATTCAACATATAAGTCATTTGAGTAAAAAGGGATAAAAGTTGGCAGCAGAAGTGTGCAAGTTAAGGCTGCTACAGACTTATCTCTGTGTTGGCAAGTTCAAATGGAATTTATAAGGTTTTTTTTAAATTTAAACTTTCATATGTCAGAGTGCATCAATTGAGAAAGACAAACAGCTCCATCTCACGGTATACTTGTTCTAACAAACAGACTTAAACAAACTGCAGCACAATGTTGTGAAATACATTTCAACAACAAAAATACTTTTGTACCTGTAACTCTACTTCCAGCAACGTGATCTGCTTTCTGTATGTTACACTGATCTCCTAACCAATCCTAAAGACTTGTTAGCCTAAAACCACGCCACACAACAAAGCTCTGTTCTTTTCTATACTCCTTTACAATTGTCCAAGACAAACTAATTCAGATTTCCCTATACATTTCAGGAACCATTTGTACCAAAACACTTGCACTATTGGTAAAATAAAACCTGGATGGCATGATGTATATTTTCTGAACAGTTGTAACTTTAGAATTCCTTTTCCAAAGCTACAGTGGCTTCAGCTAGTGCAAATTTCTCTGTTGTCCTGAGACTGAAAAAAATTTCTTCAAATCTGTTCTGTATTTAGAAACTTGGAATATGGAAATTTGAGGATTGTGCAGGAAGCGTGTGGGTGTGTTTTCCTCCTACCCACCCACCCACCCACCTGTTGCAGCCTCACCTTTCAGAAATGTAGGTTATCATTAATATTGATGCTACTTTATTGAATGATTAAAAACATCTATTCTATTTACTAATATAACTTTATCATAAACAATGTTTGTCCTTCTTTAATTAATCTGAACTGAAACTTCTTTGGTCACTCTGTGGGATGACTTATTTCGAAAGAAAGATAAGATGACCTTTTAAATTCCTTTTGTCATTTCAGTACCACTAATCATAGTTTCTTTCTGGGAAGGCTGCCTGAGTTAGAAACTGGGGGCACTGCTTTGTAGGGTTTCTGTTTCTACTTGGAAGATTGACCTCCAGAAAGTAGTGATGGGGATTTCCACATAATGACTTGGAAATGTTATTTTTTTGTGCTCAGGGTGCCATCTTATTTTCTCTATACTTTTTAACATCTACATGAAACTACTGGTTGAGATTTGTACTGAGGTGTCATCCGACGTAGATGACATCCAAATCCCTCTTTCTCTCTCTCTCTCTCTCTCTCTCACACACACACACCAAATCCAGGAGAGCAGTAGGTTTTCTAATGGACTAGATAAAGTCCAATAAACTGAAATGCGATACAGTCAAGACTGATGTACAAGCAGGTGGTTTCCCAGTTGAGTTGTATGCAACATATTTTGCAAGGGCCTGCACTCCACTCTCATTCATATTCATACTTTGGGGTTTCTCCTTGATCCACCATTATTTCAAGAGTGGTTAGGAGTATCTTTTATCACCTTTGGCTACAAATCATTTTGAACTTGCTTGGCCAGAGACAATTTGGTTATAGTTCTCCATGCTCTGGGGACCTCCTGATAAAATTGGACTGGTTCTTTGTTAGCTATTTGCAGTCTTTTTCCAGGCCCAATTCAAAGTGTTCGTTTAAATTTTAAGGCCTGAAATAGAATATGGGGTCAAGGTACTTAATGAACTGCTTCCCAGCCACCACATATATCTAGAATGCAAGATCTTGTCTGAGGTCTACATGAAGGTGCCAGCATCGTGAGATCTGGCAGGTGGCTACCAGGCAGGGAGTCTTCCCAGAAATATCACATCAGCTGTGGAGTACCTTCTGCAGAGCTTTGTCTGGTGCAAAATTATTCCCAGCTTCTTAAGGGCTGTTTTAATGCTTTTAATAGACATTATTTTTGGCCTAAAAGAGCTATTAGGCCAAGATAGTTCCAGAATGTATGAATACTTGAAAATATCTCAAGCAAAAGGCTTGCACTCTGCCTGTGTGCAAAGTCACTCTAATGTGGCTTTATATGTTCCTTGTCTCAAACAAATGTGATACCAGGAAAGTCCTGATTCAAGCTGGTCCTTTTCTTAAGCCTAAGTTTTTGTAGCTGAAATAACTGCATATTCTTTCACCAGTGAGTTCTGCTTTCTCTTTCTCTTTCCCTTCTTGTTTGTTGAATTTCAGATTGTTTCAGCTGAGATCTGTCTTCTTATACTCTAAAATATGGTGTACAATGATGTTATAGAAATGATTAGCACTATCTTAAATAATATGATGGACGCAGGAAGGACTTGGAATTTCATGTTTAAGAAAAGGTGACACTAATTTACCTCTGAATCATGCACTTCCTCAGAAGTTTCTAAAAACAAAACATAATAAGGTTAATTAATTAAGTGTAAACAAAGAAGGTGGATATAAATAATTCTACCAAGTAGTCAGTTTAAAAATATAGTTGTTAAATTCCCTTTATATATTTCACATACAAACCTAAATCGATCATGAATTCCCTTCACTCCCCCAATCCAAAGTCCAAAGAGCTGTTTGAAAATTTTTTTGGGGGGGCAGCGTGCAGCCTAATGAGGAAACCACCCACTCCAACAATGGATTCAGCTGTTGTATAGAGCTGGATGCAGCTCACATTTATTACATGTATTTATTACGTTTATTTAAATTGAGGATACACAAAGGCCAGCTCCATACTTCTTAAGCACAGGTACAATAAGTACATGTGTAAGGATGACATGTATTTCTTCTTTACCTGTATATTTATTCATATGTCTGAATGTGCTTGTATGAACTACCAAGAAATTGTTATCATCATGGAAAATAAAATGTGGATGGTAGTACTGATATGTTGGAAACACAGTGCTTTGGCATAGCATAACTACTTCCCTTATCTAAAATATCTGCACAAGCGTGTGGTTTCTCTAGTTTGCCACTCAAATGATATTTCTACGATAAGATGAAACTGCCAAGTTCAGCTTCTTTCTGAACCAGCTATTCTGCTTCCTGGGAAGCAGTAAGAGCAATGAGCACATTGGTACAGTATTCTCTGCCATGGGCTGGATATGCATTTCTGTTTATTACAGTGTTAAGTATCAGGATCTGGACAGAGCTCTGAACATCTTCTTTGGTGATTAACAAAATAAAAAGTTGTAGTTCTAAAAAGACATGGGCCATTTCTGCACCAGACTGTTATAGTGCTATTATTCTGCTTTCAACATCCTATGGAATCCTGGGTTTCAGTTTAGGGAGGGGCTTCAAAGGCCCTTCCCTAAACCGCAAACCCCAGGATTCCATAGGATATTGAAAGCGGAATAATAGCACTATAACAGTCTGGTGTGGAAATGGCTGTGGTATTGTTCTTGGACCTGCAACTATACAGCACAGTTTCAGAAATGTACATTTAGAAACTACGGCCAGTTCTGCATGGTGTTGCAGTCCCGCTATTGCAGTGGTTCTCAACCTGTGGGTCCCCAGATGTTTTTGGACTCCAGCTCCCAGAAGCTCTGAGCATTGACCATAGTGGCTGGGGCTTCTGGGAGCTGAAGTCCACAAACATCTGGGGACCCACAGGTTGAGAACCACTGCGCTATTGGATGGGATGGCAGCGGTCCAAGGACCATGCTTCTGCATGACATCATTATGGTCCCACTGCCATCCCTCCCCCACCCATCGCAATTGTGGAATATTTGCTTAATGGATTAAATCTGTTAAGTGCCTGTGATCATGTGATGCTTCCATCGTTATCTGCCATGCAGAAGGGCAGGAAGTGCAATGGAGGAGAAGAGTCCAGTTGTACTGCGGAAGGCAGGTGTGTGTCACTCGTGTTCCCTTCTGCAGGGAGCGGCAGGTGCAGAGGGAAGTGTTCCCATCGTGCTCCTTTCCCAGCAAAGGTGCTGCCAGGATTCCAAGGAGAGGACAACAGGATAAGGTAACATAAAGACATGGCCTGAGTTCCACAGAGTTCAGTAGGATTTACTCCCAGGGAAGTGAATTAAAATCCAATGCCTTTGCTTTGGAGCTTCCCTCTTGCTGCAAAACATTTGCAGTCAACTGCAGAACTTTAAAGCATTACACATACAACTGCCCCCCCCCGTTCTTCTTCAGTGTATTGCATCAATAACCTGTATAAACTTGCTGACCAGCCTTTCCTTCCAACAGTTGGACTACTTTTCAGTATCAGATGTCTTCTGTTGTCCACTGTTCTTATTCTCTGGCTTCTCTCCTATGAGTCTTCAACTTCTTTTGTCATTTTATCTAATCTCTCTCAAAGGTGGCACGGTCTCTACTGCTTCCACCAGTAGAGTCTTGATTGCTTTCACTGTCTATGCTGTTTCCACCATCCACATATCCTACTTATTCTGATGGATTTTAATTTTTTTCTGTTCATATTTCTCTACTTGAATTCAACGTCATAAACCGTCTCCTTCTCAGTGTTTACTCCTTCGCTGCCTTCAGTATATTAGTAATAGGATCTACGACATTAAAATATTAATTTTGTTTACACCTGTGGCTTTCATTTCAAGTTCCGCTACATGTTTTTGAACTCTAGCCTTTGACTCCAGGTCTGAACGTAATACCACAAGCGAAAAGAACAGTTCTGATACCACCTCAAATGTATCACTTCGGATAGTTCACAGTTTTCATTTCAATTCAAGTGACGAGCAATTAAGCATAGATCAGTCAAATAAAATGTAATGTTCAGTTTGGTTTATGCGGGCATGATTTCACAGAGTCAAAGGAGTTGCATAGTACTGTGACAGTGCAGGATCTGACCTGAATGTAGTAACGTGTTTAACTTGAGGTTCTTCAATTTCTTTGTGAGGATGAGGAATTAAAAGCATAAAAAAATACTTTCCTCTTTTGTTATTGATAGTTCTTCTAATTAGTCAGATCAAACAGTCTCATTGTTCCATGTGTACTCTACAAGCTTATGAATCGTCAAAGTTGATGAATTATTTCCAAACTTAAGTCTCTTTCCAGACATGTTGATGGAACCAAGCACTCATGGCTATACATAGTTGTCAGTATCCTTACCTGTTTGACACCAAGGAACAGCTTTGTCCCTCTGCAGTGTAGTGTAAATCCCTCTGATAAATGAACATTCTCTTTTTTCCATTTCCCTAGAAAAATTAGATCTTACAAAAAGAAGGAAAGAGTGTTATGCAAAGAGCATTCACTTATTATACTGCCTTCACCTGCTTTCTTGGCTTCTGTCACTAAATTTTACAACACATTGATTTCCTGATATTTTAGATTCAAAACAAGGTACATATGCAGAATTGATTTAATTTCCCCCCTCATTTTTAAGCTGAATCATTTTCCTCAAAGATTTCCCTATAGGTTTCATTTACTATTTAAGAGCCTGAAAACAGAAAAAAAATCTCTAACAGCTATGTGATCTGCCATTTTGAGTATATTATTTGTATCTTTTCATTTATTTATTGCAAATATTCATAAGCTACCTTCAAGAATAAAACTCCTTTCATGACAGCTTCCAATAAACAATAAAAGGATCAAGAGCACAACAACCAGCTGAATACACATACTAAAAACTGATAACAGAGTTAATATCTTTTCAGTAGCCTAATAAGTCCAAATTATGATAAAGCCGCTAAAGACAAATATGCCCTTGAGACTCTCTGAAACAGAGACTAGAGAATTCCAAGTGGTAATTATGCCATTGATGTGGGGCAATAACTGAAAAAGTATTTTCCCCATGTCCTTCAAGTTAGTTGCTCCCAGGTCAGAAGAGCCTGTGAAAAGGACCCCAACAACACGTGGACAGGTTGATAAAGGCAGCTCCCTAAGTAACTGGGTCTCAAAGGGTTTAAGGCTCTGAATGTTAAAAGCAACGTGTGATGTCTGGGAATGTCTTCATTTTCTTTTTTTATTTTTACTCCTAAAAAATAGGTGGGGAAAGTGTGACCTGTGTCCCCAGTCCCCCAAAGGTCCCAGACTTCCCAAGCTACAGCCTCCCTTTTTACTTGATTTTTACCCACCACTTTTAAGGAATGCTGACTTTTGGCCTCTAAAGGACTTTAAGTTGCTCTAAAGTACACTCTTTCTCCCTCCTTCCATGGCCCCTCAACAGCCAAAAATGAAACCAGAACTGAAATGATGTCACCTCTGGTTTGGCTGAACAAGCTGGTGTGGCCTGTCCAGAGGCACAGAAAGAGAACTGCTATGCCTCTGCTCCTGGTATTCATTTTTTGTGGACAGTGCATTGCTTTGCAACTAAAGCAATACAAACTGTGCTCCTGGCATCTTTGCTTTTCTACTCTCTCATTGCAGAGAATCTTGATAAACAGCTTTCTCAGAAGACCTGAACACACCAAGGATCCTGTAAGGAAAGCTGGTCTGAACTATGTTACACAGTTCATGAACTACTTTAAAGCTGTTTTCCAACTGCTTAGCCAAAGAGTAGCAAAGGGCATTTAGCTGCACCCTTGTACGTGACAGGTTTTAGCACTAAAACCATCTGACAAACTGCCTACAGTGGCTAAAAGATTGTCCACCACATTATAGGTCTCCCCTATGCAGAAAGATTTTTAAAATAACTTTGTATACTTTTTCACCGACTTCTTTAGATTAAGGAGGCTTGTAGGTCAGTCCAAAACACATCACAGTGAAAATAAGAGAAAAGAAAGTTAATCAGTTAGTGATAATTATGTATAGTCCACAGAAACAACTTCATAAAAGCTTTTGATCTTTTTCTGGATGGATGCTTACAAGTGTCAGGTTGTACTAGGGTATCACTTGAGAAAACTTAAATGTGAACTCTCCCCAAAATATAATGTGATATAAAGAGTACATATTTACATACTATCAAATATGTACTAATTCTTCATACATGAGATAGTGGTGATAAAATGTAGCACTGTTTGTAGGTCTTCTTAAAGAAATGGAATCAGATTTTTAATGCATAACCTATTGGTTAAAATACTTAGTGGTTATTGCCTTTCTTCAATAGAAGACCAGTTTTAATAGATATTTTACACATGCTTATGTATGCTATGATGGCCTCTCGTTAAACAAATAAACACAGATGTACTCAGAACAGGAAATCAGGACAACTTCGGTACCCTATTTTTTCAATGGTAAGAAGGAAAATAGGAAAACATTTCCTTTCTAGTAGAGAAAGATCTACTAATTTGCAGAACTATAACACTTCTGGCCTCTTGCTAAGTTTGTAACTTGATTATAAAGGCCTCCTTTTCACTTGAGGCAAGTAAGTTGTAAGCTTGGGAATTGGCTTACATAATTGCACACTAGCTTGCTAACTGCTACGCTAAGTTTCATTAGCCTTTAATAATGCAAATGATGGAGTCAAAGTCGAAACTCCCTTTTTTCTTACTGACAAGAATATAATTTTTGGACAAGTGAATGCCATTTTTGAAATCTTTATCATTATAGTGAAGGCTACTCTATTGCCTGACTGGATTTAAAATGAGTTGTTGCCCCAGGGTTATGTGTTTTTCTAATCGATGGTTAAAACAAACTGAAACCAACTACTGCAGTTTATGCAAGCAGCTGTAAAGGTACAACAACACCATAGTTCTTTAGCTTTCCCTAAGCCACGTAAAGCTACAATAATGCAACTACCACTTTCCACGAAGCTTTAATGGCTTGGGAAAAGAAACTAAGGGACTTCACTGGACACCAGATTACATGACTTTCAAACCTGAGAGATCCTTTTGCTTTCCAGTTCCATTATCTTTTCCATAGTCTCTTGATCAGCTTTCCTACACATAGCTGCGGATTCCATGGTGACCTGTAAATTGCTTTTTTGGCTGCCAAATTGCTGTCACCCTTCTATTTTTATGTTTTAAAGAGAGCTTAAAACTGTCCATCCTCTTTGGACATTTCTTTAAAATTGGCCAGTGCTTGAGAGGATTTTATATATATCCAAAAGGCTTAGAAGATGTTGTGTCTAGTTTTTATTAAAGTCAACAAACATAAAAAGCCCAGAAGGGGATAAAAGCAACTTAGCCACTTTTATCTAATACATATAAATCTACCTAAAAGCTCTGTACAGTAGAAGTACTCAAAGTAATACATTTATTTCTATCTTAGATGCAGAAATAAGTCTAGTGTGTTTATGCTACGCACTCCCTCACATTGTCAAGTTCAATGTGACTCTAAAGGCTGTAAGAAGGGTAAATAAGGTCGGCCTGGACTGTGGCATGCTTGATTAGTGTAAAAATAATGCTTAGACGTTTCTATCAGGGTGACTTGTTTTGGCACAGGAAGCACGTATAGTATACTACAAAATGTTTTAGCAGAGCATTTGCCAGATGCCTTATTTACTCTCTCTTACAGAAGAATGCTGAAAACCTCCTTCTCTATATCATAGCTTCAGTTTCTGACAAAAGCTATTTGCTCAAGGGAGAGGAAAAGATAATTACAATTGAACAATTTTGATTGTTTCAGAGTGAAAAAATGTCAGATTGAAGTCCACTAACGAGTTAAATTTGTGGATGGCCTTAAAGATGCGACTCCATGATTGGTCTACAATCAATATAGGATCTATCTAGGATCCTACTGCAACTATTTAAGAATCTATCTAAATAGCACAATATATTGGCAAGGGATCACATGGATTCTACAAGTAAGCCAGGTAAGAATTGCATTTGGTCAGTAGCTAAATTCCACCTCACCCAAAGGTTTTTCTGGGCAATTCATATCCGGGATAGGTATTATGTGAGGCTGAGATGATAATTCTTGCCCCTTTGAAGGAGTCACTTTGGGATATATTCACATACTGAATCTTCTGAAAAAATGGATCCATTCTACCATCATTTGCAATTTAATGTGCAAATGCTATCCAGGTAAACCAGTTTGCTCAACCATCTGTGATTCAGAGCAGGATGATTAGAATGTTTTGACATGTATTATTTTACAGAACTCTGTTTCTGACACACCTTAATATGATTTACGTGTTGGCATTGCCTCCTAGCTCAGAGGTCTAAAGTGAGAAAAAAAGAGATAACTAGCTGTTCAAGAGAAAAATGAATTTGACATAAACATGTTCATTTTTTTGTCATTCTATCAATTTAGCATGGAAAAGGACACCTAATTTTATATATGCTACAGATATAAAACATACTACAAATGTGTAGACCCTCACTTTTTGAGCACATTCATTGGAATAAAACTAGGAAACAGTTTGTTATTTATATCTAGATCTTGCAGTGTACAGTCCTAAATAGTATTAATGATGCTAAAGGAAATGCATTTGGCATAGCAAATAAATGCATATCAAGGGTTTAAACAGGCTTGAAAAATGGATTGAAATCAACACTTAAATTGGAATGTGCGCAGTTTAGGCTACGAGGAGCAGGACTTCACACTAATAATAAAGCCAACTGAGACTGCATATATGTAAAATTGGGTACTGCCAAGTAAACGAAGTTAAGTTTTGAGATTCTACTGCCTTAGAAGAGAAGTCTCCAGGAAATGGAGGGAGAGGGAGACAGGAGATAAACTGTGATTCAAGTGACACTCAAATGGTGAAAAATAAATTGGGAACCTACAGTAATGTCAATTACACACTTTTGGTAGAACATAAAATGTACATATGGGATCTGGAACAGCAAATGACTGCAAGTTCATTGGAGAGCTGTTGTTGAGCTACCTGCTTGAAGAAAGGCAAATGTTCTTGAATGGGAATGTAAAAGAGGGAGGATTTTAGCTGGTCAGACATGCCATGTGCCATATCTATCAGCAAGGAAACAAACAGAAGTATTGTTTGTGAAATATTTAAGTATTTTAATACTGACAATAATTGGATGGTTAAAAAATTTCAGATGATTTAAGTTTTGTGGGTGGCATCAAGGATTTCTGTAGGATACATATGGGCAGATTTTTTTTGATCGGCATTGATAAATTAGAATGATAGAAGGGTGTACAGAAAGCAGGTTAGGATGTACTAATGGATCTCTGGGTGACATACAGAGTATGAACAGGGTCTTCCAATTTCCACTAGGTGAACAATAGCAAGTAAAATTGCAAAGTACTCTCTCAGCTTCAGAGGAAGGCAAGTCCTCTGAACAAATCTGTCAAATCTCTATGGCTGCCATAAGTTGGAAACAACTTACAGATACACAACAGCAAGAATTCAGGTGAACCCCCTGAACAGCCCATAATGTGCAAATCACTAGTGATGTTCTCTGAACCAACATTTTTTAAAAAGGTAATTCCTCCAGATGTGAAGTCTACACAGCCCTGGAATAAGAGACACTTTCTCTAAAAGAATCTTTTCACCTAGTGATATTAAGGTTCTTCCCAAAAATTGTGTTTCACAACACACCAGTAACACAGATAGAATTTCATCCTCACTTTACAGATGTAGAAATGTAGAGAAAGATAAAGATTTGTATAAGAAGATTAAGGATCTTAGGAGTCACAAGGATTACCAGTGTTTATAAAATACTTGCCTACATATATTTAAGAGCACAGCCCTAGCGGTTGGTTCATCTTCAGAAGTTAACTCAAATATTGGTTCTCTTGATTGTATTTTTAGTTTTTTTCTTCGTAAATCTCTATAGGACAGGAAAAGAATATATAGTATGATATCTCTGTTATCTCTGCTAGAGGAATAGGAAATGAAATATTCTAAAATATGTCTGCTGCAGTAAACTGGTTGTATGGAATATTGTTCAGTTCCTCCTGTCAAGGCTCAGAAGAACTGGCATGTAAATTCTCTGTAATTAATTCTCATTCCTTTCAAGGGAACTTGCTCTCAAAGATGCAAGGTTGAATTATGGCCTTCAATTGATGCTATAATCTAACGAGGGCCATTTCCACACTACACTGTTATAGTGCTATTATTCCACTTTCAACATCCTATGTAATCCTGTGGTTTGTAGTTTAGGGAGGGGCCTTCAGAATTCTCAACCAGAGAGCTCTTTGGCCTCCATAAAACGACAAACCCCAAAATTCCACACGATGTTGAAAGTGGAATAATAGCGCTATAACAGTGTGGGGTGGAAATGGCCTCGGTTTTATTTGAAAAAAACTGGACAGGATTTCTTCCATTTGCTTGGAAGTATATTTCATTGAAGTCCACTGACCTGATACCTAATACAAAAGCTTAAAATGGAGCGTCATACTGGGCAATTTTAGATATAGTAATCCTGGTCCATTAAATCATGTTTTGTTTTGTTTTTTAGCCTAAGAACTAGTCACATGCCTTCCTAATCTCTCCACTTATTTGTGTAGTTTGAAACACAAAATTACACAGGTCTCTTCAGAATTAAGTTTCATTGAGGTCAATGGGGCTTATTTTCATATATGTAGTGTATGTATTGGCTTCCACCTATAATTTTAAAAACCAGTTACCCATAACATTTCCCATAAAATTGGGAAATTGTACTTTTATAAACCAGAATATGAAATTAATATCTGGACTGCATTTTGAAATGCAGAACTAGAATTGTTATATTTAAATTTAAATCTTAAGAACTTGAGATGTTAGGATCTAGCTGCAAAAGACATTTTTGAATTAAAAATTGAAACAAAAAAATCTCCAAGAACGGACCTCACAACTTGAAAGCGCTTCTAAGGATATAAGTCAACACCAAGAGGAGGCAAAGGCTCAAACTGATATTTTAGAGATAGGCTACAGAGAGAAATGCTTAAAGATAAGAGGTCTTCCTGAAATGACTGATAAAAACTTATATGAGAAACTGATTATGGTGTTAGCAGATTTTTTGGAAACTCCAGATGATAGAATTGAGTACAGACAAGATCTTCAGACTCAACTCTTGAGCAGCAAGAGCATGTAACCTACCCAGGGACATAGTAATCAGCTTGAACAAGACAGTTATGAAAGAAAGGATTCTCCAGGCTAGCTATAAAAAACAACTGAAGATTGATGACAGAGTAATCAAAATATTTAAAGACATCCCTTTCCACGTTCTCAAGAAGAGGCAGGATTACAAACCATTGGCACAATTACTATTGAAGTGTCAAATCAACTATAAATGGGAGAAACTAGAAGGTCTTTCATCTATCTACCATCAAAGAAAATACAGGGTAGATTCACTGTCTAAAGCTAAAGAAGTTATGGGGAAAATCAAAGATGATCTAGAGAGAGCTAAGGCAAAAGATAAGACAAGTCTTGGGAAGGATGACTGAGGGCGCAACAAGTTGGAATGAGAAGGCAATGGGATAAATAGGAACGAGCAGGAAAACAAGATGATATTGTTGATGCAGATACACTAGAAGTGCAACAACTAGATGGAAATGTAAAAGAAGAGGAAGAACAGGCAGCACAAAAAGGAAAAACGAAGATACTAATTGAAACTGACTGATCATATTGTAGAAGACATGACTATCATAATCCAATCTTGGAATGTTAAAGAAGGAAACTCAGAATACAAACGCAGACAGATATTTCATATTTTGGAAAAAGCACACTCAGATATTATTTGTCTACAGAAAGTGCATCTATGATGTCAGGATTTAAAATTTATAAGACATCTCAAGCTAGGTCAATGTTTTGCATCGACGAACAATAAAAAGAAAAAAGGAGTTCTTATCTATGTCAACTCTAAATATGATGCTCAAGAAATCTTTAAAGACACACAAGGCCACTGTATTAGTCTAGAAGTAAGTATACATGACATGAAGCTGCTGATAGTGGGTATTTATGTGCCTGTGGGAAGCAAAGGGGACTTCAATAAAACATCTGGTGAGATATCTAAACACTTGGAGAACAATTCCAGCAGAATGTCATATTGATGGACAACATGAATGGTGTTATGAGCCCAATATTAGATAAATTATCCCAAAGTAAAAACAAACAAAATCAAGGTAAGCTTCCAAAGAATTTTTTCACTTTGATGGAGAATCTCACTCTTCTAGATGTCTGGAGATTAAAAAATGGGGATATGCAGGGTTATACTTTCTACTCTGATTGACATAAATCTATGTCCAGGATTGACCTCTTCTTGGTATCCAAATCATTGCCTGCAAATATAGACAAGATGGAAATAATTCCCAAAATAGTCTCTGATCATAACCCAATTCAACTACAATTAAAGTCAAGAGGAACCAAGTTAAGCTGGAAATTGAACGATTTTTTACTTTGTGACCAAACCTATGTGCTAAAAGAAAAGAAGTGATAAAGTCCTACTTTAAAGAGAATATTTCAAATGAGATTTTGATGGAGTGTGTGCGACGCTGGTAAAGCTGTCTTCAGGGGCCATTTCATAAAATGGTGCTCAGAGGTCAAAAACAAAACGAATGAAAAAACTCGTATATTACTAGAGGATTTGATCGAGAAGGAAAAGGAGATGAGAAAAGACCCTACAAATTCCAAACTTCTAAAAGAATTCAAGATCCTTCAAAGCCAGCTAAACGATATAAACCTAGCGGAAATAGAATATAATCTAAAACAAGCAAAGCAAAAACATTTCGAATCTGTGAATAAACCAAGCAAGTGGCTGGCCTACAAATTGTGAAAACATAAAGAGCTGAGATGGATCATTGGGATTAAAAAAGGATCTAAATGGCTCATGAATCAAGAAGAAATAAAAGCTGCTTTTTTGCAATATTACAAAGACCTATATAATTCAAAACCACTTTCTCTAAAAGAACAAAATAAGTTGCAAAAATATTTAGGTGATCAAGAAATCAGAACAAAAGCAAATTTTGAATCGCCCCATTGTGTTTGGCGAAATTGTTGAGGCAATTCGGAGGCCAAAACCCTCAAAAGCACCTGGACCAGACGACTTCATGTCAAAATTCTACAAAATCTTTTGAGATTGCTTTATCATTTTTGAAAACATGGGAAGAAATTCTTAGAAATGGTGTACCTGAAACTTAGAAGAATGTAAATATAGTCTTAGTTCCAAAGGAAGGGAAGGATCTCACGGATGTTAGGAATTACCACGCTATTTCCCTGCTGAACATAGACTATAAACTATTCTCATTGATTTTGGCAGAGAAATTGAAAAGAGTACTTACACCACAGATTCATGAAGATCACAATGGGTTCCTTCCGAAAAGACTTCTAAGACACAATGTAAGAACTGTATTGAACATAATTGAATTCTGCGAGAGAAACAATAAAAAGATGGCATTGGTCTTTGTCGACGTGGAAAAGGTTTTTGACTCTGTGACATGGCCCTTTCTAAAAGAAATATTCTGAAGAATAGACGCAGAGGGAAACTTTGTAACTTGGTTAGATTCGATTTATGACAAGCATGATGCTCAAGTACTGATAAATGGAGAAAAGATGAAGTCATTCGGGATCAAAAAAGACACCCGTCAGGGTTGCCCCATTTCCTCCCTGCTTTTCATTACGGTATTAGAAATTCTAAACAACAATGTTTGCAAAGACCCTGGAATAAGAGGTCTTCAAATAAAGGGTCTTAGCTACAAGTTAAAGGCGTTCGCGGACAACTTAGTGTTCTTTTTGGAAGAGCCCATCTCAAGTTTGGTAAAGCTGGTCCAAACGCTGAAAGACTTCGGTAAGCATTCTAGAATCAATGTTAATAAAGATAAAACTTCAATATTGACTAAGAATTTAAGAAAAGGGGAAGAGAAAGAACTTGTGAAGCTAATCAGGTTATAGACTAGAAAGAAAAATCAAATATCTCGGAATCTGGATATCAAAACACAATAATGAGCTTTTTGAAAATAACTATTCCAAAACCTAGAAAGAGATAAAGCAAGATTTAGAGAAATGGAACAAGCTAAAATTGTCTATTTCAGGAAGATTTGCTACTTTAAAAATGAATGTTTTACCCCGAATGAATTTCTTATTTCAGAATGTTCCTATAATTACTAATGACAAACCATTTCTAATCTGGAAAAAAGATCTTACTAAATTTGTATGGCCAGGGCATAAACCAAGAACAAAATGGAAGAAATTGACTGACTTGAAAACTTGAGGGGACTATGGAGTGCCAGACCTTAGAACCTATTACTTAGCTAGTAGTCTAACATGGCTTTCGGAATGCTTGCCTTGGAAGGCACCGACATAAGGTTTGGCTGGCATGCCTACCTATGGTATGGCAAGGAAAAAGTTGATAAGGAATTCACGAATTGCTTTGTCCGTAAAGCGCTATTGCATAATTAGAATAAATACAAGAAATCAACCTACTGTAGAATACCACTCTGGGTTCTCCCCAGGAGGCTTTCTTTGGTAGATGGAAAAATCCCTCAGACAAACGGTTACGCTACAAGGACATACTCATTCTCCTGCTCTGAATATTTACAGACTCAAAACATGTGAAGATCTAGAAAAAGAGGGAATTAAATGCAACTGATTCCCCTATCAACCCCTATCAAAAAGATTAAAGATAGATTTGAAATTAGAGGGCTTTTCATCAGAGGAAGGAAAACTGAATCTTGAGAGAATTATTTTTGAGAGCTTGAGCCACTTGATGTCAAAAATATACAAAGATCTGATACTTTGACAAAAGGAAGAAAAAACGGTCAAAGACCCCATGAATCTTGGTGAATCTATTGCTTTGGAGCAATGGGAGAAGAGTTGGAAACAGACAAATAAATCTACTTTAGCTCCAAATCTGAGGGAAAACTACATGAAAATGCTTCACCGTTGGCACTTAACACCTACCAAATCGAGTAAGATATGTAAATCCACCTCAGCCATATGCTGTAAATGTCATCAAGGAGTTGAGACCTTCTTCCACATCTGGTGGTTGTGCAAGAAAGCCAAGAAATACTGGTAAAAAATTCATAATAGGATAACAAAAACATTTGATCATGAGTTTCCTATGTCACCAAAATTCTATCTTCCAAATATATTACATGATCTTGACCAGATATTGGCCAAAAAACATTGGAGAACATTGTTATGTATGGCTACAGCTGCCAGACTAATATTTGCTAACAAATGGAAAAAGAATGATATCCCAGAGATAGAAGAGTGGTATCAAGAACTTCTAGAAATGAAATCTTTGGATATACTCACTCAATGGGTCCCAGTGATTGAGTGTCTTATAGGATCAGAGAAAGAAAGGAACAATTAGAAGAAAATAAATAATCAGGTAAATACTCAATCTGTTAATTGATAAAGTATAATAAAGTATAGTGCCAAGACAGATTAAGAGATCTCTAAGTGCTCACTAACAGAAATACACCTATGCAAATATAGGCAAAGTTATAGATATGTGTTGATGTACATGTAAACATGCATGTATATGGTAGTATATACTGAGTGTATTCATGTGTGTAAGTATGTGTGTGTTTTATATATATATACACACACGCCCCACACACACACACACTCATCTGTAATGTGTGTGGACAAACTATGTGATATTTAATCTGACAATGTAATTTTCTATTATGCTTCAAGTGTAACAGAAAGAACATATCTTTATATTGTTAGATAGAAGTACATGAGCAAAGCAACTAGTACATATTACTTTTGAATCCAACAAAGATTCTAGGAAGGACTGAAGAAATCTCTTTCAGAAATGAGATGATGTACATAGACAAATTCTGGTTTTTTTAATTTATTCGTCGGCACTATACCATTATTCTGACAGAAAACTACACGACTGGAATATGTAGATATAATATTATCTTGTACTTTATATACTCTTGTATCTTTGTTGCTTTTTTCTTTTGTTTTTTTTCTCAGACTCAATAAAAAAATTTTTTTTAAATCTTAAGTATGATCTACAATGTTTTTAATACTATTGGAGTATGACTTCAAATACTATTGGGGCATGACTTCCACCTGTGTTAGGACAACCTTTTGAAATCACTGTATATCTAACTGCCAGGTTAAAAGCTCTATTTTGTGTAATTTTTGGCAAATAAAAAGATGTAAAGGGATCTTGCAGCACCTTTGAGACTGACTCCAGTTTACTTGAACAGTGCACCTCTGTGGACAGACTCTAGTTGTGGACTCCAGTCTTCTTCAACCAGTGAAGCCTCTGGGGACACACATATATAGACCAAAGGGTGGGGTGGGGAGGTTGGCTGCCAAGAGATGTCTTCATCTGAAGAAGTGGACTGATATCTCATGGTAGACATTTCTTTTTGTGAGTTAGTCTAAAAGAGGCTGCAGGGTTCCGTTATATCTTTTTATGCTGAAACAGACTAACATGGCTACGTCTTTGAGTAATGCTACAATAGAAGGCACTTATGCCAACTGATAGTAATAATTAAAATGTCACATATTCTTCTCCTAAAATGCTAATATTTTGCAGCATGCTTTGAGAACCTTACCTAGTAGAACTGTTACTTGTTGTGTGTGGGAATGATTGAATATTTGTACCGGAGTGTGGGAGATTGCTTTGAACTTTCTGTTCATGTTGTAGTACGCTCAGTTCCACAAAAGCTTCACTTAGAGCATCTTCTCCGTCTGTATGTCCGGGAATTTCTAAGTTGAAGAAAAAAAAACCCAAATAAGTCTTTTATTGTCACAAAGTTTTATAAGTAGCTGCAATTGTCTTCCATCCTAATTCTTACACTGGACTAGCACCTGTTAAAATGGTTTTTACAATTGCAAGTTTCTATCTCAATCACTAGTAACATCTGCAGGCCATTAACATATTGATCCAAGCAAAAACATACAATTTAAAATAATCAGGAAGTCTTTTTATTTCTATATGAGTAAAATGCCAGGGAGCAGTTGACTTGTTATTAGTAACGCATCTAAAGGGATGAGAGTCATGTGGCCTTCCAGATGTTATTAGTTGCAACTCCCATTCACCCTAGCCAGCATAGATAGGGGTAAGGAATGCTGGGAGCTGTAGCTAAATAATGTCTTCATGTTTCCCAGCAATGACCTGAAAAATTTCACAGTCCCATAAAAACAAACTGTGCAAGAAGTCATACAGAGCATAATCCAAATTTGACACATTTTGGGAACCGCTTAACTGAATTGTATTGACGTGCTTATGTTTCTAATTCATAACTCTGTTACCAGGGTGTAAATGTTATGGACAATACTGGAAATTACATCTGAGTAAACACATACAGGATCAATTTTTACATCTCATTGATTACAATGAAACCAGGATGCACCAAATTCTTTCTGGAATTGGCTCAGTGGGAATTTCTTCTACTTAAACAAATATAAATGACACAAATCTCTGTTGGGAAATAATTTTTCTCAATAACATCCAAGTTAAAAATGCACTTTTTTAAACGCTTTCTCTCTCTTATACTCATGACTAGGGTTGCCAGAATGAAAACTAAAGCATGTTCACGTACCTTAAATCATTGTGTACTAGACAGAATTTCAGCATGTGTTGCTTTCAGGTAATTAGCAACTACTGCTCAAAGTACTGGTTTGAAGGAGCCATTTGAGGAAAAAGGGGGGGTATTCTCCCACTAGATGCTGACCCCTGCCCTCGAGTAGGAGATGGGAACTCCCCCTTCTCTTGGAAATCTTGTTGCCACCCCCTACTGATTTTAACCCCCCCTTTCTTGTGACTCTGTAGGAAGCCACTCGGAAAGACTCTCTGAGCTCAAAGGCTGAATTCTGTCTACAAGCATAACCAATAGGCATGTAAGAGAAGAGAGCATAGAATCATAGAATCATAGAAATGTAGAGTTGGAAGAGACCACAAGGGCCATCCAGTCCAATCCCCTGCCATGCAGGAAAACCCTCAAAGCACTCCTGACAAGTGGCCATTCAGCCTCCGCTTAAAAACCTCCAAGGAAGGAGACTCCGCCACACTCCGAGGCAGCACATTCCACTGCCGGACAGCCCTGACCGTCAGGAAATTCCTCCTGAGGTTCAGGTGGAATCTCCCCTCCTGCAGCTTGTATCCATTGCTCCTTGTCCTGGTCTCAAGAGCAGGAGAAAACAAGCCCACTCCCTCCTCGACATGACATCCCTTCAAATATTTAAACATGGCTATCATGTCCCCTCTCAACCTTCTCTTCTGCAGATTAAACATACCCAGCTCTCTAAGTTTGCCCTCATAGGGCATGGCTTCCAGGCCCCTCACCATTTTGGTTGCCCTCCTCTGGACCTGCTCCAGCTTATCCATATCCTTCTTGAACTGGGGTGCCCAGAACTGGACACAATATTCCAGATGAGGTCTAACCAAAGCAGAATAAAGTGGTACCAATACCTCCCTCGATCTAGACACCATACTCCTATTGATGCAACCAAGAATTGCGTTGGCCTTCTTGGCTGCCGCATCACACTGCTGACTCATGTTCAGCTTGTAGTCTATTAAGACTCCTAGATCCCTTTCACACGTACTGTTAGCCAGCCACGTGTCCCCCATCCTATATTTCTGCATACTATTTTCTCTGCCTAAGTGTAGGACCTTACATTTCTCTCTGTTGAAATTCATTTTGTTAGCCTTGGGCCAGCTCTCCAATCTGTCCAGGTCCTTTTGAATTTTGATCCTGTCATCTGGCGTATTAGCAACCCCTCCCAATTTGGTGTCATCTGCAAATTTGATCAGCGTGCCCTCTATTCCTTCATCCAAGTCATTAATGAAGATATTGAACAGCTCCGGGCCCAGGACAGAACTCTGTGGCACCCCACTAGTCACTTCTCTCCAGGATGAGAATCTGCCATTGGTGACCACCCTTTGGGTACGGTCAGTCAACCAGTTACAAATCCACCTGACAGTAGCCCTGTCCAGTCCACATCTTACTAGCTTCTTTGCAAGAATGTCATGGGGTACCTTGTCAAAGGCCTTACTGAAATCGAGATATCCTACATCCACAGCATTCCTTCATCTATCAAGCAAGTAACTCTATCATAAAAAGAGATAAGATTAGTCTGGCATGACTTATTTTTGAGAAATCCATGTTGACTTCTCGTAATTACGGCATTGTTTTCTAAATGATTAGAAACTGACTGATTGATGATCTGCTCCAGGATCTTTCCAGGTACTGATGTCAGGCTGACTGGGCGATAATAATTTGGGTCCTCTTTTTTTCCCTTCTTGAAGATGGGGACAACATTTGTTCTCCTCCAGTCTGCCGGAACTTTTCCTGTCCGCCAAGAGTTTTCAAAGATTATAGCAAGAGGTTCCGCAATGACCTCTGCTAGTTCTTTTAAAATCCTAGGATGCAATTCATCTGGCCCTGGAGACTTGAATCCATCCAGAGTAGCCAGGTATTCCTGTACTACCTCTCTACCTATTCTGTGCTGCATTTCCCCCACTTCCTCGCCTTCTCCCCAACCACCAGGCTGAGTGTTTTTATCCTTTTGGGAAAAAACTGAGGCGAAGAAGGTGTTGAGGAGTTCTGCCTTTTCTCTTCCTCCTGTTATTAATTCACCATCTTCCCTGCGCAGTGACCCTATCATCTCCTTCTTTTTCCTTTTGCTGCGGACATATTTAAAAAAGCCCTTTTTATTGTCTTTAATGTCTCTGGCCAGCCTAAGTTCGTTCTGTGCTTTAGCCTTTCTGACCTTCTCCCTACATCTCCTGGCTACTTGCTTATAATCTTCTTTGGTGATTTCCCCTTCTTCCATTTCCTGTACATGTTTTTCTTAATACTTAGCTCAGCTGAGAGCTCTTTAGTCAACCATTCCGGTTTGTTCAGATGCCTTCCATTTTTCCTTCTTAATGGCACAGTTTTAGCCTGTGCCTTCAGTACCTCCCTTTTAAAGAACTCCCATGCATCCTGAACTCCTTTCTCATTGACTATTCTTGACCACGGGATTTCAGCCAGCAGCTCCTTCAGTTTATAGAAGTCTGCTTTTTTAAAATCTAAGACGAATGCCTGGCTACACTTGCCTTCTCTTCCCCACTGAATGCCAAATTCTAATAGGGCATGGTCACTCTCTCCTAAAGATCCAACCAGTTCTACATCATTAACAAGGTCTTCCCTGTTGATCAGGATCAGATCCAGAATATTTGATCCCCTTGTCGCCTCTTCCACCTTCTGGACCATGAAATTGTCTGCAAGACAAGCAAGAAACTTGCTGGACCTTGCCGCCTTTGCAGAGTTTGACTGCCAACATATATCCGGGTAGTTGAAATCTCCCATTATTACTGTATCTCTCCTTTTTGAATGTGCAGTCATTTGGTCTATGAAAGCGCCATCGAGGTCCTCCGTCTGGCTTGGAGGTCTGTAGTAAACCCCCACTATAATATCCCTATTGTTTCTCGCTCCCTTAATTCTTACCCAGATGCTCTCGACCTGGCTTCCGGTGTTCAAGTCATGGATCTCTTCACAGGTGAAAACATCCTTGACATATAAGGCTACTCCTCCTCCTTTATTTGGTCTATTTCTACAAAATAGGCTATACCCCTCTATTCCTACATTCCAATCGTGAGACTCATCCCACCAGGTCTCAGTGATGCCTATCAAATCGTATTTATTTTGTTGTACTAGGAGTTCAAATTCATCTTGTTTGTTTCCCATACTCTGTGCATTAGTGTAGAGACACTTAAGTCCCCGTGCCCTTCCTGCAAGTCCCATAGCATTGTTTCCACCCCTCCCACGATTGGATGCTATTCCTACTTGGCCAATATCATTTGGGCCTTTTCCCCCTGCACTTGCCGAGTCCTTGTCCCGAATAATCTTGTCTCCCTCCCCAGCTGTACTTAGTTTAAAGACCTCCTAATCCTCCTTGTGAGACTGTTTGCAAAAACGTTCCTGCCAAGTTTCGTGAGGTGCAGCCCATCCCTTGCCAGAAGCCCATGTTCATGGAATTTCAAGCCATGATCCAAAAAGCCAAACTGTTGCCGGCGGCAAAATGTGCAGAGCCAGTTGTTGACCTCTACTATTGTCCTTTCCCTTCGTGCACCATATCCTTGAACAGGAAGGATTGATGAAATGACTACCTGCGTACCAAGGTCCTTAAGCTTTCTCCCCATAAGCTCGTAGTCCTTTGTGATGTGGTGAAAGCTGCACCTCACCGTGTCATTGGTTCCAACGTGAACCAAAACGAGGGGCTTACGGTCAGTGGGCTTGACCAACCTGGCTAGCCTCTCTGTTATGTGGTTTATCTTGGCCCCAGGAAGACAGCAGACCTCTCGATTGAGCTTGTCCGGTTTGCAAACTGCCGGTTCGGTTCTTCTGAGCAAGGAGTCCCCAACCACCAGAACTCGCCTCCTCTGAGGCCTGTCCGGGGTTCTTTGACAAGCAGATTCTTCCAGGATTGCCTGGGCATTGTGTTGAGGCTGGGAGTGCTAGTCTTCCTGATGTTGGATGCTGTCCTGTTGGTGTTCAAGTTCCAGTTGCCGAAGTTGGATTCCTTCTTGCTGATGTTCTGTTCCCTCCTTCTGGTGTTCCTCATCTTTCATAGCACCAAGAACGTTGAAGCGATTCTGTAGTTTGAGAGTCTCTGTTTCCTTCCCAGCCCTTCTACTTCTCCGTGTGACATTCCTCCAAGCATCGCTTTTCTGGCTCACGGAACTGATTTCCTCATCTGGTAGCTCCTCCGCATATCCGGTCTTCAGGAAGGTCCTCTCTGCCCTATCCAAGAACTCCTCACCTTCCCTAACAAGACGAAGATTAGAAACCTGTGCCTCCAGCTGCCGAACCTTGTCCTCCAAGAAGGTGACCAGCTTGCACTTGCTGCAGGTGTACCGACAACATCTTGTGGCAAGAAAAGGAACATGCTACAAGTGCTACAGGTGACAGCAACAGCTCCCTCACCTTCCATACTTGATAATACAGAGAACAGTTGTTAAAAAAAAACCAAAAAAAAACAACCCTGGGCCTTCTTTCTCAAATTGAGCTGTATAAGCTATGCCTGCTCAGCTAACTGCCAAGCTCGGCTGAACTCTTATTAAATTTGTTCAGTCACTATAAGGATTGGTTGTTCCTAAACTTGAATGGTTGAACTTGAAGGAGTGAAGCAGATGATTGAAACTGCGCGCGCCATAGGTGCGCGCCGCTGGGAGTTCCTAATAAAGCCTCCTTCCCCTAGCTGGCTCCTCCCTCTAGTTTGATTAACTCTCCCTAGTTTGATTGACAGTTAACTGACTAACTAACAGACAATTAGCTGACAATTAGGCTGTGAGCTCAGAGAGAGCACATGGCCAGCGCAAACAAAAAAACAACACAGAGAAATAAGCGAACAAACTCAGCCCCACAATCCTGTAAAAACACCTAATCAAAGATGTCTTCACAGACACAGCTCACCTTCTGCTCTCTCCTCTGGAAGTCAGCAAGAAGACTGCTGGGAGTTCCTAATAAAGCCTCCTTCCCCTAGCTGGCTCCTCCTTTAAAGAGAGCTTTTATTCTAAGCAGGCAATATACAGTAGCTCCTCCACATTCACAGGGGATAGGTGCACAGAACCCCTGAGAAAGGGGGAAAAAACATGCTAATAACTTCAGTGAGCACTCCCCCATCTCTGCACTCTGCTGCCTCTGGCTGCCCACATCAGCCATCATGCCAGCAGCTGCAGGCAGGAGATAGGAGGAGGAAGAAAGGATCTTTCCTCCCATACACCCTTCCACCCACTGTCCCCTTCCCCCCAGCCGCTGGGGTGATTATGCTGGCAGCAGCGGGCAAGAAATCGCAAGGGAGAAGAAAGATCTTTCCTTCTCGTCGCCTTTTCCCCCCAGCTGCTGGGGCGATCGCACTCAGAGCTGTGGGTGGGGAGATGGCGATGGGGAGAAAGATCTTTCCCCCATCTTTCCCCCCATTGCCTTTTCCCTCCAGCCATGGGGGTGATTGTGCTGGCAGTGGTGGGTGGGAAATCGCAAGAGGGAGGAAAAATCTTTCCTTCCTGTTGCCTTTCCCCCCTAGCTGGTGGGGCGATTGCTGTGGTTGGGGAGATGGCGACGGGGAGCAAAAGATCTTTCTCTTCCATTGCCTTTCCCCCCAGCTGCTGGGGCAACTATGCCTGGAGCTGCAGGCAGGGAGATGGCGACAGGGAGGAAAGATTTTCCTCCTGTCACCTTTTCCCCCAGCTGCTGGGGCGATCACACCTGGAGCTGCAGGCGGGCAGACGGCAACGAGGAGGAAAAGATCTTTCCCCCCATTGACTTTTCCCTCCAACTGGTGGGGTGATCATGTCCAGAGCAGAGGGAGGGAGGGGGAGATGGCAACAAGGAGGATAGATCTTTCCTCTCCTTTACCCTCCCACCCCTCACTGAGGCGACTGCACTGGCAGTGGAGGGTAGGAGATTGCAAGGGGGGAGGAAAAGATCTTTCCTCTCTTTCATTCTCCTCCCCTCCCACTGGCCGGGGAATGGAAGGGGGAGAATGGGGGAGGCAAGTGGGCACTCCAAATAATCAAAACCATGAGAGTCAAATCCACGAATGTGGAGAGCGAACTGTAATGCTAAAAGGTATCTTATATATGAAGGCTCCTTCCTTCAGGCATTACTTAGCAGTTGCAAAGTTACAGATAAGTCTAGAGCATTCCAGTCAGAGTTTTAAACGAACAAAAACCCCTTACACGACTAAGAACATTCCTAATCTACTCACATTACTATCCAGATGTGTAGAGAGGTGTAGGGGGAGGGACGCCAGGAGGCTGGGCCTAGCATTGCCCCAGCCTATCACCAGCTCTCTGTCTCTCGTGGATGGTGTCTTTCTCTCTGATTCATGGTTGCTGAGGCCTTTTTAAAACTTCTTGACCGGAGCATCTCAAAGCTTCTCACCTTTTCCTCTATCTGGTCTTGCTGATTAGGCAATTTACTCTCGTGGTCTCTGATGTCCTCTGTGATGTTGACTCTTAGATTATTATTCTGGAGACCAGAGTTCTGCTCAGCTATGGAAACCCACTAGGTGACCTTGGGCAAGTCATATTCTCTCAACATCAGAGGAAGGCAAAGACAAACCTACTCTGACCAAATCTTGCCAGGAAAACTCTGTAATAGGTCTACATTAAGGTCTCTATCAGTTGGAGATGCCTTGAAGACATACGACAAAACAACAACACTGACATTTAAAAGTACAGTTTTCATTCTGACAACCCTAGGGAATGATAATAAACATGAAATGCTGAAATTTTAGACTTTAATCCTGTTGATTTACTGGACAACATTTAGTTCCATATCTCCCAAGTCAACAGTTCAGTTGAAGTGCTGTGTCAGTTGAACCAAACTTAATAATATGCAGTAATATTTTCTTTTCTCCTTTTTCTTTCTTTTTTAGGCCAGTGACTATAAAGAGGTCAGGCAATGATAGAGTACGCATCTTTATAGCAACTATTTATATTTATAATTTCCAAAAGCAAACAGTTAAAAATGAATGTTTAAAGTTGAAATTATCTTTTTGACAACTCCTAATCTAAAAATTACATAAAGAAACACATATGGTATGTGTGGTACTCTTAGAAATAAAGCTCATGCTTCGAAAGTTGGGATTAAGAAATACACATCCTATTTCCTATATGAAATTGAAAACATTTTTTCTGCAAATTCTAAGACTTCCCCTTCCTCTGTTTAAATACTGTTCTATATATTTTTTGTTCTACAACGTCCCTGTATTCTATATTCTGATTTCTATATTACCCGAGTTAACATCATGAACAGCTGTAATAATGTAAAGCTATATATGTTACACCATACCATACAATACATCTGAGATAAATACCAGAAGTTAACCAGCTTAGGATTTAAGACTTCTGAGCTATAACCCAGAAGTAAAACTAAAAATCATGTAATTACACTTGTGGAACTGTATCAAACCTGAATATAGCATACATACCACAAAACAGGCTCATTCTTGCCAGTTGGAACTGGCTAAAATCTAGGAAATCTATCTAGAAGTTCTCAAATCTCGATATAGTTTTATTGCTTTTCTTAACTTGGTAATTCAAAAAACAAGTACAACTTAGGAAAGTGAATGTTCTGCTTGTCAAGACAAAGAAATTGTGATGTTATTTCGTGAGGCAAGTAGCCAGAGTGAAGCAGTATATGTTGCGGGCTGATACTTACAACCTTTCCTTTTTAATTTGATGGTCGTCACTAGCCTAGCTGGAAGAACCAGCTACCTATTTCCACAAGGCACTCATCACAAATGTTCAGGCAAACTGGCCTGTGGGGCATTCTGAACAGACGTTTGCTATGTGCTTTTGTATACAGTGAAGAAAATACACTTACTTTGTATTGGCACTCTGCCCACAGATCAAGATCCTTTTCTGAAATCTCCATAGCATTTTCTATGATTAAATACTTTTTAAAGGCATGTGAGGGCATGGAAGAATGAAAGTGTTTTCTTAATGCTGTTTGTAGCACTGACAGCTCTACTTAACAGGAACTATTAAAATCTTTACAAAGTAGCAGCTGCTCTTGTATTAAAACAGCTTCTTTGGCATGAAAAATAAACTTAATAAGTGGAAGATAAGCCATTTTTGTATTCTTTATGTATGTTTGCATTCTGCATGGTATGTGCTTCCAATTCTGCACAATCTGATGTTTACAGAGCAATCATAATGTATGACCTCCTTAGGTAACAGGGACAGAAGAAGCCTTTTAAAATGCTGAAGCAAGCATTTAATCAGAAATCTTCATGCTGATTTTTGAAAAATTCAATACACTCAACAAATATAACTCTTTTAAAGATAAACTATTGGGCTATGTGGAGGGTTTTTGTGTGTGTGTGTGTGTGTGTGTGTGTGTGTGTGTGTGCTTTAGGAGTTGTAGATGTATCCTAATGGACTACTTGAATCAGATTCTGATCACTGCCTGCTCAAAAACAAACAAACAAATAAAAAAACCAAAAAAACACCTTTCACAGAAATGGGATAAGCAGGGAAATACTTACTACAAGACTGTAAAGCAATGTAAAAATAGAGGATTAGAGTTATAGCCTGAAGTTAGAAACTTTTTAAAGCTTTTTTTCAATGAAAACACTGCATCCATGATATACATGTAGTGCTAACTATGACAGAGAATCAGAATACTGAAGAGTATTTCTTTTTGCTGGGATATAACAAACTGTTCTTGACCTAGATAAATAAGCTTGCCAGATGAGCAACAGAAATCCCATGAGACACACTGACTCGAGGGTGAATGACGGCTGACAGGATTTGGATCCTACTTCTACTTGGAAATAACCTCAGGGAGAAAGTACTTGTAGAATTACAACAAGAATTCCCAGTCAGAGAGAAAATCTTAGCTAAAAGGAGTTTTGTAGGTCTTTTTATACACCTCAAAATATTGACACATGTAAGTCAGTACTAAGCAGTATGGTCCTCTCTTCCCAAAACGAATGGCATGTTATCGAAAAACTGGGAAACTTTCAGTGTGATTAATTTCTAATTAATATTTTGGATTTCCCACTCTCCTTTTTCTCATTCAATAACATCTATAAAACCAGTGACACAATTGCATAAAAGAGTCTCATACTGCACGTTTTCTCAAAACAGATCGCGTTATGTCCAGTTGTATTTACTTCCAAGTAGAGGTGCATAGGATGGTATTTTGAAAATCATGGAATAATTTCTCATGGAAAAGGACTTCAGGATAAGCTGACCACAATAGGTACTATATATGTGTGGGGTAGTGGTGGTGTTGATGGTAGTGTACTTTCTTAATGTTGAATGAAAACCTCTGAGGGGCAACAACAGAGTTATTGCTTTCAGTTATTACCTCTCTAGCAACACTAAAATATTCAGGCTGATATAGGTCTAACAAGGTGGATGCCTAACAAGGGTGTACTATCCTTGAGGCATGAGGACTAAATGCACCATGGCCATGTGTATCTGGAGTACACTCTCTGGCCCTGGAACATCTGCTGGCCCTTCCCAGGTCTCTTCATGGTCTCCCTTCCTCCCATGGAAGCAAGATGGAGTAGGATGGCATGGCATGGCATGGCATGGCTTGGCATGGCTTGGAGTGGAATGCACGCATGGTAAAAGCTGCATGCTGCTTTCTACTGTATTATCTCTTTTTATTTTATAATTTATTCATGAAATTTCTGTGCTGCCACTCTGAAATTTCTTACACACATGCACAAAGAGATTCTGGAACTCTTCTAGGCTCCAACCACCCCAAGTTGACCTTAATATCTAGAAAGGAAATAACCACAAGTAGGCCATTGCTTTATTAGGACCAATGAACATCCCACAAAAGAGGATGAAATGAGTTCTACAGAAATTTTTGTCGATCTAGGTAGCACAAAAGAATTTAGGGGATGGCAAGTTTTCTACTACCTAGCATGATAAAGTAGTTCTAGAGAACTCTGAAGTTTGCATACATTTGTAGTATTTTTATTTGGCCCTAGGAAAGGTATTGCCATACTGTGAATTTTTGCCTAAATCCAGTTATTATTCACAATTAGAACCAATGGAACTTAAGAGTTGTCTTACCGAGTTCTCATTGATTCAGTGGGATTATTTTACTGGGAACTATCAAATAGATATAGGGCATTTTTTTTACTCATGGATCAGCACATCTACATTTTGTTTTTGTTTTTAATTTCTTTGAAAATTTAAGCAAATGTACTTTACAAGACTGTACTGCAATGTTGGTGCAGGTGGATAATGAGAACATGCTGCTTAACAGATTTTAAATATGAGCAAACTGCTCTTACACCAGTGGTTCTTAACCTTTTCATTAATGGGGAACCCCTGTAATTATAATTTGTTGCCAGAGACCTCCAAACCTTAACTCAAGATTTAAATATTCAAATATTTATTTATTAAAGACTTCTGGAGACTAGGATTCAAATCCCTCAAATCCCTCAGACACTGGGTGACCTTGGGCAAGTCACATTGCCTTTGCCCAGAGAGAAACCCCCATCTGAACAAATCTTGCAAAAACAAAACAAAACACCTGTGATAGGTTCAGCTTAGGGTTGCCATAAGTCAGAAGTGACTTGAAGGCACATAACTACAAAGTGCTGCTGACAGGAAGAGGTTCTTTCTAGGCATAACATCTCTCTGCTTGAAAACTGACTTATGGCGACCCTAAAGTGAACCTATCACTGGGGTTTTCTTAGCAAGATTTGTTGCCTTTGCCTTTCTCTGAGGCTGAGAAAGTGTGACTTGCCTGAGGTCGCCCAGTGGGTTTCTATGGCCGAGTGGAGTTTCCAACCCTGGTCTCCAGAGTCATAGTTTGAGCAGGCACACACACCTGATGCCTTGTCTCTTTTGTTAGCAGCAGCTGTGTGTGTTGGTGCCAAAACAAGGGAGCAGTTTGGGCATGCACAGATGCCTGCCACTGTGTCCCTTGGCACCTATACCTTCTGCTAGTGTGTCCTTTACAAAAGGGGCATGGCGGTAAGTGTTTGTATGTGCCCAAACTTCTCCCTTGTTTGCAAACAAGGGGGCAGTTTTGGTTGCCATATCCCTGTTGCTACTGCTCTGTTGCCATATCCCTGTTGCTACTGCTGGTTTCCTGCAGCAGAACTTCACAGACCGCCTGGTTAAGAACCACTGGACTACACTAGAGAGTTCACTTTATCTTGATTAACTAGCAGAACTATCCAACAACAATTAGCCTAAATTGTCTGGGAAAGAGCTGAGTGAAAAAGTGGTGTGATTAGTTTGAGCTGCAATTCAGACAGAGGTTGTGTTCCTTTCCTCCCTCCAGGTTAAAAAGATCAAAAATTATACTATAATTCAAAAGGACCCCGAAGTCCATCTTGTTGAATCCTCTGCTAGTGCAGAAATCCTAAACTAAAGCACCTCTGAGAGGCCACCATTTAATCTCTGTTTAAAAATGTCCAATAGGAATCTACCAACTTCCAAAATAGTTTAGTCCAGACGTTAGGCTATCTGATGCAGGAAATGGTACAGTATTTCTGCCTGTTGGCTATAATTGTTTCTTTCCTGGAAACCCTTCAGGGATCAGAAGCAGATGATTTATATACTGGCATTGCTCCACAGATTGCCATTTTGAGTAGCATTGTTCTATTCCACTGTCAAACAGCTTTTACAGTCTGAAGGTTTTTCCAAAGGTTAGTTTCTCTTTCCTTATAATTTGATATACTGAACTTCCTGTTTTGAAAAAGAACCCAAAAAACTCCTGGGCCTAAAATGGCCAAAGGGAGCTTAAACGCATGGCAGAAATGCCCTCCACAGCCCCTATAGGGCACTGGGGAGCAAAAATGTGTAATATTGCAGTGGGAGTGTGGTGGGGTTTCAAGTTCCCAAAGTCTCCTAGCGAACTAATGGGGCTCCCAGACCCATACAGTTGCCCCAGTCCTGTTCTAAATGACTAAATGGTTGCAGACTTTAAAATGGTTGCACACAGTTCCAAAAGCATTTCACACACACATGTACACAAACACTTTTGGAACTGTGTGACCATGTGTGTACATGACACTTGCAACTCACATTTCTTGAATCCTGCATTCTCATGTTAGTTGAAATTCTCTTCAAAGTGCCTTTTTTTATTGCAGGTGAGACTTAGGTTAATAAGAAAGTCAAAGAAGGAAAGAAAGAGGACTTTTCAGGTGTGATGCCCTTGTTGTGGAATGCTCTCCCTGAGGAGACATGCTTGGAGCCAACCCAATTAACTTTTAAACACCAGGCTAATATTTTTTTTTTTATTTGATCAAGCATTTTAAATATTGCTGCTGGCTGTTTATCTGCCTTGTGCTGTTTTATGTGCTGTATTTTAAAGCTGCTACTGTTTTAATTACTGTAAAATACCATGGAATCACATATAAAACACAGAAATAGTTTAATAAAAATGAGAAAAAATGTTGTGATGACTGCAAGCAATAGGTGATTGTAACAGTCACACTAAAATGTGCACATACATATACAGGAGCAAGAATGTGAAGAGAGAGGTTGGGATTAGGGGCTGTGACGGAACATCCAGAAAAATAATGCCTAACTATAAAGCTCTATATGGCTCAAGTCTAGGCTGTCTGGCAGACTGTTATCTCCCGATATGAGCCTGCCTGAGTCCTGAGATCATCAGGAAAGGCTGTTCTCTCAGCTCTACTGCCGTTGTAAGCACATGAGAGACAGCCTTCTCGGTGGCTGCTCCTAGGCTCTGGAATCCCCTTCCCAGGGAGGCCAGAATGGCTCCCTCCTTTCTGTCCTTCCATCACCCGGCAAAGACCGTTTTATCCTGACAGGCTCTCAAAACTGAAAGTTTTTGAAGAATGAGCTGAGGGTGCTCTTATGGTTCGAAATTTGAATTTTTATATCTTTTAATTACATTTTTTTAAGAGTAGCTTTAATCATTTTAATAATGTCAGTAGTTTAATTCTACTCTAATGTTCAAGGTTTTTTGTGTTTTTAGCTATGCTGGTTTTTTTTTTTAATTATATGCTTTAAGTCCCAATTTTGTAATACAGGCAGGATATAAATAAATATAAAAACAACAACAACGACAGTAACAAAAGCAGGTGCTTAATTATGGATCATTTTTATGAAGCAACAACTAATGACAATAAACTCTATCTTAACATAGTGCGGCATCACTAGTTTTTCTCTGGCCAATGTGATGACCATAAAAACATAATCCAGCCATTGTTAAGCATTTTCAAGTCTGACCTGCTTTTGTGGGAGTTAATCATGTGCTTTATGCAGCAGAACCAGAACCCATCCTCTGTTTTTTATATTTTATGATTATCAGAAGATTGTAGTACAGTCTGTGCAAGTTGGACTCAACCTAACATAGGTCTAAATTATGATAGTTCAGATTGTTTTCATGGCATGAAATAGTTTTCACTAGTTCAGTCTTACACACCAAATGAATCACATCTAAACAGAGATAACCTTGCGACTATAAACCATCTCTAGTAACATTCTGACTTGATGATTTTCATCGTTGTTTTATGCGGGACTGTCCTCAGAGAATACAGAATCTGCAGCTTGATTATGAATTTGAAAGGGCCCATGGCACAGTATCAGAGCTAGCCTGGGGTAGTGGTTTGAGTGTTGTATGCTGGGAGATCAGGGTTCAAATCCCCACTTGGTCATGGAAACCCACTAGGTGACCTAGAGTAAGTCAAGCTCGCTCAGTCTAAGAAGAAGGCAATGGTAAACCCCTTCTGAACCAATCTTTCCAAGAAAACCTTATAACAGGTTTGTCGTAGGATTTGCCATAAACTGACTGACTTGAAGGTACACATTACCTGCAGAACAGTAGTAAAGCTTCAAGAGCTTCAAACTATTTTTGTATTGGTAGAGTCTCTTTCTCTGGAGATGTTTAAACAGACGCTAGATCGCCATCTGACGGGGGTGCTTTGACTGTGCATTCCTGCATGGCGGGGGGTTGAACTGCATGACCCTTTTGGTCTTTTCCAGCTGTATGATTTTATGATGATTGGTGTTTTTATTCTTCCCATTGCTTTTTATATTGGGATGTATGTATTCTTTGTTTTTTGTTTTAACTAATTTTTTATTGAAAGTGTGTGTGTGTGTGTGTGGGGGGTAATCTAAAAAATCTGTAAATATATTCAGTCAACTTTAATTTATGGGGGGATTTTCAGGGTATCCACTTGCTGTACTAACATAAACGGGTAAAGAGCTTACTTACAACCATCACTGTCACTAATTCCTCACCTTATCACATTCATCATCGTAAGAAAAAAAACTTATGATTATGAATAAAAAAGTTTATTATAGTACCTTGTTTTATGTATGCTGAAAAACTCCTAAGGACTTAAGGCAAGAACTGAATTTGGATTCTGGCTCAAGGCTAAATAAACAATATTATTATTAGCAAAAGAAGTAGCAAAACATTTTAAAATGTTTTGGGTTGGAAGAACTGACACTTATTTGAAAAGGTTTTTCTTCTATAGTGTTCATTTTAAACAAGAAAATAAGACCTCTTGAAAGAATGTTCACAATAATGATGCTACATGCATGTAGCTTCTTGATGAAAAATGTTAATAGCTAATAAGAACTAGATATGTCAAATTTAAGCCAGGTGAAACAAATATATTTCAGGCTGACATGCTGCTTATCTTTAATTTGCATTCCATAATAATGCAGGCAAACCTTTTCCTTGAGATTATTTTGAGACTCTTAAAGTTTGAGATTCCTGCATGCTTTGCAGTTCTTTGAATGGAAGTCTCAACAGGCAGCAGACATAACTGATAGCTGAAACATTTTCTTGACTTGTGTTGACCTCTAAAATACATACGAACGTCATAATTTTCCCTCAATCACAAGGCTTTTAACTTTAAAGTTATAGCTATCCTGTAAGAACAGAATGAAAGGCTGAACTGACAAGATATGCCTGACCAAATTTTTAATGGCCCAATGCACACATTTAGCTGACAAGTAACTGAAATCTGACCCAGATGCTCACCCTTTCTTGTTGCTTCAAAACTGATTTGCGCTTAAACACCCAACGTGTACAGGTGTTCACATTCCCCAGCTTGTCAGCAACTGAGGTCTCACCAGATATGGTTATCAGGACGTGGTCAGGCTAAAAGATACCTAAGGACCTCACAGGTGACTCCAATGAAACAACCTTGCCCACCTGTGCCCCTCAAGGCTTTTGTTGAAAGAGTGGTTAGTAACACACAACATTGCAAAAGCAACTATATGGAACACACTGCAGCCAGGAAATGAAGCAATGCATGGGCATTTAATTTGCTAATCCATGGTCATGAGACTAAAACTTAACATTTAACCTTGGATGAAATTAAATTGGCTTTCTGATCCAGTAAGCATTTCAAGCAATCAAACTGGAGTATGCAAAGCACATCCTAATGAAAATCAGCTGTTATCTCTGAAAATTAAAGGCAATTTTCATCCCATCACCACTCCTGAGAAAAAAAGATGGCAATGTTATATCTCCACTGTATAGAAAGCATAAGGCATTGTTATTTCTGTCAACAATATATCACCATTTGATTGCACAGCATAATCTAAGATGTATAAAATATGTAGTATAAATTTAAATTTATGTAACATCTTCTATATGCAGCATTTTGCCAAAGAGCACACAGGTTAATCATATCATATAATGTCAGAATATAAACACCATGCTTTCTCCTCTACAGACCATGAAAATGATTCTGAAAGCAATGGTAAAAGCAATTCAGGTGTAATGAAGATAGAACAAAAAATGTAAAGGGACCAAATTCTACACTAAGAGCCTGATTCTGTTTTTTTTTTATCACTGAAAAACAGAATGATTTTTTTAAAAAACAGACTGACAACATTACAAAAATAGATACGTATTAAATACAGATATAGAGCTAGACATGTACTGCTGATAACAAAAAGCAAGAATCCTTTAAAAACTGAAAATTGAAAGCACAGTTTAAAACAGCTCACAAACCATGGTTACAAGGGAGCAGATTAACAATTACCATGGTTAGCATCAATATACGTATTATTTTAAGCAACAATTACTAATTTACAAGGGAGAAAACAACACTCTTTCAGTGCTGGCTCCTTATTTGTAAGACATCGCTTTAAGGGCTGCAGCATTACCTCTGGACTGGGTATATATTCATTGACATAGCTCAAAATTTAGGATTTAAAAAAAACATTCATGCAGCTTGTATAGTATGATGTGTATGTGGATGATGTGTATGTTAAAAAAAGCTACGAGTCACCTTTCAGTGTTCATTGGAAAAATGCTACATCAGAGAAGGTAGTAGAGATTTCCTTTCTAAATGTACCTTTAGGGCAGGAGACACAAAAGAGGTTTGGGTATAAGAACTTGACTAGTTTTAAACACACTCTGTAACCATGACTGACAGTTTGTAATTTACAAAAAGGTGCATGGCTACTAAAGTCACTGAAGCAGATATAAGCTTTGGCTTCTCTGTTGTATTCTTATGGCCCATTTCTTGTCCAACTGCTTTGTTGCACAGACATGCCAGCACCTAATATTACTTTCTGTGGGCACAGTGCCCAAAGGTTTTAAAAAGAATATGGATAAACAGAATTTCCAAATCAGGTTGGGAGTCCAATCATGTTGCAGAAGTATGTCTCACTGAATACAACTTATTCCCAGGTGTTTAAGAGTGGGGTCTTAGGAGCCTGTCCCCCTCTCACCTCCCCCTCCACTTTAGTAAAGTCATGCCCTCTCTGTAACCCTGTACGAACAGTAACTAAGGAGACGAGGCACAGGCTAGAAAGACTGAGTTTCCTCTGGACGATCTACCAATTATGAGCAAATTATGACTAAGCAGGAGCAAAAAACACGTTGCTGTGTCCTTTCAAGTGATTTATGACCTATGGCAACCTTATCATGGGGTTTTCTTGGCAAGATTTGTTCAGGAGTGTTTTGCCACTGCCTTCCTCTAAGACTCAGGGGCAATGACTTGCCCAAGGTCACCCAGTGGGTTTCTGTGGCTGAGTGGGTATTTGAACCATGCTCTCACTGAGTCCTAGTCCAACATTCAAACCATTATAGCATGGTGGCTCGTTAAAAAAAGACAATACATGCTCAAAAGATACCATGCATGCAAAGTAACTTTCACTGAAAGAGTTTCAAAAACAATTTTATGCTTGCAATTTTGAACCATTTGTAGGCCTGGTTTGTATTATGAGATAGAATTTTAACTCTAATGGATTGTTTGTATTTGCATCATAGATGTTACCAGGACTTTGTCTCTGAAACATTAGGGAAATTAAAAATAAATAAATCCTATGCCTGATGCTCTGATGTAATCTGTAGGCTAATCAATCTGAAGGTTCTGAAACAAGACAAACACAAAGAGACTGATGTTTCAGGTGTAAAGACTGTGTTTTCATGTTTTAATATGATACATTGCTTCTGTTTAACATTTGTTTTAGATAAGTGATGAAAGATTTTCCAAAACTGTGTTGAGTGACATTTGTATAATGCAGATATGGCACTTACAGAACAATCTGCAGAACAGACTTTAAAGAAATCTTATCCTTTATTCTGAGTGATGCGTAAGACAGATATCTACATAAACATGGGACAAGTCTTTGGCAAGGAACAATTTATATTTAAATCCTTTGCTTTTATACCATGGGATATTTGTTCTTATAAATTCTTCACATAAAAACCAAAACAAAACCCAGAGGTGTGAATGCCAAAACTTCCTTTGATCCAAATGTATGGCCATTCAATAATGAGAAAAATTCAACTCTGTACATGTTTGGGGGCATTTTGTTTTTATTAGTATGGTTGCCTCAGTTATTTGATTAATCAAACACATTTATTTCAAAAAATGTGATAAATTAAAACCGTTCTCCTATTCATTGAGCACCAGACTTTTTTAAATGAAATGCATACCTTTTTCAAAAGTACATATTCTCATAACAGCACAGAGGGTAGAAGCGGTATTCCTCCTTCACTGCCTCATGACACAGAACACCTTAAGGTCACACAACACATTAAGGGGAATGTGCATTCTCTACAATAAACCTGTTTTCACTCCCAAAATAAGATTTCCTCAGAAATCAGACACTCAAACGAAGCAACGTGTTTATCTCTCAATGACCAATTAGAAAACAAGGTATTTTAAATTCAAAATATGGAGGAAAAGGAAGTGCTGTGACAAGTAGACATCTTCCATGACTTGAAGGAACACCTTTTCTAAATATGTACTAAACATAGTTTTACTCTCTTATGATTATGGAAGGAGAAGTCTTGTACTTTCCACAACCCTTTAGTGCTTTTATAGCATAATGTGTGAATAGAATGTGGGTTTGGAATAAGTTCCTACTTCATCTTCTATCTTTTCTGTTTATGTTCCTATGGAGAGATTGAGGCATCTGTGCTTCTGCCTAGTTCCTACAAGTCAACCGTCTTCATATTTACTTGTTCTCTGGAGTTAGCACTTGAACTTCCTCTAGAATTTATAGAGTGATTTTTTGTGAGTTCAGTAGAAGCAGAGAACTGATGAACTCCAACTACTGGAGCTGCTCAGAGGTGCCTCCTCTGCTCCAGGCTCACCTCTCTTCCTTAAGAGAGTCTTTGCTCCGGACCGATACCACTAGGGTAGTTGCATGATCTAGGAAAAGATTAGGATTCCAAAATTCTTGTGGGTTACTGGACTGAAAGCACAGCACCTTTACTAGGGGACATTTCAAATTTGCTTAATCTTGCTGCTAATCTAATAGTATGTTTATAGAAAGTAGAGGCACATCTAATAGTACATACCTAGGTTGTACCTATTTGCTTCAGAAGTGACCTGGTCGTTATTTTCTAAATCAACAGTTAATCAATATTCTGTTTGAAACATTGGATAGGGGATAAAGATAAAATATCCCCCTTAACTCTTAAAGTCCAGGAAGCACTGTTTGTTTTAAAGTCATCTATTTTCAAGCCTAAGAAAACAGCTCCTCTTGAAATTCCTCAGCTGACACACCACATCTGTGATGTGTTACACCTTGTCACATCACATTATGTCTCAGAGAGTAAACAGAAGAAAGGTTATAAACTTAGTGTGCATACCAACTGCTAACAAGTACATGTTTTTGCCAAATTCTGTCTAATGAGTGCACTCAGGTATGACAATGCAGAGGATCAAATAACCTGTGGCTGAAATTCCCCACACATTTGCTTGTGAGTGAGCACCATTTCTTTTGTAAGTGAAACACAAGAGTAAGCTGTATTTACCTACCAGCCTTAGATTATTAGAGGTTGTTTTTTTAGCAATACAAGGGACATGAAAATTACCATTAAAGTTATTCACACCAGGGGAATTTTGGCTGGCATAGCTTTGCTATGATGTTTTACTGCACGAATCCAGATAACTACTCTACAGGTAACTCCTTAAAAGAAGGCATGAAGAAGAAAAGACTACTTGAGGGTATATATTTTTATTTATTGGTTTGAGCCAGCAGTGATTAATGATTTATTTCCATGCAGAGATTTTTCTTGCTCCCAGTGGGATTACACTGTAGCTAGAGCCACTGCTAATCAAAATATCAATGTTATTGTGCCCTGTTAAACCTAGTAGTTATCAATGGTGGAATTTTGGTTTGGCTAGGTATGTGGACAAGGAAACTATTTTGGACACCCAAACAACCATATAAGATGATGGTTGGTAGCTGCTATCAATATTTTCCCCTTATTACATTGTCCAGAGTAGAAAATTATATATTCCCTTGTGTGTTTAAAAATCACATTCTACTGTGCCATGAAAGAGAAAAGGTAAATAATTTTGTAACTTTAAATTAAACTACTAAATCAAGGTATGGGCAGACTAATACAGCTCTCTGCCTTCAATGTACTTATAATTATTAAGTTTAGCTGCTCTACAGCGGAAGGATGTGCACAGCAAAACTAACAACATGGCACAGTAAAGGCAAGTAGAAATGATGGAATTTAATGTGGTTGTGTTCTATAGTCAGACCAAATATGAAACACAAAATGTTGTTGAAGTTACTAGAAGTGAGGTAAGCGCAGCTCACTGTTAGAAAAAAAATCTGAAAGATGGAAAAGATCCAAGAACAGAAATAGTACTGTTCTATGACAGCGCTGAATGATGTGGATGAGATTTTAAAATTATTTCTTAAAGATTATCATGGATATTTTGAAGTATTTTAGGGAGTTATAGCAATGACAAGGAAAGTGAAACACTGCTTTTCAGAAACTCTGTTCCATTGAAAATCCTGATATGTTCTTGCCAGCAGGTGGAAATACTTTGCTATGGACTGTTTTTGGAAAAACTGCTAAATATTTAGAAGATACTTATTGAAGAATGACAGGAAAATATCACAATGTGATGGAACTTCCCCATGCTGTACAGGTAAATTTCCTCCAGTTTCATGTGGGTTTGTTCCAAACAGCCACTCTATACAGCAGGAGTGGGCAAAGAGCAACCCATGGGCTCCAAGACTGTTTTTGTGCCCTCCAAAGAGTTAAAAAATATTCCTAGGAAACTAATTTCTTTTGCATGTACATGGTAAATAGCACCCGCAAATATCTGAGAAGGATGCTATTGATATTCTGCCATGCTTTCAGGACTACTTGCCTTGTTTTGCTTTGGCTGTCATTTCATGTTTTGGTACATGCTAAAACAAAGTGATGGTGGTGAGTGAAATTGCCTCAAACCTGGTGACACAGTTAAAAGCACCCCCAAGAAGTTTTGCCTCCCCAATTTTATGGGGGGGATGCCAAGGGGGCAATAATGCTATGGTGCAACTCTTCAGGGTTCCCTGTGGGCTAACCCAACAGTTGCTTGCTGCTCTTGTGGTGTGTCTGCAAGTCATTTTTAACTTATGGTGAACCTGTCAGGTGAGCCTACCACAGGTTTTTCTTGGCAAGATTCATTCAGTGGAAGTTTGCCATTCCCTTCCTTTGAGGCTCAGAGAGTGTAACCTGCCCAAGGTCACCATCTGGGTTTCCATGGCCAAGCTGGGATTTGACCCGAGTCATAGTCCAACCAGAGTGAAACCACATAGCAACATACTTGTAGGTCACAATAGTAGCAAGGAGGCTGTCATTCCTTTGGAGTCAGAACAAGCCCCAGGAGATGATGTATACATATGTCTCATACAGAAAGTTATGGGTGCAGCCACAGAGCATTTATTTTACCTGGCCAATCTGAAACACAGTTGTTGACAGTACGTAAATGTGACAAGTACATAAAATATTGTTTTAAGATTTCTAGTTTTAGTTACAGTATTTGATGTTTCTGTGGTTACATTGATTAACTATAATTTATAGAAATTGTAGTCTTTTCTTTCTTCAATCTAGAAAGAAAAAAATAATCAAATGTTCACATTAATCAATGCACTACTAAGGAATTCAGTCTTGGAGGTTATTTCACAACAGTAGTAATGTCACATCACAGTTTTCTTTCTTTCCTTCTTTCGTTTTTTAATGGGCATTTTTGTTACAGATGTTACCACAATATATAAAGAAAATAGTTTCATTATAAAAGGATGGGGCTCTATAATTTGCCTTTGAACCGTGCAATGTTTATTGCACTGTCATGTCACAACATGAATCCCTTTGGGGTGAAAGCAATTTCTGTGAAGGTTAAAATAAATTTGTCTTGCTGTGATGCAATGTCACTTGTTGGAAGTTGGCCTTGGGAAACATCTTGATCCCTGCCTTTTTTTTTTTTAAATAAACTTTTCATTGAGTTAACGCAGTAATTTCTTAATGGCTGGATTACTCCATCCTTCGGTAATCATGGCATTTTTAAATGGTCATTTTCAATATACAGAAAATCTACAAGTTAGATTACTATCTTAAGACAGAAGTAGTGACATTTCATCATATGTGTGATAGAACAGTGTATATGAGATATGAGAAGTATATTTAGGGTATTCCTACTTAACAAGTCTCAAATAGTGGGAGATTTAAGAATTCACATAATTAGACCCGGAATTTAAATCTATGTAGCCAATACATCCTCACCTGCACAGACCTCAAGTGGAGATAAGGGGAGTATGTGTGCACATCTAAACCTTGCTTTCAACTGTCTCTGCCTTGTAACTGCCTCAAAGATCTTTGTACTTTTATCCTGCTTTACCTATCTTGTCCACCATCCTTACATCCTGTTCAGCAATCTGTCCATAACACAGATCAACTATACCCTGTTCACTGTCCCCAGAATTTTGAATGATGGCTTGTATTTATTAATTTGACTTATATTCTGCTTTTCTCCCAGGAGTGAAAGTGAAGGAGGTATACAGCAAGATTAAAACATGCATAGCTAAGAGCCAATACAGTAGATAGCAATAGCAACATACCGCTTATCAGCTAAGTGCTCTCTAAGCAGTTTACAATGTGTTAGCTTGGTACTCATTTTATTGACCTATGAAAGGATGGAAGGCTGAGTCAACCTGGAGCCCGGCAGGATTGAACTCACAACCTTGTAGTTGCAGTACCGGCATTTAACCAGTATGCCACCAGGGCTCCATAGCGTAGATGGCTGTTAAAACACCATCAAACAATTATAGCATTACATTATTTAGTTAAAAATACCTTTTAAAGCAGTGGTTCTCAACCTGTGGGTCCCCAGATGTTTTTGGACTTCAGATCCCAGAAGCCCTGAGCACTGACCACAGTGGCTGGGGCTTCTGGGAGCTGAAGTCCACAAACATCTGGGGACCACAGGTTGAGAACCACTGCTTTAAAGGAAGACTGTTTTTTCACCCATCAAAGCATCTCTATATGATCCAGGAAGCTGACAAATCAGTATTCTTGTTTGTGTGGAAAGCCTCCATTTGCACACTAAGCTCCATGAATAAGTTCTCCTCTGTATGAACAGAGTGACAGAAGCAGTGATGAAGAGGCATGGGGCTAGCAGGTTCTCATATCTTTAGGCTACACACTTTGTGAATGCCTGAACACAAACTCTAAAGTTCTGCTATTACTTTCTCTCTCTCTCTCTCTCTCTCTCTATATATATATATATTTGTACATACCCTCCACCCTATTTATGATTATTCTTCATAGGCTCAAACATTCTATCTTGTTCTTCAAAGATTCCATTATACTCTGAATGATAAAGAATGAAAGTGAGGCTCCACAGATAGTGTCTGGCTCAGTTCTCAATAGCTCCAGTTGAATCACATGATACAAAGTAAACAGGCTATGATGCAAGGCATAGCTGAAACTAGAACAATCTGCTTCTGCAGATAAATCCTCTAACTGGTACAGGCATATTTAGCTTTCATCCATTAATTTTCTTGGATGTGTTTACTTTCTGCTACCAAACTGAATGCATGCTGATTATTGGTATGAAGGAAAAAAGAAGGCTTGTAGCATGTGAGATGGTACAAAAACTTGTCCACTGTGCCAACACTGTGGGCCAACATTATTCTTCTTCCTCTTTAAGGACTGAGAGTAAAATATATATAATGTTTTCTAAGCCAGCTTTGCCCTCAACTGATCCAATCCTGAATGTGGCACCATCTGAGTTTTGCCACTACATGAGGTTTGGTCTGGGTTGTTGTACTGTGTCTCTTGTTATTCTTATTGCTCGTTTGTTTTTGATTGGACCTTCCAAAAAGAGTGATTTTATGTATAGGATTTACACGCACACATATATTTTCCTTATTAGATTGTATAGTTTCATGCGGCATAGGCAGAAGAAGCCCTAACTGAATCCTTTTTAGAACTACAGGACGTACCCATGTCAGTGTAACTGAACCCTGTCAAAAGCCACTGATGCAAGAGTAAATTATCTACGGTTATTTTTAGGGATTATTTTATGTTTAGGGATTACAGCTGCTCTAGCAAGGAAGACTTGAAATCTGGCATCTTTCTCCTCCTTTTTGCTTTTGACAAAGCCCTTAACTTAAAACTCTTGAACAAACCTACATAAAAGGAGGTGTACAGGTAACAGGGATTTCTCTGTGACATCAGCCCAACTGTGGAACTCTCTACTCAAGAAAGTGAAGCTGGCTCCATCTCTTTTGAGCTTCTGGTGGGCAGCCCAAACAGTCCTGTTCTGGCAGGGGGACAGACACCCATCAATATGTGTGCCTAATCCTAACCCCACCTAATCATCTTTCACGATCCACCCAAAGCCAATTAAAACCCTTAAACTGGTGACATAATTTCAATAAAACAGCAGCAATGGATTTATGGCATGAACACTCATATGCACAAAAAGCCTGAAAGATTTTTATGTGCCAGATTGATGATTAATTGCTGCACTCACACAGGAAGCCTCTAAAGGAAGCAAAACAGAACTGGGTAGTCCCAATGAAAGCTCCTTCAAAACCATACTACAGCAAATGAGAGCAGAATTTCAAGAAGACCTAAATACTTTGCTGGCTATTGCTCTAGCACAGCTAGGCCTGAAACTTATCTGCAATATCATCTAAACTAAATAAGTTGCTGCTCCTGCAGATAAAGATCTTGCTGCAAACCTCCAAAATAAACAGGATCTTCAAGACATGCAAATAACTATAGTGCAAGGCTGACGATCTGCAAAACAGATCCTGATGGAATAATTTATTTCTCAGGATTATCCCTGAGTCCTTGTAAGTCAATGACATGATCTAAGCAGTCTTACCACAGTTTTCACAACTGAGCCCAACTGTACCTTTAACAGCACAGGAGACAGAGAGATTGCGCATCACACATGTGTTGTGAAACCAACATCTGGAAATCCCGAGATATAATAATAAAATTTTCTCCCCCCACTCCTGCCAAAATGATAATTTTAAATGCCCTTGACTCACTTCACTCTATTGAAATCAACAGAACTGCAATGCAAGTATTCTAGGACATAGCACCAGAAACAGTGTATCCAAGAAAAGAGCTCCACCCTTACACAACTGCTCTAAGAGCAGCTAACATCTGCTGCAGACAGTGTCATTCCTTCAAACTATCAATTTGGGACAAAGGAACATTGTTCATTGCTACCACAGCCAAGGAAGAGGCTGAACTCTGTGAAGCCCTTGATATCCTACTTGCCTTGGACACACTGTCAAAAAAGAGTTCTTCAAAACCAAGGGAAACGAGGAATCAAAGTTCAAAAAGAAGAAACAACAAACAAGGCAAGAGAAGATCCAGATAAGTAATGGTGTGGAGAGAGACTTGCCATCTTGTCTCTGCCAGTGGCATAGCTAGAGCTTTGGCTGCTGGGGGTGGACTGCTCCCCCCCAGTTTTGCCACTGAAGGAGACAGAAAGGCAGAAACTGCTGTCACTCAATGTTCCTGGCAGATGGCTGCTAGCCTTGGGCTTTCAGGAGTTAGGGTGGGGGAAGAGGAGGGAAGAGTGGATATTTATTTGCTTTAGATATCTCTGTCTACAGAGGTATCTCCAAATACTACTTGGAACTATTTTTGGGTGCAATAGGTTCTTACCACTATGGCCTCGCTTTTGCAAAAGTGGTGCCTTTTGCAGAACTTCTGCAGGGCTTTTGCAAATGGCGCGCACACTCTGTTCATGCAAAAATGAGCTACCTCACTTCTGTAGGTTTCTTCTCTCCCCTGCTCCACTCACCTCTGCTGCCAATTTCCCACACTCTTCTTCCCCTCCCCTCTCCTCCTTTCCCAGCTCACATGTATACCTGCCCTCTCCTCATTTTGGAAAAAGGAAACCTGATGAAAACATGCTCGCTCACTCTCTATATTAATGTATAATATGTGTATACATAAAGGTGCTCTACATTTTGGGCAGGACAGCTGGAGCTTGCCAGAAGAGAAGTGGAGTCATAAGAACCCAGCTTGTCCAATTACCTGTTCACTGACACAAGCCTCCCCCCAAACGTTGCTGCTGCCACTTGCTTTCCGAGCCTGGTCCTGTCTTGGTCCTGGAGCTGGGTTTCCCTCACAGTGGGGTGTGGAGGAGGAAAGAGCCCGGCCTCTGTCTGCTTCCCCCTGCTTGCTGCCTTTCACCACCAGTTTGCCTTCCTCCAGCACACCTCCCCCTCCTCCTCCCCCGCTTTCTCTCAAGCTCCCCATGCTGGCCTCACTGCTCCACCACCAGGTCCAGGCGGCATCCTATCCATGTGGTTCCCATTAAGCCGTCAACTCCCTTCTCCAGCCACCTTTCTTCACTCACCACTACTGCTGTCGCTTGTCATGGGCAATGTTGTTAGTCTGTAAGGTCTTATGTCTCCACCCTAACAACACTTTACTGGATACCAGAGCACTCTCTACCACACTATCTCTGGATAGCCTTCATATACGATCACCAACTGTTAGTAGTTCAGCCTGGCTTTAACACAGGCAAGATATTTAAAAACTATTAAGCCATGCAATCCTGGTGTGATTATGATTCAGGAGATTCACCAGTACAATAAAGTAACTAAAGTACCAAACCACCCATCATTCCGAGATCAATACTGCACTGGTGGGACCAAGTAAAGTTATCATCATTATTTTCACTAAAATGCCCCTTTGCTGTCACTGACACATTTAAAGACTCAGATGGCTGAATTTTACTTTCACGTTAGCTAGACTGACTTGGATCACCATAGGATCACCATAAGCTGAGGTTGACTTGATGGCTGCTGACAACAACAACAGCTAGCTCAAGTATAACTTTGAGAACATACAATGCCACAAATGGAAATTAAAACAAACAATCTTTTCCTCTCAAAACTGTCCATGCATAGGCTCTTTCAGAAATGAACCTAACAGATGCCTGGAAACATATGCACTCTAAAGTTAGAGACTATACTCATCAACCGATGTCTGACCACACAACTGAAATTGAGAAAAGGATCAAGACCGCGAAGCTTAATTACTTTGATCATGCAAACAAGCTAGGGAAATGGCTGGCATATAAACTAAGAAAAGAGACAGAGAAAAAGCAAATTTATCAAACTAAATATACCGGAAAGATATACACAGATCAAGATCATATTAAGGAACTCTTTCATGAGTATTACATGAATGTGTATGATGAAGAGGCCTCCCAAGGAAACAAAGATTATTGTACGCAACACTTTTGATAAGCAGAATATACCAAAAATATCACCTGAACAGAAAGAAATGTTAAATTCACCAATCTCCAAGACCAAAATCTTCATGGCAATTAAAAAGTTAAGGACATCAAAAGCCCCTGGTTCAGATGGCTTTACAGCCGCATATTATAAGGCTTTCAAGGAAGACTTGTCCCAGCCACTATACAATAGACTGAATCTAATCTCTATAGATGGAGTTCCAAATTGCTGGATAGGCGGAAACATTGAATTCATTCCTAAAGAGGGGAAAGATCTTACTTCACTAAGCAGTCAAAGACCTATCTCTTTATTGAACACTGATTAGAAGATCTTTACAAGCATATTAGCAGAAAGTCTTTAAAAAATCTTATAAGTATTGATACATGACAATCAAAATGGCTTTTTGACAAATAGACTGCTTAGGCATAACACAAGATCTGTTATAAATATCATAGAACACTTTGGGAGACATAATGAGAAAGAGCTTGCTATTATCTTCCTCGATGTTGAGAAGGCTTTTGACAACATTAGATGGTCATTTCTTACTGAGATACTAAAAAGAATGGAGATGGGTGAAAATTCTGTAACGTGGATTCAAGCAATATATTCATTTCAGAAGGCCCAAATATTTGTGAACAGAGAAAGAACAGAAGAAGTGAACATTAAAAAAGGAATACATCAGGGTTGTCCCCTTTCACCTCTTTTATTTATTCTGGTATTAGAAATATTAAATAGGAAAATTCAAACAGTTCCAGAAATAAAAGGTATTCAAATAAAAGATCAAATATATAAGTTAAAAGCTTACACAAATGATTTAGTTATCTTTCTTGAAGATCCTTTAGGTAGTATTGACAAGTTACTCACAACAATAACTGAGTTTGGAGAAATCACTGGGTTTAGAATAAATAAGGAGAAGATTGGGATGTTGACTAAGAACTTACGACCAGTGAAATAAAAGGAATTCATAAATAAATCAGGACTTCAGTTACGAAAGAAAGTAAATTATCTTGGAACCTGGATAACAAAACAAAATACAGACCTATTTCACAACAATTACTTAAAGACATATAAGCAAGTAAAAAAAGATCTGGAGCGCTGATCTTAGCTGCATTTGTCGTTGTTGGGAAGAATGTGCCACGGTGAAAATGAAGGTGCCCCTGAAAATGAATTTCTTGTTTCAAAATCTATCTATAATCAAAAATGATAAACTCTTCCAGACTTGGCAAAAAGAACTCTCGAAATTTATTTGGGAAGGCAAAAAAACAAGGATAAAATGGAAAAAATCTAACAGACTTTAAAGAACAAGGGGGATGTAGTTTGCCTGATCTCAAGTTATATTACTACACAAGTAGTACATGGATATCTTACATGGATATTGGATTGGGCTACATTGCAGAAAAAAAAGAATATTAACTCTTGAAGGGGCAGACAGTATGAGTTGGCACACTTACACCTGGTATAATAATTGATAAAGAATTTACAAATCATTTTATAAGGGGATCTTTGTTAAAAACTTGGATCAATATAAAAAATAAATTTTCTGATAAGATTCCATCTTTGATATCACCTCAAGAGGCCTTCTATGGGAGATGGACAAACCCTAATGATAAACGGTTAACTTATAAAGATCTACTGGAACAAGACAACTTTGGAAATATACAGCTAAAATTGAGAGAAAAATTGAATCAAGAAGGTGCCAATCATCGATGGTTTCTGTACAGACAACTCCTGGAAAGATATAAGATGGACTTAAAATTAGAATGTTTTTCTCTAAAAGAGTCTCTCAATGAATTAGAAAAAATAATCTTCTGTTATCCTAGTCATACAATGTCCAAATTATATAAATTACTTTTGAGCTACAATATGGAAGCGGAAACAATTAAAGACATGATATCTTGGGTGATAAACGTAGGTCATGAAATTCTGCTGGAACAGTGGGAAACATCTTCGAGAATGACAAGCAAGTTTATATTATCGCAAGACCTGAAAGAAAATTATTTGAAGATGTTATATAAATGGTACTTGGTTCTGGCAAAGATAGATAAAATGTACAAAAGCATCATAATAAGTGCTGGAAATGCCAAGATAAAATCAGGATATTCCATCATATGCGATGGACTTGCCCAAAAGTTAAGAAATTTTGGAAACAGATATGTGACGCAATAAAGGAGATTTTCAAAATGCAAATTCCATTGATACTTGAGTTATTTTTGTTAAATATATTGCAAAATGCAGACCTGGTGCTCCTAAGAAAATACTGGAGATTTCTTCTCTATCTGACCACTGCTGCCAGATTAATTTTGGCTAGCTTATGGAAAGATAAAGACATTCCCACACTGGAACTATGGATGTTAAAAACCTTATAAATGAAAGAAAACTTACATGTAAAATAAAAAGGAAAGCGAAAAGAATAAAGAACAGGTGGTTTCCAGTTTGGAATTTCTTCAAACATAAATGGGGTAATTTAATTATAGATTAGACACTCATCAGTTTGATTAAAACATGACAAAATTTAGGTACGAGGTTTTTTCTTTTCTTTTTAACAAAATTTAATGGCATTTGCATGTATGTTTGAAATAATAATATTGATAATATTGATAAATGGGATATAAACAGAAGGAAATACAAAAAGATGTGCAGAGAAGTCCAAATTTAATTTAAGAAAATCATAAAGGAAAAGGAAATGCAAGACACAGAGAGAGAAACAGATTCCAAGGCAGGGTAGGAGGGAAGGAACACAATTTTTGTTTTGTTTTAATTTTATTTTATTTAGAAATCTCAAGGAATGTGTTTGAGATGAGTTTAAAAGCTGATTGTTATAAGGTCAGTGTACATGATGTTGTGATAGAACTACTTATATTTCCTTTTTGATTATATTTGTAATAAAAATTAAATTAAAAAACGAACACTCGACATCATACATTATTGCAATGATCCGAAAAAGGTCTGCTGCACTAATGTCTCGAGATGCCCATAAAGCATTTGACTGGATGGAATGGCTGTATTTATTTTCACTTCTAAAAAAACCTGAACTTTAGCATTCTCTTTGTCAAGATTGCCCAGGGGATTTACGAGACTTCAAAGGCTGTTATCAGAATCAATGGTGAGGACTCAGTTCTGACAGTGCTGACCAGAGGAACAAGACAGGGTTGCCAACTTTCACTGCTTCTCTTCACACTCACAATCAAACCCCTGGCTGAATTCATCCACTCTAATATCCACACACAGAGAGTCCACACAGAGAACAGCCATTATGTGATTGGTCTTTTACTTCCAGCAATTCACAAGTCTTAAGACTACTAACAATAAGCCCAAACTTTGCTGTCTAACTATGTTCTCATGGATGCAAAACAGCATCCAAACACTCTCAGAAGCAACCCTCTGCCTCTTGAGTTTCAAGTACTCACGGGTCATTATCAATAAAGAAATACGCCAACTAAAATGTGGAAACTTAAAATGCCTTGAGAAATGGCTTTTGGAGAAACTTAAAACTTGATGCAAATTCTCCCTTTCCCTTCTAGATAAAATTTCTCTTATAAAAGTGTTCATTCTCCCTAAGTTTCTGTTCCGTACCCTCTCCATTTACTTAAATAACAATTGGTTTGCCAACTAGTAACTAAAGTCAGAATGCTTTATCTTTGACCATAGAAAATCACATTTCCACAAGAGAACAATGTTCTTGCTTCTCTATAAGGGAGGCCTCGGTTCCCCCAATTTACTTCTCTATTATCAGTCCTTCCATCTCAAATGGGTGTCCCGCAGCTTATATGATGATGACTCTTTAGTGGGGACCAACAAGGAAAGATACAATACATGAACCACCCATTAAGCTCATCAGTTTCTCCCCCAGAAAGGATAGACACCCGTGAAATCCACAGTGCCATGCTAAAAGTAACCTGTCAAAATTGGAACTGCTGGAAGAAAACATCTGCTCCCTCCACCTTCCCCTTTGTCACTTTGTCTACCACTCACTCTTCTCTATGCAAGAGGTTAGTAACAGCTACAAACACTGGAAAAATCCAGGGCTCCAAATATATGCAGGACTTAATTCCATCAAGCTTCCTCATAATACTTGAATGCTTGTCTACGACTGAAAGCCCACTGAGAGTACTTCCTTCCTGTGAGAAACTGTATGATCCTGATTTCTGATACAAAGAGACAGATGTTGTGTGTACGAATGCTGACATGATGCAAAATATTCCCCCAGCTGTGGACCTTGGGAATCTGACTTTGTGATTCCAATTTCAGACTCTGAATAGATTACAATATGGCCCAGATTACCTGTCAAATCAATCTCAGACCAAATTAAGGAAGCAGCCATCAAAAGTGTTATGTAGATGGCACTGGTGACCTTTAAAACTTCATAAAATGTATCCTAATCCCTTTCCCATTTGCTGGAGAAACTGGATTCATGGTTGTCTATTACTAAAAGTAGCTTCTTTCTGGGCAGAAGTAGATAGAAACATTGAAGACAGAAAGCATTACCAATCAGTGGATTGAAAAACAATGGTCCTTTGTTGAATCTTTCTTTATTTCTGGATAAAAACACCCCACTGAAGCAGGAAAACCTGATTTGTATATTATTAATGGCATTCAGGCTTGAAATTGTCAACTGCTGTAAGACTCTAGGAAATCTCAATACTAGAGTGTGGTTTAATTGCATCTGAACCATTACTTTGTAAGAAAAACTCTCATGTAAACTAAGAATGGCAGATGGACTGGATAAAAATTATAGTATTATAGAAACATGGTTTATTTTCTTGGACTACACAAAGGCCAAGGTGCATGGCAGAGATCCTTCTCAGAGCACAGACAATTCTGGCTAGAACCAGGCTAACCACCTAAGGCTCCAGGACCACTATCAGCTACATACAGAGGTATTGCTTCCATTAGGGCTCTATACTTAATCTGCAAAGCAAGAAAAGCAACTACAGTTGTCCCTCCACTTTTGTAGGGGTTCAGGGCACAGAACCTTCACAAAAGTAGAAAAACTGTGAATAACTCTCTCCAGCTCCCCTCCCATTTCCTTCTGGGACTCTCCACTTCCTGTTCCCATGCAAAAGGGAGGGGAATGGGGGGTGAGGGAGGGCTCACTCAAGCCTTCCTTTCTCCCTCCCTATGCATTCTGCCCTAGTGATGAGAACTCATGTGAGTCCCTCCCCATTCCTTTCCATTTTGCCTCAGCACAAGTTCTCCATGCTGGGGCAAAATGCATAGGAATGACGGGGGAGCTCTGGAGGGGGAAAAGGAAGACTTGTGCAAGTTTTCACCTACCCCCTTTCCCTTCTGTTTTGCATGGGAAGGGGGAAGAAGGGGAAGAAGGGAGCTCTACAGAAGGGAAAGGAAGTTTTGCGCAAGCTTGCACCCACGCTGTTTCCCTTCCGTTTTGCATGGGGAAGGGGAAGGAGGGAGCTTTGGAGGGGCAAAGGAAAGCTCATACGAGCTATCTCCCACCCTCCTTTCTTTTCTGTTTTGCCTTGGCATGAGTTCTTTGCACTTGGGCAAAATACACGGGAATGGGAGGAGCACTGCGGGGGAGGCACCTACACTCATGAATAATCAAATTCATGAACTTCAAACCCATGAATGTGGAGGGAGAACTGTAGATTACTGTCGAAATGAACCATAGCTACAACAAACTAAGCAAAGTTGCCTTTTCTGCTGAATCCACTGTACTTCTAGACACACTGTTTCTTGTTATTGTTTGTTATTGTACTATTTTCTTATTTTATATCAAAGCAATTGTATTTTTCTACTGTAACATAAGCCTTGTATCTAAATACCTAAACATACAGAAATAAAAGCACACCCTGTACTATACATGGCCTACACTGCTTGACACTACTTTATGTTAACCATGTAAAACTGCATTTTATGACTGTTTGGATTGCTTTTAAAAAATTTTAGAGAGTATTTTAATGTATTTTAAAATGTTTTTATCCTTGTATTGGTTAAATTACTTTTATCTTCTGTCACTCTTGTGGACTGGGAAGGTTTAAAGAAATATCTTAAGCAAATGAACAAACAAAGAGTAAGAATCAATTCTTACAATGCAGAAATGATCACTGGAGTCTCTTAGGGATCCATACTGGGAATTGGCACTTCTTAGCTTGTTCATAAAAGACTTAGAGATAGAATTGAGTAGTGATGTGGCCAAACTTGTGGAAGACACCAAATTATTTAGATGGTTAAAACAAAAAGTGTCAGGAAAGGCTTCAAAATGTGGGAATGAGCATTAAAACGGAAAACTTGTCGTGGTATAAGCATACTGGGGCAAAAAACTGCCAGACAGTATATTACAGAGCTGGAAACGGTGAAAAAAGGAGTAATTTTAAAAGGGCCGAAGAAATTTCCTCATCACAAAAGGTTACCAACATTGGTGGGGGTTAGTTTAGAATAAAAGCAAAAAGCTTAGGAAAACAAAAAGGGAAAATAAAGTAGACACAGTGAAATTATGCTTGGTGAGGGGAAATGGACAGAGGTCATCCAATGAAGTTGAATTGTGGGATATCCAATACATACAAAACAATATTTATCTGCATATCACACAGTTACAATTATGGAATTTGCTATCATCTGATATATTGGCCATGATGGCCATGAACTATAAAGGGAGATTAGAAGAACGCATACAGCCAACTATGTTTATAAGTCGTGACGCCTGTATCTTATTTATAGTATCAAGTGCCTTTGGTTACAACCAGCACAGCCCTTATGTTCTTCAGCCTGTCCTGAAAAGCTGTCCATTTTATGTTTTTCCTGTTCTCATGGATGATGGGAGAAAACCAGCTCCTTTGGGAATCTAATCAAATATGTCAAGCAAGGATTTAAACAGAAGTGTTCCTTGATTAGGAGAGTAGTATGTGAACCTTCTCTTAGACTACAATCCACTTATGCATATTTAATTGGGGGAAAGTCTTATGGGAGTTCTATTTGAATAAATATGCATAGGATTGAACTGTAAGGGTGACAGAGAAGACTTTTCTGCCTATGGCAGTCAGTTTTTCTTTCAGTGTGGTAAACTGATTGCCCACTGCATTTGGTAGAAACATTAATTGCAATTTTACTGCCATCAACATTGAGTTGATTTTGGATGGCATGAAAAAAATGAAGTCTCTGCTTATGCCAAGCTAGATAACCCAAAGGAAAATATATATCTCCATGAACACAAAAGATAATACATATTGGCCGTTACTTAAGGGTATTACCACAATAAGGTTTGTTGTTAAAGAAAAAGAACTGGGCAGCAATTAACTTTGGGCCACAATGCCACTAAACAGGAAGCCCTGTTCTGCTGTAAACAGAACATTGGATTGGACTTTGGAAACTCTTTTTCAATCAAAATTCTTTTTCAATCAAAAAAGTTCTTTTTAAATCAAATCACCAAGAAGCAGCTTCATTTTTCCTGAGCCTGTAAATAATTATGGTGGTTAAATTTAGTTATATCTATTTCCCCAAACAACCTATGAGTTAGTTTACTAGTCAAGGGCATTCACTACCAGTGGCTGCAATAATTAGTTAAATAGAATTAGTTATTCATTGCAGGTAGACGTCTTAAAAGGAGGAGGGAAAAGATATGCGTGGTTCTGTACTATCTAAAAAAAATAAAAATTAAAGCTCTGCCCCGAGGGAGGAAGAGTGGAAAAACCTGGGGACAGAAATTACGGACAACTGGCCAAGAGTTTATGAAAGAGAGATTGAAGAAGAAGGAACATATCTCAGACTACTCTCATTTTTTTGTGCTTGTCCTACCCTGAACTAGTCAGCTTACTCTGCCTTCCCATACCTAAAATTGTTTAGTTTAAAAAGGAGACTGCAGTTCCTACTCCTTACCATCACTTTGACATTGTTGCAGTTAAAACTTTGCAGGTTCAATCCTAGGTACACCTACCTGGGAATAAGGTCTGCTGCACTCAACATAATTTACATTTGAGGACACATGCACAGGACTGCTGTGGCAAGGAGTTCTGCACATGCCAGGACAAATGCACATTCTGCCTCAGTCTAACCAATACTCTGCCAGAAGAAAAGCTGAATTCCATAACTGGTATGAATTATGTGTACTTCTCTTAACTTTGCACAATTTATTTGGCAGTTTTTGTACCAGCCTGTGTGGTAGCTAAAACTGAAATATTTCGTTTGGAAAATAATGATCTCTGCAACACTTTTAGCAGCTCAGTGAAGTTTGTTCAATGTGTTACAAAGGCTGTGTAATCTGTTTCTATACATTCCATAGTTTCTTTAAAAGAAACTAACAATAAAAGGGAAACTTGCAATAAAACTAAAATTAATGTTTCCACCAAGTTCTAATAAATTCATAATTAGTATTAGTGTAATGTTGGGAAACCATTTCCCAGCATTAAGAACAAATACATTTTCCCCTTTTACAATGACCATGGTTAACAAATCAATTTTTAAACCTAGGATTTCAAGTTCTGCAAGCCTTGCATGAAACAGAAATTACATTTTCTCTCTCCAGTGCCATGTAAAATTTAGGATAATTCTCTGCAGCCACTTATTTCCAATTTGAACTGGAAGGGGGTGAATGAGGAGCAGGGCATTATACTTCTCAGAATTAAAAGTGTTATTTTGCTCTCATAATGCCAGAAGATGCACTCACGTGGGATTTCAAACATAAAAGCCCTTTGAGACTCGATCTCTTAAAAAGCTTTTTATCAAATTAATCTTAGCAGTGGTGGTTTGTGCCCAGGCAACAGGCAGGACATAGCAGGAAAATCAGCTGAATTTGTTTTTCCTTTTATAACATCAAGTGAAACTAAAAGGGATTTGATCTCTTGAAATCAAGAGAAACTATTGCAATAGCAAAAACTATAGGAGTTGAGAAATTGTATCACCCCTAATTTTCACTGGACAACCAATCCTTTCATTCTCATTTAGTAAGAACATATATTTGATAAATGGTGTCCTTTTACATAATTAAAAGTAGAATATTTAGCTTGAAACATTCTGCAACATTTTAAGTTGACATTTCAGCATCTCAATGAAGTTTATTCAATATGTATCCATACAAAGGTTTCAGAGGCACATGTATAATAAACAATAACAAAAACATTTATTGTTGATGTAGCCGTAAGGTAGTATATCAAGATGAAAAATTTCTGTGTATGAACTGACTAGGATAAATGTTAAACTATTAGTTTTCAGTTAACAGAAGGTGGAAAGGATTTGTTACGATCAAGAAGCATGTTCCACTGTTGAGGTCTGAAGTAGCTCAGAGAAAACATCATTAACTTTATGAGACTGATAAGCAAAGAGACATAAATATCACTGTTATTTGCTTTTCACAGAATCACAGAGTTGGAAAAGGGGTCATCCAGTCCAACCCCCTGCCATGCAGGAACAAACACTCAAAGCACTCCCAACAAATGGCTATCCAGCCTCTGTTTAAAATCCTCCAAAGAAAGAGAGTCCACCACACTCCCAGGCAGCAGTGTATTCCACTGTTGAACTGCTCTTTTCATCAGAAAGTTCTTCCTAATGTTTAGATGGAATCTCTCTTCCTGAATCTCTCTTCCTGAAGTTTGAAGCCACTGCTCTGCATCCTAGTCTCTGGAGCAGCAGAAAACAGGTTTGCTCCATCCTCCATATGACATTCCTTCAAATATTTAAACATAACTATTCTGTCACCTCTTAACCTTCTTCTCTTCCCTACACAAAACATATCTAGCTCCCTAAAACCCTCCTCATAAGGCATGGTTTCCAGATCTTCTACCATTTTGGTTGCCATCGTTCCACCTCGTCATTCCCTCATCCAAATCGCTGATAAAGGTGTTGAACAGCACTGGGTCCAAGACAGAACCTGTGGCACCCTACTAGTCACTTCTCTCCAAGACAAAGCACAGCCATAGGTGAGCATCCTTTGCATTCAGTTGGTCAAGCAACTACAAATCCACATAACAGATAGCATTGTCTAGCCCATATTTTACTAAGATTATTTGGAAGAATATCATGGCTGATCTTGTCAAAGGCATGCTGCAATCAAGATATGCTATACCCATAGCATTCCCTTCATCTACCAAGCATGATTGTTTGGATCCTCTTTTCCCCCTTTTTGAAGATGGAAACATTTGCCCTCCTCCAATGTGCTGGGACTTCACTTGTTCTCCAGGAATTCTCAAAGATTACTGCCAGTGGCTCTGAGATTGCTTCTGCTAGTTCTTTTAATACCCTTGGATGTAGTTCATCTGGCCCTAGAGCAGTGGTTCTCAACCTGTGGGTCCCCAGATGTTCATGGACTTCAGCTCCCAGAAGCCCTGAGCATTGGCCATAGTGGCTGGGGCTTCTGGGAGCTGAAGTCCATGAACATCTGGGGACCCACAGGTTGAGAACCACTGCCCTAGAGACTTAAACTCATTTAGAGTAGCCAGGTATTCCTGTACTACCTCTTTACCTATTGTACGCTGTATTTCCCTTACAGCAACATTTCCTCCATTCTCCCGCAGGTCAAGCACAATTTTCCTTTCAAGAGAAGACAGACGCAAAAATGTGTTGAGCAGTATTGTCTTACCTTTGTCCTGTTAGCATTTTGCCATCTTCTCCACTCAGTGGCCCTACCATTCCCTTGATTTTCCATTTTCACTGGGGACATAATCACCCCCCAAGCCCTTTTTATTGTTTTTAACTCCTCTAGCAAGCCTGAGCTCATTCTGCACTCTAGCTTTTCCGACTTTCTCCCTACATGTGCTATTTGTTTGAAATCCTCTTTGGTGCTTCTCCCTTTTTCCATTTTTTGTACACGTTCCTTTTAAATCTTAGCATGTCTTTACATATCCATTCTGGATTCTTTAGCCACCTCCCATTTTTCATCCTCAGTGGAATTGTTAGAACTTGTGCCTTCAATATCTCACTTTTAAGAAGCTCCCATCCATCATTAACTCCCTTCTCTTTTAGTATTCCTGACCACAGGATAACACCTAGTCCCTAAATTGACTGAAAGCAGTTTTCTTAAAATCTAGAATATGTGTCTGACTCTGCTTGGCTTTTTACTGTATCACAAACTGCAGGAGAACATGGTCACTCCCACCTAAGAATCCCACCATTTCCACCCCTTTAACCAGGTCAACATTGTTAGTTAGGATAAGATCCAAAATAGCTGATCTCCTTTGTTTCCACTTCCACATTCTGGACAATTAAATTGTCTGCAAGACAAGTGAGGAATTACTTGGACCTTATATTCTTGGCAGAGTTTGACTTCCAACAAATATCAGGCTAACTGAAATCTCCCATTACTACTACATCTCTCCTTTCTAAATGTTTAGTCATCTGTTCCAGGAAGGCATCATCCAAGTCTTCAATCTGGTTTGGGGGTCTGTAGCAGACCCCCACAAGGACACTGCTATTATTTCTCTTCTCCTTAATTTTTTTCCCAGATGCTCTCAGCCTGGTTTCTAGGATTGAAGTCATGGATCTCCTCATTGGTGTAAACATCCTTGACATATAGAGCTACTCCTCCACTTTTCCTGTCTGATCTATTTTTCTTAAATAGATTATACCCCTCTACTGCTGTATTTCCAATGTATTCCAACTTATCCCACCAGATTTCAGTGATGCCTGTTATATAATTGCTTTGCTGTGATGAGAGTTCAAGTTCAACTCGTTTATTTTCCATGCTCTGTGCATTAGTGTAGAGACATCTAAGACCATGGGTCATTCTTCCAGCTGCTCACAATTAATATGCAAACAAAATGTACAATGACACATTATTTGACATCACATACCTGCATAGTTCACAAAACAGCCACCCACAAGGATATGACATTGGTCTCATTTGTCATTTGTCCCTTTCTCTCTATATATAGTATTAATTTTATTCTCAACTATTTTGCCATGAGTAGAATAACATAAATTAAGATTAATACAGCAATTTCTTCACCTGAAAGATGTTCTCTTTTTTTCCTGCCCTATGTAGTGATGGAAAAAGGATATAAAAATGAAGTTGGAAAGGAGAGGAAAATGTGTTTTTTTAGAGTTACATCCTATTTTATCTGATGTAATATATAAAATAACAGGGATACTCAAGCAGAATACGTGCACTGACTTAAATTTGTCTCTAAAATAAGTACCAGAAATGTTCAGAAAACAAAACCCTAAAAAGAGAATATTTTTTAAGATCCAAAACTCTGTGTGGGTCTCACAAGTCTGGTCTACATAATTTTTAGAGAATTTCATCATACATTGCCCAGTAAAAATATTTTTGGACCACATGATTTGAAAATTAGTCCTTAACAGAATTGAACTGCTTAACTTAAGGATGCTCTGTAAATGTCTATGCAAATATGATTCTAAAAGGAGGTTCTTAATGAACATACATATTATCAGTATGGGTTTCTGGATCTAACATCTTTTCAATCTTTTTACAAGCTGTAAATAATTCATTAATCTCCCTGCTTCTAGCTTTGTAAAAAAAATCATCTTACTTTGGTGTATCTACAATGCCACCATTCTCAATTTTGTATCTGAAGGCTGTTTCTGTACGGGTACCTTTCCCACTTAAGCAGAAATGACATCATTGTCTTCCCACCCTGAAAACAATTCCAATTAACCAACAACTCTGCTACAAGCATAACATGACAGTGATAGAAGAACAAGTATTGATTAAAACAAAAAAGCCATTTTTAAAAACAGCATTAATTCTTACCAGCTGCAGTAGTTATTGATTCTGTGTCAATGTCGTTAGCTTTTTTCTTTGCCACTTCAGCTAGTGCCAATTCACCCTTATCTAGTGCAAAGTAATGGATGTCCTTTAGAAAAAAGCAAAATAAAAGATTAATCTAAAATGAATCTTGGGCAAGTAACAAAGGAGAATTTGAAAGGAAAAAGCGCTTCTTTATTGCTTAGATCAAAAACACAGATGGAAGTGATGAGACTATATTTATAATTTTCTGAGTTGCTCTTTTGAAACGCAGGTTTATTATCCTCTTCGTACTTCTGTTCTGACACAAAATAATGAATAAAGTGTTAATTATTAACAGAAAGAATAGAGCTCTCAACCCTGCATTATAACCAAACCCTTAATAGATGGTTTGGGTTTTGTTTTTGTATGGGTGAGCAAATCCAAAGCTTAACAGATCTCCAGTTAAAGTAAGGGAAACAGAGAAGTACAATGAAATATATGGCTGAACCCACACTATGAAGTGACTGAACCCAAATGCCTATGATCAGCAGTAAGATATATCCCCTTTCCAATTACTTCTTCTGTGTATTCTATCCTTGTTATTTTTTCAAATCTTTCCAATCTGAGTCAGATTTCAAGATCTTTGGCGATTTCCACACTACACTGTCATTGTGTTATTATTCCACTATTAACATCCTGTGGAATCCTGGGGTTTGTAGTTTAGGGAGGGGCCTGTCACCCTTGTAAGTATATTTGGGGGGGGCACAGAGAGTGCCTTCTTGGTGGTTGCTCCCAGGCACTATAACTTTTTTCTTATGGTTCGTTTCTCCTCGTTCTGTCATCAACATTTATTCCAACAAACTTTCTGGAACTGTTTTACAAGCAAAGTGTTTCATTAGGATGATGTACTACTCTTATATTATACCAATACTTTTTGTCTTTTTATTATTTCTGAATATCTCCATTATGTTTTTTGTCTGTTTCACTGTGCCAATACCACCTTGGTTCCTTTCAATGGTCTAAATCTAAAAGCTAAACCAGATAGGAGGGTGGCTGGCCAGTTTGATTTAATCATATAATGAAAAGGATTTGATTTTTAAGCCAGACTCTGAATAGAAAAAGTGATTCTGAGAAGAAAATGCCTATGATTCTACACTCTGCTTTGACTGATCTGCAGATGACTGGGACTTTATTGGGACGGACCCACACTTAAAAAGATGGGCTGCTGCTATCGCCTCTAGTTTGACTTATAGACATTTCACACCCTGCTCCCTTCACCTCTCGGCCTCCTTTGATACAAACTGAACAGTCACTGACCCTGATTACATTTTTCCTCTAACTTTCCACAGGTTTTTTTTTTAAAAAATCACTTGCTTTGATTCTTCTCCATCTGAATAATCCTTCCTCATCTTTTTCTGTTTTCGTTCAGAATCTCAAAGAGGCCAGTCCTTCATATCAAAATTCCTCTTGTTTCAACAGAATTTTAATATTTTCCATAAAGTTCATGCTTTTGCCAATCTTATTTGGGTTTTCCTCCCATCTTTTTACCAAGCTTCTGTTCAAGCTATGAATTTCTCCCTGCTAGTATTTCCTCTTGAGTAGTCAAGTAACACTGGGATTCCAGAATCATCTGATCTAAATATTCCTTCAGTCCACCATGTTTCCTTAGCACTGCTGGAGATGATACCATTCCTTCCTTGAGATATCTTTGATGCCTCTTATTTTCTTTTCTGGTGCCAAAACTTGTTTTTTCTTCTCAGAATCTAAAATCTCAGAATCTAAAAAAATTCACCAATTGCTCAGTTTTGAGCTCGTCCTTATATTTGAAACTTGATCTTTCTCCCTTTGGGAGAGCAAAGGACAAAACTAAGCTTTAAAAAATTATTTAGTTACATTTATATACAATATTTCTACAAAGGTAAAAAAAATACTGTATTATAAAGTCTAAAGTGCATTACTTCCTCATATAAAGGATAATTGTTAATAAAGTATTGCTTTGTTATAAACATAATACAGGGAAGACCTTCTTGTGCTGTGTTTCCGCTGGGCATTAATACATGACGTCAATTGTGAGCACAAGGTGACCACCTGAATTACTGGGCGAGTGGGTGGTTTGCATCCCGGGGCGGACAGTGCCTCCGTGGCATGCTGGTCATGCCAGCAACATGTTTCTCCTTCCCAAGGGGCTGTTCGTGCTTGCACAGCCTCCTGGGAGAGGGGAACTGGCAGCCAATAGATTTGAACCTCTGGTTTGAATCCATTGGCTGTTGGAGCCAGTGCTGGGCAGAGCTGCTCTGTCTTCCCTCTGGGCGAGTGCTGGGGTATTTATTCCCCCGCAGCCCCGGCTCCTGGCACTTTATCGCTGAATGTCATTCACTTCTATCTTTCGTCGGTCTGCTGGCAACAGTTTTGTTCTGTGCCCTGGTGTGTTCTGGGCATTGTCTGTTCTCTGGTTTAGTATTTGCTGTTAGCTTGTCCACAACTGTTGCGGCAGTTCCATGAGTACAGGGTCCGGGATGGTGGTTGCAGGGTCCCCCCCCGTCATTAGTGTGGTTTGGGGGTCCCCTTGCAGGGTTTAAGGGACGGGATGGAAGTGGTCATGCCAGCTTTGTCTGTCGCATGACCCTACCGCAGCACCTGGCGACAGGGAGACTAACTTGGTGATTTCCTCCTGAGGATTAGCTAATTCTGTCATCCCAGCAGTTCAAGAAAAGCCAGTATGTCAGGCTCATCAGTCAACAGTTGGATCCCATGCATATGCCAACCTTTGGCATTGTAGCCAATAAATTTGTGGCCTTTATTTTTCCAATCCTGTGTCTGTGTCATTTGCACTGCTCATCTCTGGGCATGAAATAATGATGAATCTGCACTGCAGGAAGCGGGGAAAACCAACACTGTTTGTTCATTGTTACTTATGTGATTAATACAGCCTTTGCATGTTTTTTTTTTTTGAAATTCAATGCAACTTAAACAAATTAACACCTACCAGCATCCTATGGTCTGAGTTGCACAGGGGCCTTTTCTCAGCAGTGTTAGATGACAGACCTAAAATGCAACAACAGGGCTTCCCTTGACTCTGGAACTTCCATCCAAGGGAATCAATTGGCTCTGTCTATGCAGACGATCTTTTAGATAATTTCAAAATATGTATTCTCCTGTTTAATATCCTTCCTCCCTCCCTTCTGGCTGCGGTTCTAGCCACACATGGAAGTAAGTCCCTGTCATACTGGAATTCATGCCAGCCCCCCAAGGTTGACTCTCATCCTTGGAAAAGGCTGGTAATTCCTCCAGCGTTATTAATTCTTGCTGCCACCACCCATTGAATTCTGAATTACTGAACAGTACAGTGGGAGGCTGTTCAGTGGATTACCAATCTCTATGCTAAGGAGCTTTCCTTCCCTCTCACCTCCCCCCTTCTGAGTGAGAGAAGTTCTATCTAGCGTGTGCCAAAGACTGGCATGGGAATGGAGAGAAACAGAGGTTTTACAGAAAGTATTTATTCAAGGCATGCAAATAAACAAGACAATAATACACATGAGAGGCTCCCCCCCTCCCAGGCACGCTTAAGTTATAAGTAGTTACAAAAACAGATATAAAAACACAGATACATTCTTTAGATCAGCCAACTCCAAAATAATAAACAGCCCTAATGTGGCTAACTACTTTATTCTAGTACTCACAGATGTTCACAGGCTTAGATCTTCTCAGAGAGAAGAGAGAGCCAGGAGGTGCGGCATGCCTGCCTGCCTACGACTGGCCAGATCTCATCTCTCGGAGGTATATCTTTGTTCTTCTTTGTTCTTCTCTCTCTGCTACATGGCCTCCCAGAAGTTTTATAAGTTCTCCCTGGAAGCATCTTGAAGCATCTCCAAGATGCCCACCTCTTCCCTTGTGGTTGGTCAGTTCTCACCCTCTGACCTACGATGCTGACCCACACTAAATGTAATCTAATCCCAACACCTCATTAACCCTTGGTTTACCTGAAGAAGGAAGTATCCCCCTTTGCTAAGCTTAGATAATGGAAAGCCCCATTATCACAGTCCCCACTGAATTCAGGCATTTAACCAATTTTTAATGTTTTTTATTTGCCTTTCAACAAGTCCTCAAGGTTGCTTACAATGAGAACATTTTTTTTAAAAAAAACAACCCCACAATTTTTTGAAAAGTAGGAAAAACAGTCACCAGGATAAAAGAAATGCAAGGTAGAACAGAACTGAGGAGCTAAGATAAACCACTTCAGATGAAGAATCCCAAGGAAATATAAAAGGAATTTAAATTGCATCAAAGCAGGTGTCAGGGAAGCCACTGTGGGGACAGCATTTTTCAGGCAAAGTACCACCACTGAGAAAGCTAACTAAAGGATGTGTAATGGCAGGGTCACCTGACAAAGTCTCTCTGGTCATGACTGCAGTGATACAGACAGACAAGCAGGACCCTTCAGGTACTTAGTCCCATGTTGTGTTGGAGTTTAAAGCTCAGAAGCAGCACTTTGAATCGTGAGTTTGTGAGTGGACATGTACTTTATGGTATATCTGCCTCCTTTCCTCCCTTGTAACAGGAGGAAAATCTTTGACAGATCATATAAAGTTTCTTAGGGTGAGATTGTTGCTGAGAAACACTATACTATATCTTTGTTGTGAGTGCATTCCTAGTAGTACTGGACTTAATTACCCTTTGGCCTGGACTAATAGTGTAGTTTTGTATGTTCTCATTTACCTGGGGTAAGCCCCAGGAAGCAAATGGTACCATCAACCATCCCACTGGCCATTATTGCTGCTCCTATAGGTGTATCATTATTCTTATTGCCACCAATATTTTATTTTTTTCCTTTTATTTTAAAAAAAATACACATACAAATTTTGGATAACACAATGCAAAACTTAACACACAATTTATTCCTCTTCCTCCTATGTTATTGTTGATATGTGTTTTCAAGTCACTTCTAATTTATGGCAACCCTAAGGTCAACCTCTCATAGGGTTTTCTTGGCAAGAAATGTTCAGAGGGGGTTTGCCTTTGCTCTCCTCTAAAGTTGAGAGAGTGTGACTTGTCCAAGGTCATCCAGTGGGTCCCCATGGTCAAGTGAGGATTTGAACTCTGGTCTCCAGAATTGCAGTCCAATGCTCAAACCACAACACCATGGGCCTTAAGAGCCTGGACTGGAGTATATGTGTTGAGAAAGAGCACAGAGCTAGCTTCCACAGTGCTGTCATCACTTTCTCTGACTGTAAAAATAAAGGCTAACAAGATGCAGACCTGTGATTCTAAGAATGCTACCCTATTTTCTCCACTTTTTTTTTACCATCTTATACTGATGAAGAAGCCAGTGTGGTTTGAAAGCTAGCACAATGAGTTTTGTGTCTTCTGTTTAACCCAATAAAGGCAACATCACAATGTGTATTTTGGATTTTGCTATACTGTTTGTATTTCATACTACATTATTGCCGGAAGATCCAACAGTTGCATCTGGAAGGCTGCTTGAAAAATACAAAGGATTCTGGGACAGTGTCTTCCTGGTAGATAGAATGTCTTCTTCAAACACAGCTTTGCCTATGCTCCTTAATCAAAATAAGGGATTTTTTTTTAAAAAACAAACAAACCAAAAACTAACGTACTCCTGTTTCCTTTCTCCATTGAGGAATAAAACAGTGAGGAGAAAGAGAGATTTGCTTTCCCTGCTAAAGGAAGTTTACAGTTCATATTTTACTGCTGAAAGCAGCACAGTATTCAAACCCTGCTCAAAGAACATTTTTTCATACTTGCAAAAATATCCCAAATCTGAATAGTGCTGGAATACACCATTACATGAGAATGTGTGTTTCTGTTCCGGTGGCCTTGGCCTCATGTCTTTAAATAACAAGTGATTTACTCCGTGGATTTCCATTTTATGTGGGACATGAAGAAAAATGACAACAGAGGATGGAAAGAGAAATTTATGCCAAGTTTTCTGAATTATAATTTATGCCATTACTAAGTGTACATGGTAAAAAAAAAAAAAAAGGAAATATCCCTTTTGCTTCCTGTGTGTTATCTGTGAAGCCTCAATCAGTGGATTTGTTCCAGGTGGTAGGTAGCCTAGTTAATCCAGACTGTCTTCACTTGGCTGCTGATGCAAGTCCCTCCTGCTGTGAGAAAATTTCTAGTTTCTTTGCAGATAAAATCAATCAGATTTTGATTAAAATGTGTGTCTAGGAAAGAAAAGCAGTGTCTAAAGGGAAAAATTTTAAGAACTTGTCTCTCTGAATGCCAGTCACTTAAGTTGTATTATACAAGTGTTTCACATTCTGCCTGGATTGAACTTGTGTGTATGCATGTGTGTGCACCTTCAAGCTGCCTATCAGCTTAGGTGGTCCTGTGAATTTCATATTGTTTTCTTAGGCAGAGAATATTCAGAAGTGGTTTGTCATTTCCTTCCTCTGAAATATAGCCTACAGCACCTGATATCTGTTGGCAGTCTCCCATCCAAGTACTAACGAGGGCTGAGACAGCTTTACATGTAAACTTTTTAAGATGAAAAAAAAAGGTATGGCAACTCTTCCTTAGAAAGAAGCATGTACTCTGTCATCCTGGGGCACAGAATCAGACCCATTTTTGATGTTTCACTTTAATAACTGCTTTGAATCCCGCTTACATCTACCATGGGCTCCTTCCATCTACAGGACATGGAGTAGTGCTTTTCCTGTGGTTACATGTAGAAGAAAGCAATCTTAACTGATTCCCTTTCGCACAATGTCTCCCTAAAATCTCCTCTTGCGACTCTTCAGAACAGTGGGGCAGTGACACAGAGGGCTGCAGAACCACCAGCAGGAGGATGCTGAGTTGAACAACACTTGTTGAAACTCTTGCCAGTGCAATAAAAACCATGCATTCAACCCACTGAACCATTTATAAACTAAGAACAGCTTTATACAATTTCTACTCAGATTGTGCACTTTTTTCTTTGCCTTTCAAGCATTCTCATTCTGAAGTTCCAGTTCTTTCTTCTCCTGATATGTGAAATTGCAAAAGTGTTTACCTTCCTGTGTCTTCAAAGTGTAGAAATGTTTACTCCTGTAATATTTACTTACAAAAGGGAAGCAGGCAAAATACTCTTATAAAGTACTCTTGCTGCTTTCTGAATTTACTATCAAAAATGAAACTATTTTCCATAAACATTTTATAGCTTTATTACTGGTTATGGACCATCAAGATATGGGCAAACTGAAGAACAGAGGACTAGCAAGCTGACTGGAAGGAGAAGTGTCCACTAAAAAGGACAACTATACGGATATGTGGTTTCCATTTATTTGTTACGCTACTGCAAGGATGGGGAAGGGGTAGCTCTGCAAAATGCCCAGTCCCCACCACCACCATGGCACATGCAGGGCAATTCTGCCATATATTGGACTCCCCCAGCTGCCTGAAGTCAAGAGAGAGCTTTATTTAACAAGGAGATAAAGTAGAACTCAACCTTCCCGTCAAACAGAATTCTCCCTGGGCCTTAAAAAAATTCCTTCCCAAAATAAAATAAAATTGTCCCCCCCATGTGTGTGTGCATGCGCGCACCCCTGATTTTATGTCATGGAGTTATGTGGTCTTTTCAGGTTTCATTCCACTTCCTTAGCCCATGACAGTCACTTATCCCTGTGCTAACAGAACTGCAATTCTTGTGGCCCAGTATCTGAACTTCTCTGGGGTTACTTTTGAAACTGCTTAGCCTCCCACTTCTGAAGGAAATTATAGTCATTTTTGCTTGTCTGTATTTCGTTATGTTTGCTGTAGCTTGTTTTGACCCAGTTACTCGATTATTGTATTTGCCAAGAAACACAGATTTTCCCTGATAAAAAAAGTTTTCCCTTTAATTTCTCTTTTATTTTGTTACTAACAGAGCATTTGTAAGAGAAGCAGTCCAAACATTTTTATAGTATTTCAAAATGTCAGAATTTACACTGCAAACAGAGTAAGTGTTCAAAAAGATTTATAGGCATTCTGCAGTGTTTTCACTGTTAATTATAATAATTCCTACTCAAGTATATGCAGTCATAACTTGTAAATAAACTTGTAAAACTTGTTTTTATTCTTCTAGGAAGTTATAAATCAGTAATGTAAGAGTACAGATAAAGGGACACAGCAATAAACACCTGACTTCTTTGAATAATTATTATATAAATATTATCCTTTAATAGTAAAAAACTAAAAACATATAAAGGATTAGGGCACAGAAACCATGTTAGATGACATAAGGAACACAAGTGAAATATGAATGCAGACAGCTCAGAATTCTAGTACTGTAGTGTGTATATGCCTAGTACTCTTGAGATTAAACCAGGTGTGGTTTTAGAAGAATGTATGCCTTGGGGCAAAGTAATAAGAATTTGCCATAAATATTGTACTTCCTCTGTTCTAGTGTAATAAGATTGTCAGAAAGGAGCCTTGAGCAAGTTTTTAAAAGGATAAAGGTTTATACTGTTAGTCTAGTCAGTGTGCTGCTAGGTAATTTTAGACCCTGAACTTAATGGGTCTCATAGGGCCATGCCGTTAGATGGGCATGTGTGTTTCTTCAGATGTGAAACACACAAGTAACTACTTGTCTTCCCACACCACAGTTTCATGCTATATAAATGCCTCTACGTTCTGGATGTGTTATAGCAAACAAACAAACTGCTTGTCCTTGATAAAAAAGATTTGGACCATCAGCACTTTAGTGTTTTAAACTTATTTGAAACATGATTCCACCATGACTACAGAAATAAAAGTTTCTTTTGTCATGATCCTAAACACACCTATTTGGGAATAAATAGCTTTTTGGTGCAGAAAAGAATAATATATTTTTATGGTTAAAAATTATAAAATGAGGACCTGTAGACCTTTCCTGTCCTGGCTACAAAAAAAATTCATAAAATCAGGACACCATGGCAAGCAGGGTTCACTGGCACACAATAGCATACTATGCTTTGCGGCTGTCCAAGTGTCTCTTGAACATCTGTGAACCAGCTAGTTTTGCTATCCTTTTTTCCATTGTTTAGTAAATAACTTTGTTCAACTTATGTGAATTGTTTTTAAAGATTTCTAGAAACCTGACTGAGTCAACAGGTCTACCCTAGTTGACAATTATCAACTAGATATGTGTCAGTCATATTATGGATTTAGACCATAATATTTAAATTTTATGTAACATTTGCAACTTGCAAAACTATTTTGAAATAAATAGATAAAGCACACAGCTTTTATGAAATACAGTTTGAAGGACTGATAACCTTGCAGCCAACATTAGAAATCTCTCTTTTTTTTTTCACATAGTTAGTAAAGATTTTCTGCCTCTAAGAAGTTCAATATGTGTATGAATGTTTTCATAAATGTACAAAGTACTTAGAAATAGATTTTACAACTAATTACCTAGTACTCTACATTCTGAAATCCTATTTTATTGTAAGATATATGTGTGTAACTTTGTATTGGAGTAAGAAAAATAAAAATATAGAATGGCAATCAATTAGTAACATGGAAAATAGTGAAATCCCCCAGTATTCTGATTTGTATTTTATTGTTTTTAATAATCAATTTTTGTTAACTTAAGTCATCTCATTGTTTTCAAAGCATCTCACAGGCATCTGATGTATAACTATCTTTATGTGATATTTCTGGGCAAAATTCCAAGTATTGTTCAGAATCTTCTTTCTTACATATCAGGCCAATACTAAAGACTTGACACTTTTATTAAAGTGTCTGTTCTTTGGGTCTGTCCTCCCTCTAGCAGTAGAGTGAATGCCCTTTTGAATTGTCAGCAGCTGAAAGCTGAAACACACTACAAAAGGATTTAAAACCAACAAATTTAATATTGCTTGATCCTTGCTGTCGTACATAGGATTAGCTGCTACCCAATAAAAGTAGGTGGCATTCCCCATGATATGTCCTTTCCTGTGATATTTGGACTTTGAAAGAATTGATAGCCATTGTTTTATTTATATTTGATGTGATATTTATCAGAGAACAGCATGATTGTTATTATAATATTATATTGAGGGACATAGGCTTTGATCAAATGAACACCTATAATCTCAAATCTTAAGAAAAGAGTGTATAACTCTTTAGTAACATGGAGTGTGTGTGTGTGTGTGTGTGTGTGAAGTAGCAGGCACAAAAGCAAATTTTACAGCCAGCTGCTTGTTACAAGAAGTGGCACTAAATGCAATTAACAGCATGATCATTAGGAAATACTCAAATCAAACCTCACTTCATTCATAATTTTATTAGGCAGCCTAAGGCAAGCCTTTGGTTATTATGGTTGTATTTTTTTTTCTTCAGATTCCAAGGACAACTTACAAATCCCTCCACTTTCTCTCTCATTCACTTATAAATCCCCCTTTGTAGTATGCTGATAAAATAACTTTACAGGTTCATTTTAAGAATTATTTTTAATGTAGTGAAATTCTCAGATCACTTCAGTCCCATATAAACATGATGCAGATTTCAAAGAGACAGCTGAGTTAGTTTGTTGCAGCATAAAATGGAAATGGATGGTGGGGAAAAGGAGTCTAATAGCACCTTTAACTGGTGTGAGTTTTCTGTAGTTCATGCACTGAAATATACAAAAACTCATGTTAAAATAAGAAACTAATTAATTAATTAATTAAAATTAATTCTGGAAGAGCTGCTAGATTCCACTTTCCCCTTCTTTCTTTCCTTTTTATATAAAATGAAATTTATCATCATCTCTTCTGGTATACGATGGATATTAAGATCAGAACAATAGAGTTACATTTTTGAAGTGAATCTTATACTATTCTTATTTTTGACGCAACCATCAGAAGTCCCGAAGAATCTTTTTATTATGTGATGTGTCAGAAATGTAACTGGTTGTTTTGTTTTTTTGGCATTTGGATTGAAAAAAGAAGAAAAATAGAAATATCTATTTCTTTAACATTATTCAGTTGGGCATTGCTTTAATGGCAGTTCTTATCATTATGTTTTCATGATATCATATTTGTACATTCTTTTTATTTATATGAATTTTGGGTATTTCGATAATAGGATTTTTATTATGAAAGTCAAGGCTTATAATCTGCAGCCCGCTGCAAAGGTCCACTGAGACTTTTTGCTAAGTACTTTGAGGATAAAATTGTTCACCTCTGCAGTGACCTTGGTGCTGTCAATGTGAAAAGCCCAACTAGTGGTACAGTGTTATGTATAGTTCAATTGGTCACTATCAGCTTTAGTAGACATCACATGAAAATGGGGACAAAATACATGCAGTAATTTACCCAATCATGTGTTTTCTTATTCCTTGCCCCATGTGGCTGATTAAAGCTATCTGAAGGGGTATGGCTGGATCTGTCTGGAGTGTGGTATGTACTTCTTTAGTGGAGGGAAATGTCTACTACAGTGGTTCAGTCACTCTTAAAGAAACACATTCTGGACCTTAAAAACTCATTCTTAGACACAAATAGCCCTTTCTTCCTGAGCTCCAGGACCCACGAATAGGTTACTTGTTTCAGAAAGATGGTACTCACTGTCAAGATCAAGTCAGCAATCTGTACAGGGTAGGCCCAAGTGACCCCAGCTCCAAGTACCTTTTAACACCTTTGGTTGGTGTGCCAATGGTTGCTGCTTTGGCACTGGGATTCGTTGAGAACACTGGTTAAGGCACTGAATTAGGTACAGTCGCATAGGGACGGGGGGTGATGGGGATACTCTGTCCCTGGCAGCAATCTTTGGGGGGCACTGTGGCTCTTTGCTTTCCCTCCCCAACCTGCTGTAGCCACACTCTATCCATTGTAGCCCCACCCCATGCACCATAGCCCTGCCCCCACACACCGTAGCCCCGCCCCTCTGCGCCCCCTCCATACACTCCAAGCTCCACCACTGGTTAGGTACCCATGTTCTACTGAAGCAATTGCACTGCCCCCCAATTTGCTATTGGGTCAGGTTTAAGATTTCACAATTAGCATAGGAAGCAGCAGTGGGTAGCTGTGGCAGTCAGGGTGTCACTTTTCTGAACTTGAGACCCTCTGGAGGCGACATAGACTTCCAAAAATGCCAAAAGAAGGAAAAAAGCTAAATCAGAAATCCACTCCTAGCTTTGACAAATGGGCATTTTTAATGCTAAATGGTTTGTGTATGCATGTGTGCGTGTGTGCGTGCGTGCACGCACGTGTGTGTGTGTGTGTGTGTGTGTGTGTGTGTGTATGGAGTAACAGAACTGCTGCTCCTGGATGCTTCCAGGAAAGGCAATTCAATATTTTTTTCATGCCAGAAAAAGTCTGAGAAATCATTTTCTTCCTTATAGACCTATTTAGTCCTTGATATCATCTAGAATACAAAAACAGTTTCCAGCCTCACGCTGGACAGAGATGGCCTAGGTGTTGCTGCTAATGGAGACAGAAATGTTATTACCTGATTTTAACTGCCTTTTTCATTGATGGAGACCTGTAATTCTGATATCATCATTTTTTTCTTGTGTGTAGTTTTTAACACCTTTTGAAAACAATGAATTTCAAAAAGCTGGAATGATGTATTTTACACGTTTTGTTTGCCCTAATAAAGGTATCATCATGATCTATATTTTGGGTTTTGTTGTATTTTGCTGTATGGCAGACAAAGCTACCTGATTCACCTGGAGAGAGTCTCCTAAAGGTAACACAAGCTTTTGAGAGAGGGTGGCAGCCCCTAAGCAGGATACCTTTCCCTTGACAGCTCCAACCACTCTTATTTTTAAGTGCATGCTGAATAAACATCTATTTGTCTGAGTCTTGTTGGTGTAGTTCAGTTTTTTATGTATTTTACTCTTAAGGATAATATAGATATCATATCTTGATTTAATGCAGGTATTGTTATATATTCAAGGTTTCATGACTGTTGCAGACTACTGTGATATCTCTTGAATAAATAAATACATAGGAACAAATTATTGCTATTAAAAGTATTGGGTGTGTGTGTGTTACCTTACTGTTTTGCCAGAAAGTGCTAATTCTTTTCAATTCATACATGAAACCTCTCTGTTACAGGTTTTAAATAACCAGCTTTCAGGCAATGAAGTTAGGATACACTTTCAAAATCTCTTTTATGCTTTCCTGAATACAAGACATTACATATTTTCTATTTAACACATTTTACATGAGGTCTAATATACTTTCTTAGTTACTTATCATCATCAATTGCAATAAATTATTTTTCAAATTTACCACATCTACTCTCTAACTTTATTATATGCCAGACCCACTTATTATTTTACACTAAATGACACTGAATAAAGTTACTGTTGAAATATTTCATCTTATACTCCACACAGTTGAGTTTTCAAATGTAATGCAAAATAAGACTGGACAGTGGGAATAGATAATTCAGAATGTTTCTGAATAAGTTGCAAAACTGAGATATATTGAAAAAGCCCTGAAAATGTGAAAAAAACACAGCTATAGGCTTCGCTTCTTGCTTTGTCACCACTTTGTCCTCACAAATTATTAGTGCAATTAAGTGTTCTCTTTGCTCCATCCAGCAGGAGGGGGAGTGGATGACAAGACAAACAGACTGGTATGGTGTAGGAAAGTTGCCTGTGCCCTCTTTGCAGCTGCTTGGCTACCACAGGAGGTTTCTCCAGGACATGCTCTCTCAAGCCATTTCCGCACTAGACTGTTATAGCACTATGATTCCACTTTCAACATCCTATTCCACTTTCAACATCCTATAGGGCCCCTCCCTAAACTGTAAACTCCAGGATTCCATAGGATGTTGAAAGTGGAATCATAGCACTGTAACAGGCCAGTGCAGAAATGGTCTCAATCTTTCTTTGAAGGGACTGAATGTAAGGGAAATCTTACTCCCAATTATGTGATACTGTACTCCATGTGTTATCTTGCTGGATACATAGTTCTCATCCACATAGATTTCACAGCACTGTATTCAAATGAAGAGCTGCAGTGAGTATACTACGTCTTTGCCTTGATTACCACCAAGGTTTTGCGTCCTGTGTATCCCCTTCAGTCCTGCTGCAAAAACAGCAAAACCTCTACTGATTTCCTTAGGCCTCAACAAGAACTAAGCTGTTCTAGTTTCAAGTGAATATAATTTTCCACAAATGTAAACAGATTTAACTCTTAGGGATTTTGAGTGCACACAATTCCTGGGGAAGAAGTACTAAGAGGGAAACTGGAGCATCTTGCAAAATTATAGTTATTATCCTTTGATGGGGGAATCCTTGGCACTTAAAAGGATTTAAAATGTTAAGAGAGATATGCTTCAAGGAAGCATGTAGATAAACACACACATACATGTACACCCCCCTCTCGTTTTCCTCTTGGAAGAAAAATGGATAAAACTATTTCAGTTCTAACCTTTACCTCTTACTACCCTAAGCTGGGGTAATTTATCTGTTTGAGCCATTCAAGAATGACTGTCGAGAAGCCTGACTCTGAAATTTCTTGTATCTAAAATCAATGAGAAATTCAACTATATAATCTAACATTTGGAGATACTCTCCAACATGTTTAAAGGAGAAACAACAAAACTGGGTGAATCTTTACAAAAATAAAATGGCACCCCTAGTTTCATTTGCTGCAAGCCTTATAACACGGATTTGAAGCAGCCAGCGAAACCTGAGGTGGAGCACAAAGCAAGAGTCCTCACCAGCTTTTTGAATACACAGAAACAAACTCCAAGGTTAAAAGCACAGCTTGGCAAGAGATAGGAAGAGAAATGGGCTCAAATAGCAATAATAAAGGAAATTATGCAAAAAAGAGGGTGTAAAAGGAAACAAAGAAGAAAAACAGGAAAGCTCTGGGAACTGGAAGCAGCAGCCTGAAGCTGAGTGAGCCATCAGCAAACGTAAATAGAGTGAGGTTGTACAGAGAAGAGAGATACTACAAAAAGAAAAGAGAGGCTATTATTGTAATAAACTAAACAGACATCAAGAACATGGCCTGAAGGGTTTAGCAGCAAATAGAGGGGAAGTCCTGTTCTCATATTTTGAAAGGGATGTTGCTCATATAAGACAAAGCTGTTTCAACACCTAGTAAAGTAACTTGAAAGTTTTGAAACTATACCGCTCAGCACTTGAAATCTGGACTCTTTGCGTCATGGAGAATTAGGCTCCAGTCCTACGACTATTCTTCTAGGAGTAAGCTCACTTAATCAAAGATTCACTTCTGAATAAACACCACAGGATTCTACTATTAGCTTCAAATATCTAGCTAGCTAGCTAGCTTCTAAGTGCGGAAAGAAGGGACTTGTATAACAATAGAGAAGGGGAAAGCTGAATTTTTAGAAAGTATAGAGGAGAGCAAGGACATTTATATATAAATAAATACAACATATATAATTACTTTCTCAGAAGTACATTTTCAATATATTCTTTTGAAGCCTGCTTAGTTAGAAAAGTTTATCACAGCACATGCATCTTTCTAATTAGATAGAATAAGTTAGATGATTAGAGCTGTACATTGAAAAGCATTAAAAGGTTCATGCAATTTCTTTTTGTATAATTAGAAAGGAATTTTCATAACTCATAAAAGAAGAATGTAATTGTATAATTTAACATAGAATTTAAATATGAAGATCAAACTTACAGGGCAAGTAGCTTAATAGGATAAATGATATTAGCTGCTAGTGTCAAAGCTTAATTTGAATAGAATGTCTTCATTATGCAAAAGAGCTGAGCATACGTGATTCTCAAAGGTTTTCCCCCTATTGTTTTTTTCTTCAAAACAATGAAATCACCTGCAAATCTACAATGTGCTGGGAGACTCAGAATGCACAAATGCCTTTGTCCACTGGATCTCACTGTCCTATTGTGCTGCAAGATCTTATAAGAAAAGAACTTCCCATGGAGCTGGCACATCAAAGCCCTTAAGAAATGGTTTATCTTGCTCCAGCTGCAAATCATATTGGAAGGAGGTCATTTTGAAATTTGGCTTCTTAGTGTTCAAGCAGAAAAATCTAAAACATGAAAGGCAATAGAAAGTTTATGCTGGCTTCATAAATTTACTTCCTGTGCTTGAATATAATTTTTTTAAAAAATTCTTATAAAGAAAGGTTTAATTTGAGAACTCTTGTTGCCTTTCATGCAATTAGAATCTATAGCCGTTATTCAAAGATGGAGGCCTCGGATACTGTCCTCTCAGTCTGGTCTTTCTCTCATCTGTCAGCTGCCTAGCACTTAATTCCAAATTGGTACAAAATAAAACCACTCTCACACATGATTTGATCACTGATGAAGAAGGCAATCTAGCACGTACTAACCTGAGTGGTTGAGCTGGATAGGGTCAGCACAGCAGCACCAGCCCAAGCCAGATAGTTGGTGGATCTGGGAACGCCTCAAGGTCCATAGGACTACCATCCCCCTTTTAGGAGACCCCTTCACTCTGGCACAGGATGGGCAGGTTCCTTACCCATAGCTGTAGTTTTTCAAATGGTCATCTGTGCTCTCATACAGATAGGCCTTAGGCCTGCACAGATCCACCCACAGAATGTTCCAGAATTGAGTAGCTTTTGGTGGGAACCTTGCCGTCTTTGGGCATGAACATAAATAGCACCAAGGGCTACTCTCTTTCAGTTCTGCCATCCATCGAGGTTAGACCAGACCTGCAGAAAGAGGAGGGAGGAGGGAGGGTTGTGTGAGGGTACAGATGACCACTCAAAGAACTACTGTCAGAGGTAAGCAACCTGTCTTTCTTTGTCTTTGTCTCTGTGCCTCATACAAATGGGAGAATACATAGATTACCACAGGAGGTAGGGCTGCTCAGGATAGATGATAGCACCATCCTTCCAAATGTGCTTCCATCCGAGCTGCATAGTCTACTTGGTTGTGCCAGATAAAGGCTGACAGCTGTCAGAGGGCCACCTCTGTTTCTCTGCCATGCTAGTCATGCTTAGCTGTACTATAGCCATGTTGCTCTGTTCACTTTGATGTTTCGGCAACGGGAGGGGCGCCTGGCTGGAGCATGGGAACCAAGGCCACTCCAACAGATTGGTGCAATCAGGTGTGTGGGAATGGGACGTGAGCTGGAAAGACTTGGGAGAATCATGAGGAGTTCTTAAAACTGAAACTTGTATTGCATCTTCAATTCTGGCAAGACCATTGTCTCTGTGCTGAACCTAATCTCTACTAAAACCTTTCTGAATATATCCATGAAGTCTAGTTACTGAGTTACAGTAACACAAGACATTACAGATTGCCAGAACTCTGTTTAGGGCTTTTCCTGAGACACTATGCCTCTGGAGATAGATTCTCCTACCTCAGAGCATTCAGCAGATGAGAATCATAGAAAGAAAACTCAAAGAAGGGAAAAGTCCAGTCCAAGTGAAAATGGGGACTGTGCCGAGTATTCCAACAGCTGAGGCCCAATGGGGTGCTTGGCACCTTTTGCTCACAAGGAGTCACTTCAGAGGAACTGGGAGGGTTGCTAATACCCCAGAGGACAGGATCAAAATTCAAAATGACCTTGACAGATTGGAGAGCTTGGCCAAAGCTAACAAAATGAATTTCAACAGAGAGAAATGTAAAGTCCTACACTTAGGCAGAAAAAATGGAATGCACAAATATAGGATTGGGGACGCGTGGCTGGATAGCAGTATGTGTGAAAGGGATCTAGGAGTCTTGGTAGATCACAGGCTGAACATGAGTCAGCAGTGTGATGCGGCAGCCAAGAAAGGCAACGCAATTCTTGGTTGCATCAATAGGAGTATGGTGTCTAGATCAAGGGAGGTAATGGTACCACTTTCTTCTGCATTGGTTAGGCCTCATTTGGAATATTGTATCCAGTTCTGGACACCTCAATTCAAGAAGGATATCGACAAGCTGGAACGTGTCCAGAGGAGGGCAACCAAAATGGTAAAGGGTCTGGAAGCCATGCCCTATGAAGAACACCTTAGGGAGCTGGGTATGTTTAGTCTGCAGAAGAGAAGGTTAAGAGGGGACATGATAGCCATGTTTAAATATTTGAAGGGATGCCATGTAGAGGAGGGAGCAGGCTTGTTCTCTGCTGTTCCAGAAACTAGGACAAGGAGCAATGGATTCAAGCTGCAGGAAAGGAGATTCCACTTGAACCTCAGGAAGAACTTTCTGATGGTCAGAGCTGTCCGGCAGTGGAATATGCTGCCTCAGAGTGTGGTGGAGTCTCCTTCCTTGAAGGTTTTTAAGCAGAGGCTGGATGGCCATCTGTTGGGAATGCTTTGATGGGTGTTCTTGCATAGCAGGGGTTGGACTGGATGGCCCTTGTGGTCCCTTCCAACTCTATGATTCTATGATTCTAACTGGAGGCAGATTTACACAGCAAAAGCTAGTGCTGTTCAGTTGGCTGCAGATTGTTGACCAGCAGGAGACTAGGTAGTCAGAAGGAGCGGAAGCCCTTGGTGGAAAGCAGTAAAGATAGTACCTAAGGTGTTACATTAATTTTGACCAAGGCCTGTGGACTGTGAGACTGGTGCAGCATTGCAAGCTGATTGATGTTGCCACGGCTTTCATGGTGGACTCAGACTCATGATGAGCAGCCTTCATCTGCTGTGCAACCAGCCTATGTGCCTCTGGGAATGGCTGTCCGAACTGGTGATCGTCTTACCACAGGTGATGTAGGTTTTGAAAAGAGCCCTCAAGGCCAAGCAAAATGGAATACCTGGCCACCAGCCAAAGTTGGTGGAGGGGGAGGAGATGAGCTAACAACCACTACTAAAGAAGAAGTGAAGAGAATGCCATGCCCTATAAGGAGCAGCTTAGGGAGCTGGGTATGTTTAGTCTGCAGAAGAGAAAGTTAGGAGGGGACATGATAGCCATGTTTAAATATTTGAAGGGATGTCATGTTGAGGAGGGAGTGGGCTTGTTTTCCACTGCTCCAGAGACTAGGACAAGGAGCAATGGATTCAGACTGCAAGAAAGGAGATTCCATCTGAACCTCAGGAAGAACTTCCTGACTGTCAGAGCTCTCTGGCAATGGAATATGCTGCCTCAGAGTGTGGTGGAGTCTCCTTCTTTCGAGGTTTTTAGGTTGAGGCTGGATGGCCGTCTGTTGGGAATGCTTTGATGGGCGTTCTTGCATAGCAGTGGGTTGGACTGGATGGCCCCTGTGGTCTCTTCCAACTCTATGTGTCAGGAACTGTATCCACACATGAAAATAGTACAGTGCATAAACACTGAATGAGTGGAGTACATTGTACAAGACTTCAGTGAGGAGACTGCAGTTCAAAAGCAAATACCAGAGCTTTAGAATCCCCGCTTTCCCTCACCCTTTGCCAAGAGACCTTGAAGACCTTGAAGCCGTGAGAGCTAAGCAGCGCTTATCAGCACATTCCTAGCAAATGTTTATCTAACAGTCTCTGGTACCTAGGCTTCTTTGATTACAAGCAGGCTGCTACTTATGCTAGACTATATATCCCACTACTTTAATATGGAGGGCATCCCGACATCCTGCCTGCCCCCCCCACAAAAAAAATGCAAGAACATCATATGAAGTGCTGTATGGGTTAGCGAAGTGAAGGATGGTTAGTGGATGAGTGAGGAAGAGCGAGGGAGTTAAAAAAAACATTAAAGTGAAAAAACATTAAACAGTAAAAAACATTAGTAGAGGTGAATCATTCAGCCAGTTAGGGGGGTGGTAGACATCTTGATGTGGATTCATCTATTGGTAATTGTGGAGACTTCGTAGAGGTCAGCATAAGTCCATGAAGAAGTCTGCAAAGGGGCCAGCTTGAGCAAGCTGCAATGAAAAACAGGGTGGATAAGTTATAAGCCGGAGGTAGGGAAAATTCAAAACTGACTTCATTAATGGCCCGTTTGACAGGGAAAGGACCAATGTATTTAGGAGAGGGTTTTTTGGAGGGCCTGTCAGAGGTCAAATTTGACTGACGTGTTCGGTCTGACCTTCCGTCTGTGGATGATGGCTGCTGCAGAGTTTCTGGACAATTCTGATGGACTTAAGGAGTGAAGTCCACAACTTGGAAGCGAATATAGGTTCTTTATCAGAGATGATGGTGGATGGCAGGCCATGGAGTCTCCAGATATTAGTGATGAAAAGGTCAGCAAGTTTTTCCACAGTGGGGATCTTTTTGAGAGGAATGAAGTGAGATTGTTTGGAGAAGTGGTCCGTTACAACCCAGATGACATGACAGCCCCAACAGCTGGGAAGACCTACTATAAAGTCCCAAGAAATAACGTTCCAAGGGGTCACGGGCGCAGGTAGGAGCTGGAGAAGCCTGTGTGGCTTCGAGGTAGGAGGTTTACAGGTGTTGCACGCAGTACAGGTTTTAATATAGTCCTGCACGTATTTAGTTAATCCTGGCCAATGGAACAGTTTTCTGATGGTATGGAGCGTTTTGAGGAAACTGAAGTGTCCGGCAGGTTTGGAGTCATGATATCTTCTTAGTATTTCTGGCCTGCAGTCCCAAGGCACGTATAATTTGGTTCCAACAAAAGCCATGCCATTAGTCCAAGCAACTGCAGTAGGGTGGTTTTTTAGCCAGTCATCAGAGGTGTAAGCAGTTTTCATGACTTGCTGGAAAGTGGAATTGAGCATAGAAGAGATTAATGGGTGTGTTCTTGCGCGCGGGTGGTAACCTGCATTCCCAGTGTGTTGGTGGTGAATAGAGTCTGCTCTTTAGGGGGTGAGGAATGGTTGGGCGTTTTGTGGCACAGGAGTCTGGAAAGACAGTCAGTCAATGTATTCGTTTTTCCTGGTTTGAAAACAATTTTAAAGTTAAAACATAGAAAAAATTCAGCCCAGCTTGCTTGCTTTGGGATTAATTTTCCGGCAATCTTTAAAGTTTCCAAGTTGCAGTGATCAGTCGAAACTTCGAAAGGGGATTTCGCACCTTCCAAGAAGTGCTGCCAAGTTGTGAGACCAATGTGCATGGCCATGGCTTCCTTTTCTCATATCGGCCAGTTATGTTGGAACTCGGAGAACTTTTTGGAGATGAAAGCGCATGGTTTCAGGTGTTCGTTGTCATTGTGCTGGAGGATCACTGCGCCCATAGCGAAGTCAGAGGCATCAGTTTATATTACAAATTCCTTTCAGGTGCTGGGGAACAGCAGAAGCGGTTCCGAGGTGAATTTGAGCTTGAGTGCATCAAAGGCAGTCTGGCATTTTTCAGTCCATGTAATCTTTTTCGGGAGTTTCTTGTTGGGATTAGATGATTTTTTTTAAAAGATCAGTTAGTGGGCGGACAATCGTGGTGAAACCCTTGATAAAGTTACAGTAGAAATTGGCAAAAACAGGGAATTGTTGCTTTCTTGTTTTTGGGGCTGGCCAATTTAAAATTGTCTTGATCTTGGAGGGGGCCATGTTTAGGGTGTTGTTGCAAACCCGATATCCAAGGTAGTCAAAAATTTGAGTGTGAAATTCGCACTTAGAGAGTTTCACAACAAAGTCATTGTCTATAAGTCTGTGTAACACAGTACGGACAAGTTTGGTGTGTTGAGGCAGTGCTTTGGAGTAGATCAAAATGTCATCCACATATGAAGCAGGTCCCTTCGTGCAGTTGTTTCTGTCTCTCTTTGCTGCTTAGGAAGGTGGATTTTTTAGCTCCCAGGGGTCTGCGGCCACTTTCCTGGGCTTGCCTTTGACTGGAGAGTTGGACACTTTCCAGGAGGCTTTCTATTTCCCCAGCTCTTTTCCCATCATATGCGGCTTTCACCTCTCGAAAAGGTCTCAACCTCACTTGAGGCGCAGTTCCCAGGAGGTACAGGGGCTGCAGCAACAGGTGCTGCTGCTGCGGGCACCTGCTGGTGGGCACGCCCCAGCTGAGGTATCAGGATCCTCCAGTCAGCTAGCTGAGCTCTCAGCCTCTTCTCGTTGTAGTTCCACTTCTTCTTTGGCCAAAAGTTGCTCCATCAGGTTGGTTTCGCTGGTTGTAACGTCCCATCCTGTGGCGCAGTGGCATTGTCTGTGAGCCATGTCGGGACACTCTCCCCAGGCCCAGAATTGGCCAGTGATCAGGGTAGTCAGAGGAATCACAAGTCGCACCTTAGCTCACACATCCATGGGCCAGCTGGGGTCTGGTTCGGCTCCCTCATCACCTTGGGTCTCAGTGGCTCTGCCAACCGCTCCCTCTTCCAGTGGTTCTTCTCCAGATGTTTGGTATGTTGTAGAATTTGCTGGGAGTCTCCTCACTCTGTCAGAAACTGAATCCACACATGAAAATAGTACAGTGCATAAACACTATCTATTTGGAGTGAGGTACACTGTACAAGACTTTAGTGAGGAGGCTGCAGTTCAAAAGCAAATACCAGAGCTTTAGAATCCCCGCTTTCCCTCACCCTTTGCCAAAAGACCTTGAAGATCTTGAAGCCGTGAGAGCCAAGCAACGCTTATCAGCACATTCCTAGCAAATGTTTATCTAACGGTCTCTGGTACCTAGGCTTCTTCAGTTACAAGCAGGCTGCTACTTATGCTAGACCATATACCCCATTACTTTAATAAGGAGTGCATCCCAACACTATGATTCTATGATTCTAGAAAGACCAAAGGAAGGAGAACAAAGGGAAAAAATTACTCAACACTGGAAGCTATCCAAGATGCGAACACTACAATGGACAAAAAGGGAGTTGGGAACAGAATAGCTCCTCAACTATTTACATTCATGCCTGAAGGTAGTGGGGTTCCCACCAAAAGCTATTAATCTCTGGAATTCTCGTGGACGGATCTGGGCAGATGCAAGTCCCTTTTGTATGAGACACACAGACCACAACAAAGAAATTAAGGTTGTCACCTAACATTGGGCCAAACAAGCAGATTTTGTAATGTAACTGGTGGTTTATCCTCCCTCCCTAACTGAGATGCTGGATATGCTATTCAAGAATCCGAGAAGGGTAGGTCTGGGTGACTTCAATATCTACAAAGAGATGAGGATTCTGTAGCCAGCTAACAAACTGGATGGCTGCATACTTCAAAAAGCTTAGCAAATTGTTACCAAATATTAGGGATGGGACGAATCCAGAATTTGCTGAATCTGAATCCAGATCCGAATCCCTGGAAAGTTCTGGGAATCCACAAATCTCACAGTTCTCGAATCTTTCAAATCCTTTTTTAAAAAAGGGTTTAAAAAGCAAGGGAAAGAAGGATAATCTTGGGGAAGACACACTCTCTCAGCCTTAGCAAAAGCCTAGGCAAAGGCAAACCTCCCTCTGAAGAAATCTGGCCAGGACAATTGTCATAATTTTGTCTCAGGATCTCCCCAGATTGAAAATGTCATGAAGGCTTCTTCTACACAGGCAGGAAAATGTGGATTAATCCCACATTTTCCTGCCTGTGTAAACAGGGCCACATATTACAATACAGAGATAATCCAGGTCAAAACTAGTTTTTCTTTGCATAGCTCCTTCTGGATCCTGGGGTTTGTAGTTTGATGATGCTCCAGCACACTTTGTCAGAGAAGGCTATGACCCCTTGTAAAAACTACAAACCCCAGAATTGTGTCTGAAAGAGCTTTGCAGGGAAGCGATGCAAAAAAATGTTCATCTGTCCTTGAAATCTCAAGAAGACTGTACCTTCCAGTCAAGTCTCAAGTCCTGCAACAAGGAAGGCACTTAAAACACACAAACAAACAAACAAACAAACAAAGCCTCTAGTCCAATCTCAATTCCGCACCCTGCAGTCTCAAGAGCCAAGTCTCAAGTCCTGCAACAAAAAAAGCACTTCACACACACACACACACACACACACAAGCCTCTAGTCCAGTCAATTCTCTACCCTCAAGTCCTGCAAGTGACACTCAAGTCAAATCTCTAGGCCTGTCTCAACAATTCCCAATCCCTACCCTCCAGTCTGAAATCAAAAAATAATACAGATTAATGCATGTAAATAAATGATATTAGAGGCAGCTACTGTTCACCTTGTTTGATGTCGGCAACACACACTCCTCCTATAGAATCAGCTACAGTAGAACCCCATTCTTTCCCAGCTCAGGTTTTTTGGCATTCATTGTTTACCACAGACATGCTACTGCAACACAAGACCAAAAGTCTGTGTTTCTCCAGCTCTCCTTAGCAACCCATCCAATGGCAATGCTGCTTATAAACTTGCAGCTAGACAGAGGAAAAAGAAGAAAAGGGGTTGAGAAGCATAAAAAGACTTCCTAAAAGGGAGCTTCAAAACAGGTTAACTGAAGTATTCATATATTCAAGACACAGAAACTAAGAGAGGAAGTGGCATCATGACAATCTTGGTCCCAGAACTGACCAAAGAAAGCTGGTGAAGGGGAAAGTATGGCTGGCACGGCTTGCATGGAACCCTTGAACTCCTTTTTGCAGACTTTGGAACCCCCTGCAACATTCCCACAAGCTCCTAGACCCCCACACAAACTCAGTTTTGCTCCTCTATCCCTTACCTCCCAATCCCTATCCTAAAATTACCTTGCAGAGGGAGGCAGCAGCAGGGAGAGGCAGCACTAGGGGCACAGGCAGCAAGAAGGAGAAATGGCGGCCTCCAGTGCATGCAAGGCTTTATGTCGGTCTGCTGGCCAATCACCTGTGCCCACGTTGGGTGGGGAAACACGTGAGGAGCGGGATCCCATCCTGGTCCCAAGTTTTCAGGTGTCCTGGTCTCCCAGGTTTTCTGGCGTCCCAGTCTCCAACAAGCTGTTTCGGTGGCGGATTCAAAAGATTCTGTTTGCCTATTTTGGCACAGGGATTCAGATTCCCGAATCTCGAATCCCTGCCAAAGATTCGAGGATTCGGTTGGCCCATCCCTACCAAATATCAAATTCTTCCTTATCCATCCTTACATATGAAGAATCCTGAGTCAAAGAATGAAATGCTGTTGACCAGCTCTTAGAATGTACATTTCTGAACTATAGACACATGTGAAATCCAGGCCCCAAAAGTGAGATTCAAATCTTCCAACACAGGGCCAGACAATTCAAAAGTCTTGAAAGAACGAAGGAAGCAAATAAGTTTTAATGGGTTGAGCTGATCTGAGATCTTTTACAGCAGCATAGAAGTCAACTCCACTCTTGCTAATTAATAAGAAGTGAGTAGCCATATCAGTAATGCAAACATAGCAATAACAGCAAAAGAGGCTCTAGGCCTAAGCTTAACCCAAAACTGCAAAATCTAAGAGCATCAAGCACTTACTACAACGCTACAAAAGAAGCTCAAGGACCTTGAAAATTGGAGTCATAAGTTTAACTCTAATTTTAGGGAGATCTCAGGAAACAAGTAGGATGGAGGCATGATCACATCATTTGTGATCTATATGAATGACCTTGCCAGGCAGAACATTGAAACAAGACCTCAAGACATTGAACAGGAGTTCAAAATTAAGATCAAGCCATATACATAGTGCTGACTTGAGAGTGTTCAGTAATCTCTGCTTGCTGGAATAAATCGTATCACAAATCTCTGTTTATCAAGATAGTTCTATGACACATTTCACAGGTTCAAGACATTACAGCCTGAGGAAATCCAAGATTTGATACTACTCGGGGTTTCCACTTAGACCCTTAGTACCGTGTAGTGGGAAAACTCACACAGCATCTCACTCACAGCAGGCCGTGGCACTTTGTGAGGCTGTAGGAGCTGAACAATTTGCATTCAGTGACAAAGTACCTGGACCATAATCAAGGTTGGAGAATACTGCCTGTTAAAATGAGAAAACTGAAGCTACTTAGACTCATCAGAACCACTGTAGTTCATTCTGGCTTGGAACCCAATCTGTGCTACACTCCAAATTGTATACAGCTAAGTACAAATAGTGAGAGTCACTGACTTCTGTTATAGTTCCCATATACTCACAAGGTTCCTCAATAAAAGGAATACTACAAGTGCCATAGTAGTAATTATTACCAAAATGGGCCCTGTACTTACTTCTCTAGTGTCCATTAACAAATCCTTTTGTGAATTCTATTTGAATATATAACTTGAAGCTGTAAAGGAGAACTAAACTTATTAATTAAAATTAATTAATTAAAACTTATTAACTAGACTTATTAATTTATGTATTTTATTTATGGCGACCTATCCCCCAGAGGGAGACCCAAGGCAGCTCACAAAAGAATCAGTTAAAATCCAACCATGCAATTTTAAAAACAATTAAAATAATCACACTTAAAACAGTATAACATTAATTAAAAAGCATACAAAAGTTTTAAAAAATAAACAAAGCCACACCTCGGTAAGAAGCTTCCCTGTGAGTGATTACGGTATATATTAAACAAAAAGGTCTTTGCTTGCCAGTGAAAGGAAAGTTAGAGAGGGGTCAGTGTAGCCTCCTGTAGAAGATAATTCCTGAGATTGGGAGCTGCTTCTTGCAATGGTTCTCTTCTGTGTCCTCTCCAAGCACGCTTGTGATTGTGGTGGGGCTGAGAAAAAGCTCTCCCCTGCAGATATTCTGGCAGATTCACAGAGGGAGATACAGTCTTTCAGATAGTCTGCACCTAAGCAATATAGGGCTTTACAAGTCATGACCAGCACTTTGAACTGTGTCCAGAAACAAACCAACAGCCAGTGAAGCTGTTTTAAGAGGGGAGTTACATGCTTCCTGTAACTGGCTCCAGTCAGCATTCTGGCCGCAGCATTTTGGCCCCATTAAAGTTTCTGAACAGTTTCTAAAGGCAGCCCCACATAGAGCATGTTACAATTATCCAAAAGGGATGTAACCAAGGCATATGTCACAGCAGCCAGATTTGACATCTTAAGGAATGAGAGCAGCTAGCACACAAGTTTTAACTGTGCAATTGTGCACCGCTGAAGTCTGGGCATCCAGGCTCAGGGCTGAGTCCAGGAAAATACCCAAGCTGTGAATCTGAGATTTCAGGGGGAGCGTAACCCCATCCAGCATAGGCAGAGTCTGTATTTCCTGATCTGCCTTTTGACTGACCAGGAGCACTTCTGTCTCATCCAGATTAAGTTTCAATTTGCTTTCCCTCTTCCAGTCCATTACTGACAATAGACATGGGTTCAGTACTGACAGCTTCCTTGGAATCAGATGGAAAGGAGAGACAGTGTTGGAACTCCAAAAGCCCAATGACCTCTCCCAGAGGTTTCATGTTAAACAGTACTGAACCCTGAGGGACCCCAGAAACCAATGGCCAAGGTGTCAAACAGAAGTCCCCAGCATCACCATCTGAGTTCATCTCTCCAGGAAGGGCTGAAACCACTGCAGAAGAGTGCCACCAAGTAAGATCCCAGAGAGAAAGACCAGAAGTATACAGTGGTCAATGGTATGGAACACTGCTGAGAGGTCCAGCAGAACCAACAGAGACACCCCCATCCAGTTCTCTGCATAGGTCATCTACCAAGGTGACCAAAGCTGTCTCTATCCCACAACCAGACTAGAAGCCAGGTTAAAATAGATCTAGATAATCCATCTCACTCAGAAATCCATGGGGCTGGGAAGCCACAAATACTCCAGAATCTTGGCCAAAAATGGAATGCTAGAGAGTAGACTTAAATAAACAAAAGAACAGAAAAGCATAGGCTGTACCTAAGTCAACTAATCTTAGATCCTGAAATCAAAGCAGAAATAAAGCATCTAAAGCTGGGAAAATATTTCAGCACAGATGGATTTATAGGCATATTTTACAAAGTGTTTGACAACACCCTAATCCTCTATTTGAATGAAATGAGTGGAGGAAAACCACTAAAGAGTTTGGAGTTGTTAGAGGGGGAGGATCACGAGATATTATTATTGAAATGAGAGGCCTATTAGAGCTTTACTCTAGTCACAGTGGAGGTGTCCATCTCAGGAGTTTGAAAGAACCAAACTGTAGGCAGTAAAATAAATTTAGAATCCTCAAAGGGAGGAACATGCTGTAAGGAGATATATCCTCAGATAGCAATGGACTGATCCTTTCTAAACTAATTGAAAAGAGAAAAAGATGGGAGGAAGACATGTTGCAACATATCCTCCCTCATTAGACAAGAAGAGAGCAGAGGAGTTAAGTCTAGACCCAACCTGGGATACGTGTACTTCTAGGGGTGCGAACAAGGACATTTAAGGGTACGCAATAAATAAATAAATAATTGAAAAATTTAAATAGTGGGAAAAGTATAAAGTATAAACCATTTTGTGGCTGCTTTCTTGTCCTGGAACCTTAAGGGATGGGGTGGAACCATAATGATAATGAGAACCGTGACACACAAGCTGAACTTCCACTTGCCATTGGCCCACAAACTTTTAAAAAAGAGTATTTCACAAGCATATGCGTACAGCTTTCTATTTGAGTTACCATGATCCTGACCACACTAGGTGACTTCTCAAGTTTTGGGCACCTGTGTTCTCTTCTCCTTCTTTCTCATGTCTCTCTCCATGAGGAGAGAGTGTACACAGTAGAAACATCCACTTCTTTCCTGAATTCATCTGAGGGAGGGACACGCTGCACTAGTTGCTCCTCCCTGTGTCTTTGGTTGGGAGCAAACCAGATACTGAGATCGTGGAAAACATCTAGGTGGGTAATGCAGTGCAATGGGATGAAGGGGTCCAGGCAGGGTGCCTGGTCTGATACCTTGCTTCGCCTTCTGCTGGCATGAAGACATCTCCTCAGAGCTCTCAGAAGTTTTCTGATGGAGCTTTTTTTTCCCTCAAAGAAAAGATGTGGCAGTGGGGTGGGGGAATAATTTATGGAAATGGGCTGCCAAGAGATATGCAAGTGGAAAAGAAGGTTGGGCAATACTGATCTAGACCATTTCTTTTTCTTTTACAACAGAGGACAGCCACTTAACTAACCCTCACTGAACCAGACAATGTTACCTGCCTAATGCTTTTGGGATTGGTGGCTGACAGAGGAAGGAAAAGCAAGCAGAAAAAGAAGACAAAAGATACTAATCACACTCAGTCTAAGCCATCTCATCCCTAGTGGACAAGAGAACAGCACGAACAAGTGCAGAAGCTGCTGTTTCTTCTAACAGGACAGAACATGCTGGGTTGCATTCCAAAACTGAGTAGTGAGAGTAACCAGGACAGGACTGTAGAGCACTCAATCAAGATCTTGAAGTCCTATCTGCCATTCTACCAAAATACAGCAACAATTTTAGTATAGACTATTTCTATATTTCAGCCTACAACAATACTAAAAGTGAACCATCACAGCAATGCTCAGTTAGTTTCACTTTCTTAGATGCTCTCAGGACATTCAATGGGGTTAAGTGGCTGTACCTACTCACATGCTTTGAAAAAATGGACCGGAGAGATGGATTTGTTGCACCAATTACCACATTGTATAAAGGCTCTTCAGAGAGCCAGTGTGGTATAGGGGTTTGAGCATTGGACCACAACCCTGAAGACCACTTCAGACTGCTTGGCCATGGAAACTAACTGTGTAACCTTGGGCGCTTCACACATTCTCAGCCCCAGAAAACTCCATGATAGGTTCACTTTAGGGTTGCCATAGTCAGAATCGTCTTGAAGGCACACGAACAACAACAACTACTACTACTACTTCTCAGTGCTTTTGTATACCAATAATACATGTACATAGGGGACGAAGCAGGGATGTTCCCCTCTTTCCTCTTCTGATTGCTACAGTGGTGGAACTGTTCAAAAACCTAATCTAGTCTGATGCATAGACTGAGGTGGCCTGTATAAATGGCAGAAACCACTTAATCAACATGTTTGTGGCTAACATCTTCCTGGTTTTGTCCAATCCAGAAAAAAGTCATACCACTCCTAAAAACAACAGTGGAGCAATTCAGTATGTACACAGGCTTTCAAATTAACTACCCTAAATCTAAGCTGCTATGACTAAACACTCTGATATTGGCCCAAGGAAGCTGCAGTGCATGTTGAATTTCACAATGTTCAAGTATTTAGGAATGGTCATCCCAACTGATACTCTCTAATTAAGTTACAAGAACTATAAAGAAATCCTTCATATGATCAGGGAAAAGGAGAAAAAAAAGGCCATTCTAAAACTTACAAGGTTAGCAGCCATAGAAATGTTCTTTTCTGTAGATACCTTTCAAACTTTCAACCCAGTATCACAAAAAATGACTTTAATGGCAACAACAGCAAGAACAACAACAACAACATGATAAAAATAAAAATCCCAGAATCTAGAACAAGGAAGCTGTCCAGTCTCCACAAAGCAACTCCATTTAGTGCTCCCTCTTCTGCTTAGCTAAACTGGCAGGACCTCATACAACTTTGATATTCCCATATTCTCCTTGGTTCACTGAACATATAGGCTGCCATTCCACTGAGCAGTTATGAATGCTTAAGCTAGACTCATCCATTTGTTACTGTGTGGTATTCATGTTCGTGATTGTGGTAATATTGCTGTGTGCAAACAGTCTCCTAAACCTACTTAAACAGCCAGCAACCACACTGAGCAATAGAAGTCTGTTCTGATGGTGATTGAGGAACTGCAGGATGTTTCCAGATCCCTCCTGCTAGAGAGCTATGCAGCAATGAGGAACTACAACAGGGTTCCTACTGCTGAGTGTTGCACTGGAGATCCCTGGCAAAAAGAGGCTGGAGATGCCATACTTCTGTCCCCCAGTCACCAATATGAAAGACCTCCATTGCTTAGTGTGGCTGCTGGCTGTTAAGGTAGGTTTGGGGAGTCAGGTCAGGAGGCAATATGTAGTAAGTATTGTCAACTATTTTGGCCATGCCCTTTTAGATCTCTTTCACCCTGCTTTCATCCTATTTCCTCAGTGTAAGCTATTATGTGCCTTAGAATTTTTGCATGTATTTTGACTGTTCCTGGAAAAAAAAAATTAAAAGAATAAAAAATTAAAATCGCCTCCGTGACAATCATGAGGCTGTTCCAGGTTGTAATTGATCCAATATTGATCCATGGCATACCTTTGATTTAGTCTCTCCCTGCAAGAAGTCCGCCCACCGCGACCTATAAAAAGGAAAGATGGATGGGCTTGTGGGTTGCCAAATGGGTCCCCGTGGGAGGACTTTCAAACTGAAAGAGAGAGGAGCTTGGTGGCCTTGGGCATGCGGGATACATGCAAGGGCAGAGCTATCGCCGAGCTGCCCAGCTCTGGAACTTTCTGGAGGACATCTCTGCGCAGGCACAAGACCCAGTTGTGTGAGGCACAGAGACCACAAAGAAGAACATAAAGTTTTGTGAACTTCAACAGTGAGACAGCCAAGCAAGCCACAAACTTCCCTGGATCAACTTAAACTACAAAGAACACTCTGATTCACAAAACCATACCTCAGACATCAACAAGTGGTAAGCACAGGAAAGTTCAAACGGGACATAAGGACCTGTGGCATGTGGCCGAAGAATATTTCAATCACTTTGTACTGGTCTTAAAGCAAGTACTCTATATTGGGCTCAGAACCAAATAAGAGCCAATAAAGTTTGGAAAAAAAAGTCAGCGCCAAACAGAATGGTCCTTTTTTTCAAACAGTGCCTGATATATAGCATACTAGAGCAGTCTATCTGGATGATATGAGGCCAAAGGTGAAGCATCAGTGTTTTACCTACTCTCATGGAAGGGCAGATCCAAATAAAATGGTGCCTGCTATGCACAACTAGGAAAAACTTTTCAGAAGAATGTACAGTGATCCCTCCACTTTTGCAAAGCTTCAGGGCTCAGAATCTTTGTGAAAGTCAAAAAACCACAAATAACTTCCCTCAGTTGAGTGAGCAAGCAAGGGAACGCACGCATGTGCCTTCCCTCTCTATGCTCCCCCTCTTATTCTCTTCTAGGGCTCCTCTTTCCCATTCCCTTGCCTTTTGCCTGGGCGTGTGTGCTTTCCTTCTCTGTGCTTGGGTAAAAGGTAAGCAAATAGGAGTGGGGAGTGCTGTACAAGGAGAAGGAAGGTATGTGCCTGCCTCCCCCACCTTTCTTTCCTTCCCATTCCCTTGTTTTTTGCCCAGGCACTCCTCACCTGGACAAAAGGCAAGCACCCATTGCTCCTTGTCCTGAGACCTTGTCCTTTTCCTGAATCCATTGCTCCTTGTCCTGAGACCAGGACAAGGAGCAATGGATTCAAGCCACAGGAAAGAAGATTCCACCTGAACCTCAGGAAGAACTTCCTGACAGTCAGGGCTGTCCGGTAGTGGAATATGTTGCCTCGGAGTGTAGTGGAGTCTCCTTCTTTGGCAGTTTTTAAGCAGAGGCTAGATGGCCATCTGTCGGAAGTGCTTTGAAGGTGTTCCTGAATGGCAGGGGGTTGGACTGGATGGCCAGTGTGGTCTCTTCCAACTCTATATTTCTGTGATTCTATGATTCAAATGGGAGTGGGGAGCCTCAGATGTGATGCAGAAAGGCACACAAACGCCTTCCCTCCATTCTCCCTCTCCCATTACTTTGCCTTTTGCCCAGGTACATGTGCCTTCTTTCTCCACACCCAGGCTAAAGGCAAGGGAATGGGAGGGGGGAGCCCTGGGCATGGACAAAGAAGATGTGTGTGTGCCTTGATTCCCCATTCTCCCCCTGCCAATCTCTTGCCTTTTGCCCAGGCCCGCATGCCTTGCTTCTTCGTGCCTAGGGCTCCCCTCCATTTGTTTGTCTTTTGCCCGGGCCTGGAGATGGAAGGCATGCATGCCCAGGCAGTAAGTAAGGGAACGGGAGATGGAGAACGAGCGGGAAGGCACATATGTTCCTTGTGAATAGTCAAACTTGCAAAGGTCAAACCTGCAAATGTGGAGGGAGGACTGTATTGGCTGATTATATAAAATACCACTGAGAGATCCAGGAGACCCCTTGGATTAATTACTGCCTCTGTCCATCTCCCAAACGGAGTTATCCACCAAGACAATCAGGGCATGCTCAAACCCTAAACCATGTCTGAAAGGGACTCCAGTAGACTGCTGCTGATCAAGTTTGTACTGGATGGTTGCAAGACAAGAACAATACATTCTTGCTAAACAAGACACTCACAGGTCTTATATATTGGATTTAATTGATTTATCAGACTCCTATTTTTCCAGGGAATGCTGAGAGTAGAAGCTCTGTAAGGGAAACTGGAGATTTCCGACAGCATCATCATCAAAGAAAAACACTTGAAGATTCTAAGGCCATTTCTGCACAATGATGCTCTTCTGCATCATTGCGCTGCAATCCCGGGTCCAGAAGGGAGTGTGTCAGCAACACTCCCCTCCATACATACCTCATGGCTCCCTGTGGAAGGGAGTGCGATGGTGCCGCCTCTTCCTTCAACAGTGCAGCCAGATACTTTCTATTGCTGACCCAGGGAAGTGTTGCCATTGCGCTTCTGTGACTTCTGCAGAGCCGGGAGTGACAGGAGCACCATGTGATCGCCAGTGCAAAATGCATTTTTTCTGTTTTGCAAAAATTGTGTAAATGCGACACTTGGGGACAGGATGGCAACCAGCCGGTGACAATGTCATGCAGAAGCACGGCTTGCCAACCACTGCCATCCTTTCCCAAAAGCAGCTTAGCCCCATTGTGCAGAAATGGCCTAAGTGGAAGCCATGAAGGTAATCTGCTATCAAATTAATAACTACATTAGTTGTCTAGATGTACCCATAAGATCAAGTGCTGGGATCTATTTTACCGATCTCTTCAGCCTGAAGAATCTTTTGGGATGGCTGTACTAGTGGGCACTTTATGTGTTTGCTGGAATATGTATGTGTACATATGACTTCAAGTTGCCTGTTGATTTATGATAACCTCATGAATTGCACAGTTTTCTTAGGCGAAGAATATTCCGAGGTGGTTTGTCATTGCCCCCTCCCCTTTGAGATATAACCTACAGAACCCGGTATTCCTTGGCAGTCCCCCATCTGAGTACTAACCAGGTATGACCTGACTTAGCTGTATATGTATAGCACATCAGGGGGCATATACTCTGTGTTTTATTGGCCCAAAGGAACCACAGAAACTGTTGTAAAATCATCCATAGTTGAGGTGGTGATGACGGTATGATTGTTTAGTAATTAAGACAGATTCTCTTCCTATTACCAGGGAGGCGTAAGATAAAATTTTAATAAGAACCCTACTTGCACTAATGCAAGTAAGATAGAATTATTGCAAGTAAGGTCGAATTGTAGAGTCACACCATTAGAGGTCATTTACACCAGTGCTTCTCAGGTTGTCTGAGGTGGGAGGGACCAGAATTATTCTTTTCCCAGTGTGCTAGAGACTTATTTTTGCCCATTGGCAAAACTTTCTTTTTGGAAACTTGTCAGGGACTGGCAGGCCAATGGCTCACAGATCAGCATCAGTCCAGGAACCACCACTTTGAGTAACATGGCTATACACGACTGTATTTATCATGGGAACTGCTTTTTATAATGTGAGAATGTGATATTACAAAAGGCCACTGCAGATAGTTCCTTCTTCCTGCTTGAGTCTAGAACCTGTTGGTAGCAAGCAATAAAACTACCTCTTAATACCTACCGATCAGATGCAACTCACAGAATCAACTAGGAGTGCAAATTCCCCAACCCATCTTATGGCAACAAAGTAATAATAATAAAAACTCTTTAGAAATAACTCACCATAAATAAGTCATGGGCACCTATATCAAGAGCAAGCAGAAATGCTTTTTCAAATCTTTGATGCCTGTAAGACAAATAAAAACAAAAAGGACCAATTGAACTCTGTGGCCTAATGATGCTGACCTGATGTTATATTTAAATAGGGATAAATTTTATGACAGGGCAATCAGGTGAGGAGATGATGTCGTTGTTGTTGTTGTTATCATCATCATCCTTTTTTCCTGGTAAGGACTCAAAGTGGCTTGCAGTACTTAAAAAAAAATAGTTACAATCATGAAATATAAAAGCTAAAACACAATTAAACAATCAGATAGTAATTTTTAAAAATTTGAAATATATAATTAAAACAGAAACATTCACAAATGCTACATAGTTAAGAACAGCCAGCACCTTTCTTTGGAAATGGCACAAGAAGGCAGCTTGATGCGTTGCCTGAAACATCAGCCCAAGATTTCCTGCCAACTGAGGTGGAAGCAAAGTGTCTTCCCATCACATAGAATCATAGATGGGAAGACACTTTCCTTTCACCTCAGTTGGCAGGAAATCTTGGGCTGATCTTTCAGGCAATGCATCAAGCAGCATCAAGCAGCCTCTCATACTGTTCCCATAGAGGAGGAAGACCTAGCAGTGACAGTGATACTTCCTCATTCTCAAGCTCCAGAAAAGAGATGGGGCATGCAACGGCATGCTGTTCTCAGAGGTATGCTGTTCACAGCAATTTCCTCAACTAGGCTAACTGAAGTGATTTCCTGCCTACAATTGCCTTACCCCACACTGTCTTTCACCATTAGAAAATTTCAACTCTGTGGAATATTAACTGAATATTTTCCTGCATTTTAGATAACTGAGAGAGAAAAAATGGCAAAGAAAACCTCTGTTTTTCACTTTCTCTTTCGACTACAACCCACCAGGCCACACAGATACAAATATACACATTAAAAGCAACCTTTCTTCATCAAAATGGCCAAGCAGACCTATATGCAACATGTTTACAGACTGTGTATTATAACCAAGCTTAGATGTGAAATACAAAACTTACAGTTCTTTCATTTGTGGCACACAGCTAAATGAATATTGTACAATTACTTTCATGAAGTATTGTTAAGTGTTGTATGAAAGAACTGGGAAATAAACAACTATTTCTGTTGCTTCAGCTAAAACAAGACATCAGTGAGAAGCCATGACAATCCTCAGAACTTGAGTAAAATAACAGTACTTTGGTACGTATGTTTTTCAGTGAGAAATATGTAAGGATACAACTTGAGTAGGATCTAATACTCCATGGAAGACAACATGCTCAAAGAAGAGGAGTAAAACTTTCTTTTTACCAGGATCTGAAATTCACACTGATGCTGGTTTTCCCTTTAATGTAATGTATTCTTAATTCTGTAACATTCTGCCACCTGTTAAAAACTATAAAGATGGCTTATGAACAGTTCAGTAACTGGGAAATGTCTTCCAAAAACCATCTAGACAAGCAAAAGCTCCTCCTCAGGAGTCATACCTTAGCAGGAAATTCCAACTTGTATAAAGTTCATATGTGTGCCAGTACAACCTTCTCCACTCTCAAACTCCCCTTGTTGAGCAGCAAGGTCTGAAAGGGATCCCTACACATGTTCAGCTGAACTAAGGAGACTCTTCACAATCGGTAAGCCTGACAAAGCAATGTTCTAGATCACACAAAATTCTGAATATGATCTTTCAGATTTTTATGCTCAATGCAGGCAAGTCAAGGTGGAGCACTGAACATGCCCCGTGCTCCATATGTGTTGGAATTCCTCATTCAGGCACAACAACTGAACAGAGTTTTAAAAGTTTATTACATTAAAGTAACTGTACTCTAGAATGAGGTGGTATTCTCCGAAGAAAATGACATCACCACGTACCTTATATGATATATATAAACTAGCTTGCAAACTAGCTTGGTTTCATTTTGGCTTTTCTGACATTGATTACTTCATTCTTAATTCCTTTTTAATCACTAGAAATCCAGAGTTGGAAAAGACCTTGAAGGCCATCTGGTTCAAAACTCTATCATGCAGCTCAAGTGCTCCTGAGAGATGACCATCCAACCTTTATTTAAAGACCTCCAATGAAGGACAGTCTACCACTCTCTGAAGCAGTCCACTCCACTCTCAAATACCTCTTACTAGGAGGCTCTTTTAGGTGGAATCTCTTGTAATTTCGTACATTTAACGATGGCTATCATGACACTTCTCAATCTTCTCTTCTCAAAGCTAAGCTGTTCCTCATAATGCTTGATTTCCAGACTCTTGACCATCTTGGCTGCCCCATTCTGGACACATTTCAGCTTGTCAATATGCTTCTTGAACTGTGGTGTCCAGAACTTGACAGGGAGTTTGAGATGATGAATGAAGGAGAACAGAGTGGTGCTATAATTTCCTTCAATCTCAACACTACAGTTCCGTTGATGCAGCCTCGAACAGCATTGGCTTTTTTGGACATCACATCACATTGTCGACTCATGTTTAGCTTGTAATCTACTAAGAATGCTAAATCCTTTTCATTTGTACTATTGTCAAGCTACATGTAGTCCACCACACTTTTGTGAATTTCGTTTTTCTTGCTTCAGTGTAGTATCTTACATTTATCCCTCCTGATTATTATTTTTGGTTGTTGTCAGTTTTCACCCACATCTCAATTTGTTAAGGTTATTTTGAAAGCTGATTCTGTCCTCTGGGAAAATGCTTTTCAGGTTGGAAATTAGTAATTTTTTTCTTCCTAATTTGCCAGAGACCATTACCACATTTGCACCCATTGGTTACAACTGTATTTTTTTTCTTTTCTGGAAATTTCTCATGAACTTACAGCCAGTGGCTTGAGGCTGACACTGGTCCACCAGTCCATGGACCACCATTTTGAGTAGCACTGCCCTGTGGTATCAATTATCCCTCCCAATTTGGTGTCACCTGTAAATATAACTGTGCCATCTATTCCATCATACAAGTCATTTTTAACCATATTGAACTGCACAGGGCCCAGCACAGAAACCTAAGACACCCCAATTAACTTCTCTCTATGATGAAGAGTAAACAATGGTGAATACTCCTTGGGGTCAGCCTGTTAACCAGTTAAAAATCCATCCAATAGTCATTCTGTTTGGGTCAGTACTGCTCAGGGTGGTGGTCCATGAACCAGTGCTGGTCCAGAGGTCATCAGCTGCTGGTCTCTCAAAAGTTTCTAGGAAAGAAGGAATTCTAGCCAATAGGCATAAATAAGGTACTACCCATGGAACATTGGGAAAAACAATGTGTCATTCCCCACATCAGATAATCTGAGAAGCTAGCATACATTTTATCAGTTTGTCATGGGCACCTTATCAAAAGTCTTACTGAAATGAAAATGCGCAACATTTACAGTATTCTCCATAACTATCAATTACTATTGCTTTTGCTTATAAAACTATCTACAATTTAAAGTAATTATAAAAATTAACATAACAAGTGTTGAAGTAGGCCATTGAGATGTTTTAAGTAAATTGCATTTTTTCAGCATCATTTCTCTAATTTAATTCTATTTTAATGTTCACTTTTTGTCTGTTTTTAACTTTATAGTTCTTTTAAATTGTAAGCTATCTTGAGTTCCAATTCTAGGAGGAAGACAGAATACAAATAAATATAACAACAACAACAACAGTAATAATAATAATTCTCACTGAAGCCAGTTTAGAACCGACACTAGGCATACCTGCTATAGACTGAAAATAAATGTTTGATAAATTAAGAGGCTCATTTTGATGCTTACTAATGTGTAGATTATAATTATGCAGAGTCCATTACGTGGAGTCCATTAAAGTAAATATTTTGCATTATGTGGAAGAAGAACCTTTCAAACTGGCAATTATTTTTGAAAGAAAGTATTAGGGTATTGGTCAAAATCCAAAAGAACAATTACATCTTTCACATGAATGCAAGTGAGTTTAAAAAAGATTTTGCCTTGAATAGCACAGTCTCCTCTCAATACAACAAACAGCTTTTGAAACTAGAAGAAATTCCAGACATTACTTGTAATATGGCATTGATTCAGCAATGCAGCTAGTGAAAGAACTACATTGGGCTTAGGCTCAAAAATTAGCTGAGGGTGAGATAAAAGTTGAAAAATTATTTTATAAATTACTAAGGGCTTCGAACTGGCAACATCTAGAAAGCCATTCTGGCAGGGGATGGTGGGAGCTGTAAGCAACATCATTCTCCCCAGCCAACATGGTCATTCAGAAGGTTGGGAAAGCCCAGGCATTAGCCTAAGTGGTTTTTTGTGATTTAGTGTCATGTGTTGTATTACCACACCCCCACTCTGCAGGATGTGCTATTTTCATAATTGAACATATTTATGGCTCGAAAGCATGTCTGAAAGTGTGCTGGCTAGAAGCATGTTGCCAGGCCAGGATGACCTCAGGCATGGTCAGGTCATACATTCAGAGAGGATTAAGTGAGAAAACCTGGTGCTAATGGGTTTGTGACAATCCTTTCAGCACTTCCAGTTCTAAGCACTCTCGAGAACAATAGAAGGCAAAACTGTCCAGGGACCATCCCACAATCTTATCCTAAGGAGATCTCCTGTATTCACCTTATCTGACCAAGACATTCCATCAATGTTTTGTCAAATTAAGACAATCAGCCCATTCCAGATTCCTTTTTCAACCCATGTGAGAAAGCAATTACCGCTTTGTCCATACACTCTCCTTCAGGGTAGGAAATAGGATATATAAACCTCAGTTTCAGCCCCAACAAATTCTAGTACTTGGACGTAATACATAGTGCCCAGACCTCTGTTCATTCTTGCTACCCTCAGATGCTGTCTGAGCCACTCTGCTTTGACCTTCTTCTTCAGGACTAGTAACTATCACCTTTTTCACCAGATCTGTCTCTCTCTATCCAACCTTTCATGTCTCACTTTCCAATAGTCTTGTATGGTTCTTGAGAGTGTCTGATTTCTTGTGTATTTTGACAACTGAAATAAAATACTTTGTTTAACTTTTAACTGGAATCCTCTCTACAGCTAGTACTGGTATACACAGGTGAAAAGATCCTGCCATCACACTCCTCTCACAGTCCTCCCTTGAGGTATAATCCCCCAAATTCTAAGGAGACACCAGCATTGTGTGTGGGCCTCAAAGTCCCCAACCTTTTAGGGAAACAACTGGATAACCCACATTCTACAGAACTCACTCTGAAGTTATTATGGATAGCATGAGCAACACAGCACACTTCCACAGAAGTTGCTGAAACCTGAGGTTACATATAGCATACAACTTATATAGGCTATCAATACATGTTTAAGTGTGCAAAGCATTCATTGGTCAATGCCATAAATCCGTTCATGTGACTATCCCCTCTTCTCTTTCCCAGGCCTGTACTCGCCACCCCCTCATATGCCCTTGGTCAAGGTGACTCCTTCTGGCATTATTTCACCCTGGATATCTCCAAACAGCTCTGTTCTCAAAACATCTTTACCTTTGTTTTTCCCTAGTCTTCTTTAACATGAAATACACCTAAGTGGCGGGCAGCCTTTGAATTACAATGAAGCAGCAATTAGCAGTACTTAAGTTTGGATACCAATAACCCCCTTTTTTATCATTGGTAAATACAGAGGTAACCACAAAGTAGCAACTAGCAAAGAATACACATTCAACATGTTACTATTTTAGTTGCAGGTAGCTTAACAACCTGAAATTTAGCCATTATTTCTACTATGCTCTGTTAACAGCATCCAAATCTGATCGTTGTAGGCTCATGCTGTTACATACAACTTTTATTTTTACCCAAACATTTGTGATTCTGAAACAAACCTGAAATCTGTCTGTATGTATATGCCTGTGTGTGTGTTATATATGTGTGCACGGGCATGTGTGCGTATGCAATGCATGAAGAAGATGCTTACCTATAACTATGGTTCCTTGAGTTCTTCATCTGTGCCCTCAACACAGCTGGGTTCTCATGCCAGTGCGGAGACTTGTTTGGAATATTCCAGAGTTGAGTAGCCTGGTGGGTGTCCTTGACCCCTTCGCTACTATGCATGTCCCCGCCTACTATATTACCATTCTCTCAGTTATGTCATCTCCAAAGAAGTAATGGGGACTTGACAGAGGGGAGGATTGTGTGAAGGCATAGATGACCACTTGAAGAACAGCAACCTGTTCTTCTTTGTGGTCTCTATACCCTCACACAACTGAGTGACTGAGAAGCTTGCTTGTAGGACTGTCAAAAGGACAACACTATGATGTACTGAGAGTAGTCATTTGTTTCACATTTGTCTGGAAGTTTCTCTATATCCCTTTATGGAGGAGAGAGTCAATCTCTTCCAGGAGAGTCTCGGAACGAGGGGAACACTAGAAGACGCCAATGTGTGGAATCCTTGAAAACTCAATGGTGTGGCCAAGAGGTACAATGGTAAGCACCCAAGTATCTGTGGGATGTTTAGCCTGGAAGCATAGTGGCAGTGGAGCTTGAATTGTCATGGGAGAGGCCTGAGATGGAAAGGGACAGGTGGTAGAGCTCGAGATTGATTGTGATATTGTCTGGGAGGAGGAGTCAAAACTGTGGTTTTCTGGAGGAGGGAGCTTTCTTGGAGGTCGGGGTCTGGTATCTCTGGCCTCTACTTTGCCTGGAGTGCTGCTTATTTGAGTGTCCAGAGGGAGGTGACCAAAATGGTAAAAGGCCTGGAAACCAGTCCTATGAGCAGCAGCTTAGGGACATGGGTATGTTTAGCCTGGAGAACACAAGGTTAAAAGGTGACGCATTAGCTATGTTCCAATATTTGAAGGAATGTCATATCGAAGATGGAGAAAACTTGTTTTACTGCTGCCCCAGAGACTAGGGTGCAGAGCAATGGCTTCAAAGTGCAGGAAAAGAGATTCCACTTAAACATTAGGAAGAAGTTCCTGATGGTAGGGGAAGTGTGATGCCATGGAGTGTGGTGGAGTCTCCTTCTTTGGAGGTTTTTAAACAGAGGCTGGGTGGCCATCTGTTGGGAATGCTTTGATGGCATATTTCTGCATGGCAGGAGGTTGGACTCGATAACCCTTGTGGTCTCTGCCAACTCTATGATTAAGGAAATTAATTCTTTTACAAGTTTAATTTTCAGATAAAATATTTCCCTGCCTGAAAGAATTTCCTGGCCAATGCTTTGTCCAGACTGCCACAACACAACAGCCAATGTAAAGAGGTGGTGGATACTACTCGATGGTCTCTTCCAGCTATACAATACTATGATTCTAGTGATGTGAAGGCGTTCTTGACAATCTAGCAGGCTACTCTGACCTGAAGGAGGAGGAAGGCTGTCAGCACCAAGTGGATCTTGGTGGGTGTTGCTGTTGCCTGTAGGTGGGAAAACCCATTTTCTTCACTGTCAGGCAGGCCTTAGACGAGTGGTCTAGTAGCTTGTCTGTTGTGGAGTTGAAGAAGGCTTATCCATGGAAGGGAAGGTCCTCTGCCTGGTGTCATCCGAGAGCCCAGATGATCTTATACAGATACACATGTATCTTCATAGGGCTATCACTCTTGCCATAGACTGATACGCAGTTGACTACATGCCTGGATGAGTGGATTTGTTGAGCTGCTAGAGCCTGTGCCTCCTAATGGAAGAGGATGGCAGTGTTCTTTTGTTCCTCAAGGAGGCGGGTACAAATGCTAGCATCTTGTCCCAGAGGAATTTCTAGTATGTAGCCATTCAGGTTTGCATATTTCCGACCTTCACAGCCAGGGCAGCTGAAGAGTAAGATCTGCAGCCAAAGATGTCCAGCCTCCTCCCTTCCCTGTCAGCTGAGGTGGTGCGCATTGTCCACACGGATCTCACCTGTGATACTTCCATAACTATGGAGTTCAAGGTGGAATGGTTAAAGAGGCAGGGGGCTCCCTCTGGTTGCATAAGGTAGAGAGTTTTGAGTCTCTCTGATGCTAGAGGGAGGGATGATGGCTTTTGCCAAGACTGTTCCATTACCTCTTGTAGGCCTGGAAGCAGAAGAGTCAAAGCTGGAGTGACAGCTTGGATGTTGACCAACTGGAGGACCAGGTCACTGACAACATCTGGAAATAACATGGTGTCCTCTAGTAGTGCGGTCCCATGTCCTCTGTACCACACGAAGAGGAGGAAGTTAGAGGAGAAAGTGACACAGTTGATGCTGAATCAGAATTGTAGCTCTGGGAGATGTAGGGAGTCTGTTCCAGTTGCTGTTTTCAGAATCCAGTGGGCTGCAATGTCACAGAGGCAGTCCAAATAGTCCATGGTAACCAAGGGCATTGCAAGGATGGGTGCCAGTGGATGTGTCGTTGATAATGAGGTGGATGTGCCTGTAGTGGTCGGTGGGAGTGAGAGGTACAGGATGATGCCCGGTTTCAGGGTTGGGAGGGCTGAAGTAAGGATTGTCTGCCCAGAGGTGGTGGCTGGATTTGTCATGGCGGGTAGAGACAGGGGGCCTGGACACTGTGCCGTGGTCCTTGGAGGTGGTGATGTTGCTCAGTGCCAAGGAGAGGGAGGTATCCAGGAGCGGTACCTGGAGGGAGGAGATCAACCTCAAGTTGAGCAGTTTTGTGGGGACCTTGAGTGTTTCAATTACCTGAACAGAAAATGATATTGGGAAAACAACTATCATTCAATACCTACTGCATATGAGAGTTGATCAAGGTTATTTAGGAACATTAAGAAGGGGAAAAGGGTCTCAACAGGGAAAGTCTTAGGTCTAAAAATAATGTGTAGTTCCTTTTCTGCATGTCTGCATGAAAAATTAAATGGCAAGGAAAGCTATTCTTTAAAAACAGACCTATGAAATCTGTTTGCACTACAAGGTTATTTCCTACCACCAATAAATATTATGGAAAGGTTTTAATCATGTGCCAAGTGCTACTTAAGATTCTGCAAGATCTGATGACTTTTCTGGGTGAAAAAGAGGGGAGGACTAATGTCAGAGGAGTCTAAAAAGCCACCACGTGACTCTAAAATACAACATGCCTGTCAAACACCACATGCATTTCCTTTGATCACAGTCACAATGTTTTACAATAGTCAATCTAACTTTGATGACCATGACATGTGAAAAAGCAAAATCTAAAAATAAAGCAAATAATTGCTGGGGTATGTGTTCATGATTTTATTTTTCTACTCATATCTACCTGAATACATACCAACACTGGAAAATATTTTTAGTGACTAGTTACAATCAACAAGCTGTCTTAGACATGCTCATTAACCATGTTAAGCATATTCCTGGTGTTGAGCTGATAAAAGGAGTATTGCTACAGTCTGCCTCCCCATCTTCAGTCAGAATGCACAATGTAAGAAAATCATCTGTAGCAGAAAGGCTGTGCCACAATTCTAATTTATAAGCCTTTTTGTATAAATGAAGAAGTTTTAGAACCTGCCTCATCAAGACATTCAGTGAAGGATGATGTGTGGTATGTAAATTAAGAATTTAAAATCTTTCTACAGAAAGACAATATAAGTAATAAACACTGGAAACAATTTGTGAGTAATGAAATCCAAATGAAATAAACTTTTAATTTGTTCAAATACTGAAATGCATATGCAAATTATGTAACAATTTGAAATATCATTTGAGCATTTACTTACTGCCAAGCAATTGTATTTAAGCATAAGATGATGAAAACAGGCTAAATCAAGTACAGCTACCAAACATTTACTTCAGAGCTTACATGATCACCTTTAATTCATGTATTTTATTTTATATTTCAGTTTAATAATTTACTCTTTCATTCATTTTCTAGGCATCTTGCCCACATCTGAAGAACTATTATTCATTAGAAACAATTTCCTCATAAACTCTTCTATTAACAATTTTTGGAACAGAAACAATAGACATGGATTTACAAAATGGGAAACAATGCTTCCTTATCTATGTGCAAGAAAACTAAGACGGGAGAAAGGTTTAAAATTGTAAGAACTATATGTTACTGATGGAGTATCAACTCCATTTAGAAGAAAAGCAAGAAGTAAAAAAGTCTTTAAAAATACATTGCTTTCATTGCTAGTTTGGGATATAAAAGGAGGCTTTCAAAAGTAAGTATAGCACTTTTAAAAAGGAGGTCAACAGCAGCCGCTCTTATTTACAGGGTTAGAGCTCTGTCTTTAAGAACTGGTGTGTTATGTGGTAAATTCTATTATGTTGAAACACAAGTACAGTAGGACCCCTGTATCTGCGGGGAATTGGTTCCGAGCCCCCCCATGGATACTGAAATCCAAGGATAGTACTGAATGCCCTGTCTTGCTGCCCGCCCCAGGCCCAATCACAGCAGTGGGCAGGAAAATAGTGGGGAGCGTGGGATCCCATGCTCCCTGTTGTTTTCTCACTGGCCACTGCTGCAATTGGGCCCGGGGCTGGCAGCTGGAGGTGAGAAAACAGCAAGGAGCACAATCCCGCGATCCTTGCTGTTTTCCTGCCAGTCGCCACTGCGATCAGGCCTGGGGCTGGTGGTAGAAGGTGGGGAAACAGCGAGGAGCACGATGCTGCGCTGCCTGCTGTTTTCCCACTGGCCGCCACTGCAGTCGGGCCCAGGGCCGGAGTTTTCCCACCTCCAGCCTTTGGCCCCGGCCCCAATCATAGTGGTGGTCAGTGGGAAAACAGCGGGGAGCATGGAATCGCGCTCCTCACCACCTCCTGCCACCCGCCCAGGGCAGATTCTGGCCAACCGCAGATAACTGAATCCGTGGATCATGAATCTGTGGATACGGGGGTCCTACTGTAGAAAGTGAAATCATGTAGTGTGTTTCTCCCTGACCAACCAACTACAGGAATATTGTCAACAGAATTAATTCCATTTCATGGGTTTTAATATTTTCTATCAAACTTCTGGTGTGAAAAATTCTGTACTAGCCACAAGACTGTTCTTAGTTGGTAGGAAAAGCTACATATCTCAGTTTGCAGGTAATTTACGGTTTCTATATATTTGCAATGTGCTCTTTGGATATCTGACTTAAATAAAATACTATATATAAACTGATATATATTGTCTTCAGTGGACCTTTATCCCAGCTAATTAGATTATAGAAACTTCAGCCTCAGGTTCTAATCATCTCCTCTGTACTGGTGACAGAAGACTCATATATATGGCTCCTATGGTGGCATCCACTGCTCCCGCTCTGCTGACATTGTCCATTTGCATCCAGAATATGAGTGACCTGCATGCATGATACAGAGGTGTTGGACTGTTCAATGGAAGGCACACAGAGATGAAGAAGTCTAAGAGTGCAACATGGGGCATCATAACTCAGTGTGAAATGAAATAAAGTTTTTAAAAAGCTATTTGTTTTGCACAAATGAGACTAAACTAAATTGTTGTAAAAAAGCAGGAGTGCCAAGTGTTGTCATGTTTGCCAGTCATCCCAGGCTTTCAGTGTTCCTTGCCTAGAAAGTAGAAGCAGAAGCAGTTTACTTACTAAACATTTGAACAGAATACTCCCTGGCTGCTAGTTTCTTCTTGTTGTGGTTGCTGTGTGCCTTCAAGTCATTTCTGACTTATGGAGACCCTAAAGCAAACATATCAAAGGGTTTTGTTGGCAAGATTTTTTCAGAGGAGGTTTGCTTTTGGCTTCCTCTTAGGCTGAGAGAATAGGATTTGCCCAAGGTCACCTAGTGGATTGCCATAACTAAGGGGGGATTCAAACTCTGCTCTCCAGATTCCTAGTCCTACAGTCAAACTGCGATATCATGTTGGCTCTTTACGTACTAAACGTTTGAACAGAATAATTTCACCCTACCTGAGAGCTTTCTTTTCCTTCTTGAAAGCTCAACATTCAAGGAGTCTGCAATAGTCCTCAAGAGGGCTTTCACATCTCCTAATAGACTTTAGACCACATTCTATGTCTACCTTCTGACATTTCAGATTAGGGAACACAAAACGGTTATTAGTCTTTTTGGCAGAAGTCACTTTTTGAGGGGGGTGCAGTGGGGCTGGCTTAAAGTTTGGGAATAACATATTAACTTGTTAAGTTATCAAGGTACTAAATTCTTCTAGTGATCTCAGTTAACTTTCTAAATTTCCCAATTAATGCAGAAGGATAGGTTGCTTACCAGTAACTGGAGTTCTTCGAGTGGTCATCTGTGAAGTCACACAAGTGGGTAGTCTGTGCCTGCGCAGTACTGGCTGTGGAAATTTCTAGAGCTTCTGGCCTAGCATTTGGCGGGAACTCTGCTCCCTTCTCCTCAGGCCATAAAAGGCTGCCTGTCAGCCATGCGTTCAGTTCCTTGACCGCCACAAGGTTCTGGTGCATGGCACATGACAGGACATGAAGAGGAGAGGTAGGACTGGATTGTGTGAGTTCACAGATGACCACTTGAAGAATTCCATTTACAGGTAAGCAACCTGTCCTTCTTCTTCATGGTCTCTGTGACTCACACAAGTGGGCAACTAGCAAGCTGCAAGTATAGGAGGAGGGAATGTCATGCATGCACATGGTGGGTATCTTTACTGTAAGGATGCTAGGCAAGGTAAAGTAGTATAAGGAGAGATGTCCACCAAAGTGGCAACAAAGCATTTACCTAGAGAAGGTATCAGGCGAGTGAGGAAGTCAGCACAGCTCTTCCAAATGTGACATCCTGAAGGTCGCAAGATGGGACCAACTTGCTGCCCTGCAGATGTCTTGTAAGGGGACACCTCTAAGGAAGGCCACCAACGCAGAAAGGGCTCTGGTGGCATGGCTGACTTGGAGTCTCTTCCAGCTAGTTCATAAGCAAGTCCAATTGCGGAGGCCACCCATTTTGAGAGTCGCTGGGAAGATACCAGGAGGCCTTTCTTTCTAGAGGAATACCAGAGAAAAAGTCTCTGGGATCTCCTGAACTCAGCGGTGCACTGGACATAAAGGGCAAGGGCCCTACAGGCATCCGGTGAGTGTAGGCCTTGTTCCAGATCCGAGGATTGGTTTGGAAAAAAGGCAGGCAGGACAATATCCTGATTTAAGTGGAAGGCAGAGACAGGAAGGAAGGAGACGTCCAGTCTGAGGATGACCTTGTTGTGGTGAAAACAAAAGTAAGGCTTGTCTGCCCTTAGTGCATAGTGTTCGCTGGCCTGTCTTGCTGAAGTGATGGCAACCAGGAAGGCAGTTTTCCACTACAGTAACCTGAGGTCAGAGGTTGCCATTGGTTCGAAGGGACACTTGGAGAGTTGTGACAGGATCAGAGAGAGGTTCCAACCTGGGATCAGTGGGAGTACAGGGGGGTGTAGGTGCTTATATCCCTGAAGGTAGCAATGAACCAGAGGGTCTTGGAAGCATGAAAGCCTGCCCTTCTGTTGGAGGCAGGAGGAGATGGCTGACAGGTAGCAGTGTACTGATGACAGGGAGAGGCCTTTGTCCGCTAGGGAAGAGAGGAAATCCAAGAGATGAATGGTGTCAAAGGAATCAACATTGAGATGTCTGCTTTGGAGGAAAGTGGTGAATTTAGAGAACTTACATGAGTAGGATCAAAGGGTGGATAGTTTGTATGCTGCTTCAATCACTTGTCTGACAGCTGGTGGCAGAGATGTCAAGGGAAGAGGTTCTAAGCTGTCAGTTTACGGTGACTGATATTTGGATGATGGATGGTACCATCTTCCATCGTCAGCAGGTCCGGTGAGTGGCAGCCTCTGATACCGTCCTCTGGGCTTCTCCAGTGGAAAAGGAATGTGTCTCCCAGGGAGCCCTCACCCACTCTTGTTCTGAAATGGAAGAGGCGACACTGCCTGTTCATTGGAGAGGCAAATAGGTCAACCGTGGGTGTCATCCAGGTGTCAAACACATCAATGAGGGCTTGTGGGTCGATCTTCCATTCGTGTGAGGTTGACATTGATCGACTGAGTTGATCTGTCTGAGTATTCTAGATACCTGGGAGGTGAAGAGCCATGGGAAAGATCCAACGAAGAAGGCACAAGGTCCAGAGGCAGATTGCCAGTCCGAGGAGGGTTGTGGATCATATGCCATCCTGTCTGTTGATGTAGTAAGTCATGGTGGTGCTGTCCATGGAGATCTGTACCATATTGCCTGTGGTGATGTCCTTAAAGGCTCTGAGAGCTTTGATAACAGCCGTCATTTCAAGGACATTGATGTGGTGAGTCCTGTAGTTTTCCTGCCAACGGATTCAGATTGTTAGGTGGTTGATGTGAGCCCCCCAGCCGTGCAGTGAGGAAACAATTGTGACAGATACCATTGGATTTGGGGGTGTGGAATGGCATGTTTCAGAAGGTTGTGGGAGTCCTTCCACTAGGAGAAGGTTCATACTGTGGCTCTCGGTACTGAGAGGCATCGGTATGGGCTGTTAGAAATCAGGTCGAAGACCCTTAAGAACCAGCTCTGGAGGGGTTGCACGCGTAGCTTGGCGAAGGGGACAATAGAGGTCATTGAAGCCATGAGGCCAAGGAGGACCTGTACCAATTGAGCACAACCAGATTGTGTTGTATCATCAATACTGACCAGAAGAGATGGACAATCTTGTCCCAAAGAGGGAAGGCAAGCTGTTGTACTGAGTCAAGGACAGTGCCGATGAACTGTATACAGTGAGTCAGATGGAGGTGTGACTTGTTGAAATTGATGGAGAGGCCGAGGTCTATCAGGAGTTGGAGAGTGAGTTCGATATTGAGGAGCAGCTTATTCCGAGACGGGGCGATGATCAGCCCTTCATCGATATAGGGGAAGAGGATGACCCCGCACTGCTGCTACTACCATCATACACTTTGGGAACACCCTTGGAGCTGTGTTCAAGTCAAATGGGAGAACTTGGAACCAGAATGCCCTTCTGCCTATGGAGAATGCAAGGAATCTCCTGTGATTTCATGGGATTCGTATGTGGAAATATGTGTCCCAAAGGTCTAGGGTGGTGAACCAATCTCCTTCTTGTAGGAGTGGAAGGATGCATTTCAGAGATACCATCTTGAACTTGCAAGGTTTGATGTACCTGTTTATCTTGCGAAGGTCCAGGATGGGTCCGACACCTCCATCCTATTTTGAGACGAGGAAATATCTGGAGGAGAGGCTGGACTGAAGGGAATCGGTTCCGTGGTGCCCTTTGTCCAGAGGATGCGGATTTGCTTGATGAGAGGTGGAGAGGGATGGGTTATTTGAACTCGTCCGACAGGAGGTATCAATGAAAACTTGATCGCATACCCTCTGGATATGATATTGAGTACCCAGGTGTCGATCATTATTGATAACCAAGTTTCGAGGTGTTGCGAGAGTTTTGACCTGAAGGTTGGGTCTGGTACATGGTGAGTGGGCATCAGATGTTCCGTCAATGGAGCCATGGTGGTGGACGTGGCAGTGTTGAGAGATCATGTAGCAATGGAGATGGATGCATTGGAGTTGTCCTCAGGACCATCAGATTCAGTGCTTGGCTATGTCAGACCTCTTCTTGTAGGGGGCCTTCCGTGGTTGAGACGGTAGGTGGCGAGTAGGCTGTGTCGAGGTGGTCTGAGATGAGCACTGAGGTAAATAAGGAGTATGCGTACGTCTGGACAATGGTCGATTCTGACGGTAACGGTATTGAGAGATGTGTTGTTGGGGCTGAATGTCATACTTCTTCATTGAGGAGCACATCTTATGAGTGTGCTTGAGTTTTTTGTTGGTTGTGGTGTTAAACAGGCCAGCTGAGTCAAATGGGAGGTCTTCTACCAGAGTTTGGGATGAAGGTGAGAGGCTTGATGAACAAAGCCAGGAATGGCGATGTAAGTTATTGAGCTGATGAAGGCCTTCGAGGCACAGTCAACGATGTCATACTGTGGTAACTCGTTGATTAGTGAGATGATGCACCTCAGCCAGGAATACATTTGCTACTCTCCTCTCCTCATCAGGGAGTCTATGCAGAGATTGTGAGGTCTTTGCCTGGATGGTGTCAACAATAACTGAATTAGGCTTGGGGTGACTATGGAGCCATTGTTCATTGGCGTTGATCACCTTGTAGAAGGAGTCCAATTTCTTGGATGTGGCTGGTGTGGAGGCTGAGGAGGACCATGATTTTTTGAAAACATGAAGCAGATAGGGCAGCAATGTAGTCTATTGTCTCCTTGGCCAGTTCAGTGGCAAAATTAAAGTTCTTCACCATGCATGAAATGAGGTCCAAAAAGGCCCTGACATCATTAGAGGGGGAAATGAGTTCCCTATGAGACAGCTGTGTCTGGTGGTTTGTTGCTCATGCAGTCAACAAAATTTGAAGAAGTGGAGGTTGACCTGGAAGGAGATCTGCTTGCAAGGAGGAGTGGAGAATGCTCCCTTGAGGCACCCTGGTTGTGAGAGGCAGAGGTGGCCATACCTGAGAAGACGGTGGATGTTGATGGTAAAGTCTGCCCCTCAGCAATCTCGGAAGCCTCTTGGGTCTGGGTTCAGTTAGGTTGAGGTGAGGGCCTAGAATCTGAGTAGGTCGGGGAAGAGGATCTGTCGCGGTGATGATGAATGTCAAACTCTTCATAATACCTGCCCCTCTTGTGATTGTGGTGAGGAACACAGATGTCTTCTGAAGAGTAGTCATCAGACGATCTCAAAGGTGAGTAATAAATGTACGGTGTCGACGGTACCGAGACCGGTCTTGGCAGGTGGGTCGTCAATATCAATGATGATAGGAAGGATTCAATGAGGAATGTGAGCAAGAGTCTGAGTGGTGTCACTGAAGGCTGCTATGATGGTGATGGCGTTGAGTAGTTGATCTCTAGGAGGATCGAGAATGAGCCCTTTGAGAAAGGTGAGAGGGAGCTTGAGGAGACGATTTGGAGTGGTGAATATGAGGAGGTTCCTGGGACTCTTCTCCCACAGTTACTATTTCCATCTCTATGTCATCTCTGGAGTCTCGCTGACGGACCTGTGTTGGGGTGTTGTTACTGCAGTTTAGGCCTGCCAGGCGACAGCACTAGAAATCACTTTGATATCAATAATTCGGCCTTATGCTACTACTCCTCTCCATGTGTTTGTGAGGCCTCCGGACAAGCACGAAATTAGGCTCGGCACTTAACGCTGCAATATTCTCAAACAATACAGGCACGCCAGAAATAGCCAGATCGCAGCTTCAGGGACCTCCCTGGAAAACACCCTCATTATGTATGCACGCTGTTTACAAAGGAATCCCTGCCCCGAGCAGGTAACCTGGCAAGCTAGAAGCTTAAAGGCCAAGCACTGAGTATTTGCATACAGCCTACCTCTTTGTCAATTCAGACTTAACTCAATCATGCTAAATTGTGACCTTTCGGAGACATTGTCTCGCACCCAAAACTCACTGTTGTCCCCAAGTAAGGCAGAGCCTGCAGTCACACTTCTCCCTATAAAAACCCCTGATTCTGAGACCTTCCTCGGATTGCTCCCAAGTTCCAGACTGCCTTGCTGCCACATTGCTTGGCAAGCTTCCCCTCAGCTCCATGTGCTGAGATACACCGAAGCCCAGCATTGTTCTCTATCTTCTTCCAGGCTTCAGGAACAGGTGTCGTATCACCTGAACCAACTATCCCTCTGAAAATCCTGCTATCTTACTCACACCTTTATTTTCCTTAGTTATCTGTGTGTGTGTGTTGCTTACATTGTGTGCCTGTATTTAATAAAGATCATTCATTATTTTCAAACCGGTCTGTTGCTTGACTTGGCCTGACTTCGTAAACATTGGGTTACAACATCCTGCTAAGTTACCCTGCCTCTCGTAACGCTAAAGCAGTGCTCTGAGCTAATTTTCCCCACCTATACTAGAGCACATTTTGATGTCCCTCCTGGGACCCCCAGTAAACAGGGTAACAGTGTGCTTCACTATTTCACTGTCGGAGACCTGAGAGCGAGCCAAAAGTGATTGGGAGTGGGGACGATCCTCGAGAGAAGAGGTCGGGTGAAGAGGGGCCTGGCACTGGAGAGGCTCAGGAGGCATGTCCAGGTTGGATTCCGAGATGGTCACCACACTGAGAGGCTCAATGCATGCTGATTTTTCTTTGTCTCTTCTCTTGTGGGGCCTGGCCAGGTCCTTATCGAGGGAGCATCCTGGGGTAGGAGGTAGCAGAGGCAAGGAGGCCACTGACGTTGAGAGCCTTGATTTCCTGGAAGAGTGGGCCATCGATGTCGAAGGATATTTGGAGCAGCTTGAGGTTGGGACCGACGCCGATCTATTCTGCTGGGCATCCTTGGAGGATGTTCGACACGTCAGTTCTTTTGAAGATTGCCAATGAGGGGCTTTCTTCAAGGTATCCATCCTCTGCTGTCTCCATGAAGGAGCAGTAGACTCCAGAGAGGCCGAGGCAACTGCTGCCAAGGTGGTGGTGGGGGGAGTTGTTAGTTTCAGGGCCTGTTCATACAGGATGGTCTGAAGTCCAGCTTCCCTGTTCCTCCTGGTCTGTGCAGTGAAAGCCTGGCAATGAGTACAAGCAGACACGTTGTGCATTTTGCCAAGGCAGACAAGGCATCTGGAGTGTCCATCGCAGTCTGGGATTTTGGCGTTACATGATCAACAATGTTTGAAAAATGCTCAAAGCCATAAACAATGAAGCTGAGAGCTGGATCCAGAGGCAGTCAAACGAAGGCTAGAGTCAATACCGAAGGATATTGAGAGAATGAAGTGAAGGAGAAGCTCTGAAGCCAACGTACTCAGCGGAAAAAAGGAACTGAGCGCATGACCAACAGGTGGCCTTTTATGGCTTCAGGGGAAGGGGGTGGAGTTCCTGCCAAATGCTAGGCCAGAAGCTCTAGAGGTTTCTGTAGCTAGTACTACGTAGATGCAGACTACCCACTTGTGTGAATCACAGAGATCACGAAGAAGAACGTAAAAATACGCTTTAAAAAGTTAGGTCATTAGAATTTGTTACAGTAAGTGCCCATCCCTCTGTTGCATTCAGAAAAACAGGAAGGCTTTCTGTCTCAATAGGAAAAAAAATTAGAATTGGAGGAAATGTGTTCCATAGTTGTGTTGTAAGGCAGATGAACAACAGACTGGTTTCTTTGACAAGGCAGCAGGGAGGAGGACAGACAGTACTTTCTCAAACCTAGATCATATAACTGGGTTTATGGAACAGAATATCAGTTATGTTTGGGGAAGAAAAAAATATGGATAAGAAACAAGTGAGTCTTGAAATGGAATGAGAGGAGTGATTTGCTTGCTTAGCATAAGACTAAGGCTTTCAAGCAGTTACAGGCCTTCCAGGATGCCTCACTAAAGCAAGGAAGAAAAGTAGGAATCCTTTAGAAGGCACTGTGGTTCAGTCTAGTAACTTTCCCTCCTTTATTGATCATGTCTTGGACTGGTTTCTATTACAGTATAATATATAAATATACAATATTTTTGGGCCCTTACGGAAAGGCAAAAAAGCAAATGTCTACCCATGGGGCATATGAAAACAGGCAGGTCTCTTTTAGAAAGCCCCACATGTGCCCGTCTAAAAGAAAAGTGCACAGTTTCTGGTAAGTGGATGTGCACTCTCTTCAATAACCCCCTGCTGATTATATTCTGAGCTAATTCTATTGTATATTATCAGACAAAATTCCAGGAACAATGGGTTTATGCCTGTTGGTTTAGAATTTAAAAACATTCTCGTTTTGTAGATGATCTCTTGTTCATTTCGCAGCTCCAACAGTCAATCCCTGTTTTGATGCAGTTGATTAATAATTCTGGTAAAATATCCAGGTATTCAGTTAACTGGGCTAAGTCAGAAATACTGCCAGTGGGAGACAAGATGGATTCTAGCATATTGAAAGCTTGGCAGTTTCAATATTGCCCAAATTCTATTATTTGTTTGGGTACAATTATCCCTAAGGATTTCAGATGATTAATCTCAGCTTCAGTAGGCTGATAAAAGATATTGCACAAGATTTAGAAAGAAGGGCGGTTCTTAAAGATGAGTCTGGAGGACATGGTAAACTTGATTAAAATTAATATTATATCTAGATTTTTTTATGTTATATGTGGAATTCCTCTACTTGTACCCTGTAAGTATTTTCAAAAACTAAATGTATTGTTTAAAAGATTTTTTTCTTTTGAGGAGTGTTATCTCCTCTTGGAATTTCAATGAAAAGGATGCAAATTCCAGTCAAAGAGGGAAGGTTTGGCCATTAGAAATACCTGTTATCTTGTATTAATTTTTGAACACATCCACTTAGAATAAGTGATCCACCATGGTCAGTTTTGTTGTCTTCATTTCTGGCACTTCTATTTAAATAGACATGACTTAGTTTTTGTTTTATTAAAACAAAAGGAGTGGTTTGCCAATGATCTCAAGTGGTTAGAACTGTGTGGCAAATATTGTCTCATCAACTGCAATTTGATCCATACACTCATGCCAAATTGATTTTATGGGGGATCCCACATTTTAAAATTGGTAAGCTAGTAGCATTGTGTGCTCATGTGAGTCAAGAGGCTATGCTGATGATAGCAGAGGTGCTGGTAGAGTCTCCCATGTCAGACAGACTTTCACTGAAGAGCCAGACTAAATGTGTCAAACAGCTACTGGACACCAGCAGCAGTGGATAGTGACAATGCTAGAGGATCTTCCAGAGACAACAGCAGTGACATCATAGCTAACACTCGTTGGTACTGTGTAGAAAGAGACATGATGAACCCCCTTTTATTACGAAAACCTTATGATAAGATAAACCAAAATGAAGCAAGAGTTACCGGACAGTGATGTATATCTCAGTCAATTGACTCAGACTCAAGTCAGACTTAGTCACTTCAGTGACTTGACTCGGACTTGACTCAGCAATAAATGATGAACTGACTTGACTTGAATCGTGACTTGTGATTTTTAGTGACTGACTTGCTGCCCTTGGTTCAGTAACACAACATATTCATCCAGAAACCTTACAACTTTGAACAACACTTCCATCTCTTTTTGCCTACTGGTCATGTGATCTGTCTCAAGCCCCAAAGCCTGGGCACCTTTCTTAGAGGGGAACAGCAAATGCGTTAGGCAGTAGGCTTGAGGCAGGATTGAGGTCTGATCAGCAGCTTGTCCCTGCTGCATATTGGAGGAGACTTCTAAAACTTTTCCTAAAAACAGAAGGCAAGACTTGCCTCCAAAAAGCAGGGCTTGTTTCTCAGAGGGGAATAGCAAATGTTAGGCAATGAACTTGAGGAGGAAGTATCCTTCTTTCTAAAGCTTTTGAAGCTTCAGTAATAGGAAGCAAGAAGGATCCTATTCCCCATTTCAGAAGCTGCAGATGGCAAAATCATCAACGCAGAGGACCAACTCTACTTAAATTGTTAAAACTGACTATTCAAATCTGTCCAAAAATTCTGGAATATAGGTTGGGCTATAAAGTTGCCTCCCAGACTTGAGACTTGACATGAAAGTATCATGTGAGGACTTGAGACTTGACTAGATACTTGAAGGTAGAGATTTGACACTTGACTTGAGACTCTGAGTAAAAGACTTAAATATATCACTGCTATCAGATGACATTCTGAGGTTGGAAGGCACTCAACAAGCTACTGGAGTGCAGCAGAGGACAACTACAAGTAGGACTGTAGCTAATGATACTACACCCAAGCCGAAAGGATGCTCAATTGTTAATGTGCTCAGAGGTGAAAGGAAAATTTGAAACTGCACAACACATATTATGTGATCATGCAATGTGATAAAGAGGGAAGCAAGAAACTGAAATGATCTATGCTGGAGTCCAGGGGGAAATTCATCACACAACAAAACAGGACTTTTTGTTAATCATAGGTGGTTGGAATGCAAAAGTAAGAAATAGAGCAAAATCAAAGACTGTAGGAAAATTTGGCCTAGGATCAAGAAATGAAGCAGAAGTGTGACTGACTAAATTCTGCAGGGCCAACAGTTTGTGCATCACAAACATATTCTTCAAGCAACCAAAGAGGTGATTGTATACATGGATATCACTTGATGGGCAATACAGAAATCAAACAGACTACACAACTGGTAGCAGAAGATGGAGAAATTCCAACAAGACCAGGAGCTGATTGTGGTAAAGACCATGAACTGCTAATATGAACAATTAGAGTAAAGCTAAATAAGAACACTAAACCTACCATTGTGCCAAAATACAACCTGAGAAACATCCTCATAGAATTTAGATAATGTAAAAAAAAAACAGATTTGCACTATTAAGCCTAATTGACTGAGAGCCAGAAGAACTCTGGACTGAAGCCAGAGACATTGTCAGAGAGAAATGCAAAAAGACACTATCTGTAGTCAAAAAGAAAAAGAAGTCTCAAAGATCAAAGTCTTCAAGCAGTTAAGGACACTTGAGAAGTAAAAGGTGACAGAAATGAGGTCAGAACCCTGAGCGCAACTATTCAGAGACCTGTGCACAGGGACAAAGAGAACTACTATAACAATCAATACAGACAACTTGAAGATGAAAACACAAAAGGAAGAAAAAGAGACTTCTTCCACAAGATCTGAAAAATCGAAGGGAAATTTAAATCAAGAATAGGGATATGAGTATATGACCAGCAGGGGAACACATTATATGACCAAGTACATACAAAAAGATAATAGGAAAAACATATTGAAGAACTACATAAAAGATATAAAAGTATGCAGATTCATTCAAAGAAGTATTTAAAGATGACCCTACGATTTTTGATAGCTGCTTGGAAGGTGCACTCAGAACACTTGGGAGAACTAAATCACCAGGAACAGATGGCATACTAATAGAGCTGCTACAAGCCAGAGAGACAGAATCTACTTTAGTTCTAACTAAAATCTGTCAATAAATATGGAAAACAAATCAATGGCCCACAGATTGGAAACACGCAATATACATTCGAATCTCCAAGAAAATAGACTGCAGTAACCATGGGACCATTGCCTTAATCTCCCATGCAAGGAAAGTGATGCTCAAGATTTTACAACAACTTTTACCGTATAGGGAGCAACAAATGCCAGACATCCAAACTGGGTTCAGGAAAGGAAGAGGCACTAGAGATCATATTGCAAACACAAGTTGGATAATAGACTACGGAATCATTTCCAATTAGCAACGGAGTCAGGTGAGGCATCCTATCTGTTTAATTTGTACGCTGAACATATTATAGATAAAGCAGGATTAGACTCTGAGAAAGAAGGCATGAAAACTGGATGAAGGAACATCAACAGTTTTAAGATATGCAGAGCACCCCATACTACTAGCAGAAAATAGCAAAGACTTGGAACAATTACTGTAGAAAGTCAAGGAAGGCAGGTTTACAGTTGAGCATTGGGGAAACAAAAATAATGAACACAGGTGGTTTACGTAACTTTAAAGCAGATGATGAAGACACTGACATAAAGATTTTCCATATCTTGGCTCAGTTGTTAATCAGAATGGAGATTGCAATCAAGAAATCAGAAGATTAGAACTTAAAAGAGCAGCTACGAAGGAACTAGACAAGATCCTGAAGTGTAAAGAGACATGACTGAAAACTAAAATTAGGATTGTCTATGTCTTTGTATTTCCAGTTTCTATGCGCAGACAGTGAGGAAAGCTGATAGAAAGAAAATCAGCTCATCTGAAATGTGGTGCTGGAGAAGAGGTCTACAGATACTGAGGAACACTAAGAAGACAAATAAATGGGTCCTACACCAAAGCAAGCCTGAACTCTCTCTAGACCACATTATAGATCAGACCTGGACATTGTACGGCCCCCGGGCCACATACGGCCCTTTGATTGGCTCTGACCGGCCCTTGTAAGGCTAATTGGAAATTACAAAATAAACATACTTTCTAAGGCCCTTTCCTCACGGGGGGGCGAAATGGAGCCGAGCACGAAGGGGCAGAACTTACCTGCGAGCGGGTTGCTCTGTCCCTGCGGAGAGCGCGGATCCGCCGTTCCAAACGCCGCCGAATTTCGGTGGTGTTCGGCGGCACTCGGCAGCGCCCAAAATGGCGGCCGGCAGCTTCCGGCGGTGCTCCACCAATCAGGACAGCACGCCAGCCGGAAGCCCGCCCCTGGGCAGATCTGCAGGGACGCGCTACCGCATCTCTGCAGTTCTTCACCGGGGGCCGCTACGGGGCAGCGCGGGTGATTTTTATAAAAACCACTTGCGAAGGTGGTTTTTATAAAACTCACAACGCCACCGCTGCGGCTGCGCTAGAGCAGCTTGAGGTCTAGAACCTCACTTTTTTTTAACTGCTCTAGCACACCCCCCAGTGAAGAAGACCTCCAGGAGAGGTCGCTCTAGCGTGGGCAATATGCCCGGCCTTCCACAATATTTTTAGTTTCTCATGTGGCCCCATGGAAAAAATAATTGCCCACCCCTGTTATAGATGGATATACTCAATCAAGGAAGCCATGGCTCTGACTTTGCAAGATCTGAGCATGAACTTTACAACAAGAATTAAACAGAGAATTGGAATACCTAATTCTGACTAATCAGTAGCTATAAGTTTTAACATCTATTACTAGTATGGCTACAAATCTTCAACTAAATCTTATACAGCAAAAATTGCTCTTTTGGGTATATTGGTCAGTATAACGTCTATTCAAAAAATCAGCAAATTGTTGTAGATGTGATACTGCTAATGCTTCCTTAATACTTGTGCTTTGGAGTTGTCCCATAGTAGCAACATTCTCGGACGATGCACTCACATGAGTTAATTTGATACTGTAAAGTACCATGATATTCAGAGATATGCAAGTTCTTTTGAATTATTTACTTGTTTCTTGGAAATCAACAAATGGTCAACAGAAACAGATTTTTCATGTCCTTCTGAGTACTAAAAGTTTTATACTTTGTTAACTTTGTTACTGGAAATATAATTTTCCTCCACCTGTGATCCAAGGGATAGAAGATTCTAACAATACTTGCCACGTTTGAAAGAATATATAGATGAAATTTACAAATGGACTTATATTTGGACATTTGGTCAGGTTTTATACAAACTTATGGCTAATTTGGCTATTTTCCCTTCTTTTGTGATTTTGTTTTACTGCGTTATACTGGAAAATTATTATTTGGAACTGAGAATGCTTTGCAACATAAATTTTAAAAATATTTAAATCAATGTAATATTTAAGGCACATGTCAAATTATATTATTACTTGGAGTGAGTTACAATGACATTTTTTGCAATTTTTTAGTGTATTACTCAAACAGTGCTAACTTTTCCTCAAACCCATCCCACATTTCTTTCTCTTAGCTGTCCACCTCATCCTTCCTAGTCTGCTTTTTTACTCGCCACTTCTCCATATTATCTAGATATTTTAAATTAGCTGGTGGGTAAAATTGGTGGGAAGAAGGGTAGGTCAGTTAAATACTTCTGTAGTGGTTTCAGCATTGGTCTAGGACACTAGGAGACCACGATTCGCATCCCTGCTCAGCCATGGAAACCCACCAGATGATTTTGGGCAAGTCACACTCTCTCAAGTCTCTGAGGCAGGCAAGGGCAAATCCCAATTTCTGTCAAGATGGGCTTGCCTAAAGGTTACCATAAACCTGATATGATTGGTAGGCACACAACAACAGATTTCACTTATTGTATTTGCAATCTCTGGCTTCTGCATGTAGAACATGAGCTCTACCACTGATTTTTGTAGATCAAACTTCTTCATTGGAATGGGAAGGCAAAAAGATGCAGTGATTCAGTTGTGCAGAAGAATGTACTGCATATGTACAGAGACTCTCAAATATTTCAAATTAAAAATTCTTCAGTCTTAATTCACCAACTGATCTGGGCAGCTATCCACTCATTGCTGTACACTGCCCTCTAATTAAATAACTCATTCTTTATTAACCATTAAAAATGAAACATTTGAAGAATCAGTGAAATGTACATATTGGTGGGTTGGAGAGAAAAGAGGCATGCAAGAGAGTGACAACCTGAACTGAAGTGGTGGTAAGATGGGATAACCTTGTCCAAACTAGACAGTTCCCAGACGTGCCAGATTCCTACCACTCACAGGTAATAATCCTATTATGAACTCTGTAGCCCATGTGGGGGGAAATTCCAGACTAGAAGGTAACTTTAAAAGGATTAAAAGAGCTTTTTGAAGGAACCAGTAACAAAATGTGCTGCCCTAAGGTTAACAAGGACAAGCTTCATGCCTTTCTTTATAAATCTCATGATCTAGACCAGCACCAACATTTTAATCACAGTGTTATTAAATAATGAGTAAGTGATTAAATGAAGTCAATTACTATTGTTTATGCTAATTAATTAAATTTTCAATTATTAACACTTAACATCATCAAATTAATTTTCAAACCCAATGTTCCAAGTTCTGGATTTGCTATGCATCAGAATTTTATCTATACATCATCATGGTTCTTGGTTTAAAAAATCTATCATTAGTGGTATAGAAAAAAGTTCCTGATCAATACGACAAGTTCCTGTACACAGCTACCTGTATGGAGATAGTATGGGGAACAAGTTGAAGAAACTTTCATCCAATGTTACTTGAATATGTACTAGGTTTAAGACACATAAAACAGAGAACCCTTGTTTGCATTTATATGGTTGGAAAGGACAACACTACTTTTCACTGGAAGGTCACGTAGCTTGGTTCTTTTAATTTTTGCAAGGCTCTGAGGCTCTTAATGAAAGAAACGGAACAGCAACATAGTATTATAATTTTAATTGAATAATTCTAACAGCAGGCTGTAGCTGCTGAAACATATCCCACATTTTCTTTTTATTAGAATTTTCTTTCCCTTTGAATTTCCCACATTCCCTTATCATTCTCATTTTCCTCTAAGAAAATATTTTGTTGCCATAGTAATATCTTGTAGGAATATTGCTAAAACTGCTTTCCTATAGGTTTGTAAAAGCTGCAAATACCCCCATGCACACAACTCATCCCCACCTCAATTCTTTTCCCAACCTCTTACTGTTTAGCAACTTCTCAACAGTCCATCTTTATCTTTAAATACAGGCACACTCCAGCATACTCTTCTAAAATACTCTGGGCTGAAAACAGATGTTAATTAAAAATGCTGATAAGAGCTGATGACACCTGTTGTTTCACACTTATTTTGCTCAACCCTGTCTGTTAAATCCCAGCTTTTATTACCTTAATTCTCTTCAGCTTTTCTTCTGTTTCAGCTTTAGCCCTCTCACTCTGGTGAGCATGTAAACTTATAGTATGTCTTGAAAGCTACATTTTACTGAGCAAACATATCAGCATGTCTGCACACTAAAAGACAGTATTATAGCAGAGGCAACTGCTGTTAAGGATGAGTTGTTGCTTCTACTATAAATCCCCACAGTATATATATGATATCTCAGCAATTAAAAAAAAATGCAGAGAACATTTTCTAGTAGGAGTTAAAAGCTAGATGTACCTTCCCTTTGCTCATGTACCTAATCTTTGTCAGTGTTGTAAAAACTGTGGCTACAACTATACCATGCCAATAGCTTCACTTGCCTACAGTGCTTCCACAGACTATATTATATTATCTTTTATTCTTGTGTTAACCTTCCTCCTTCCACCATCAAGGAGGACAGCAGCCTAAATGAGTAACCTAATTTGACCTAGGACCTAGTTTTGAAACCTGATATTAATGCCAGGGTTTAAGCCTGGAATGTAAATAACAAGTAATGTTTTGGGTGTATGTGCAAAATGACTGTCCTTCAATAACAAATATGCAGTTCTTAAATTTCTAGGATACCATGGCACAGCTGATAAATAGACCATAAACAAGCCAGAGAGCTAAGGGAGCAATGAACTGCTGTGAGTTTTCATTTTTCTTATGAACATAATGAAGCTTTTGTATACCACGTCAGACCACTGATCTACATTATTTAATAATGTCTACACTGATTGACAGCAGCTCTCTGGGCTTTCAGAAAGGAGTCCCACTGGGACTTGCAGGGGTTAGAACTTGAGATGTCCTACATGTATTTTCCCCCTAGGGTGGCATGCAGTGTGATGCTAGTGCATAGCTTTGTCATTATGAGTCTTCCAAGTTAATAGCAACTTATGGCAACCATATCAAAGGTTTTGCTATTGCCTTCGTCTTAGGGTGAGAGTGTGTGCCTTGCCCAAAGTTACCCAGGGAGTTTCTATGGCTAAGTGTGGATTCAGACCCTGGTCTCCTGCAGCCCTCATGCAACACTCAACCAGCAATAGCACACTGGCTCTCTAATACATAGCTGCACTTGAGTTTTTGCTGTAGTTAACTTTGCTGCAGGTAGGAGCTAGATCCCAAATTTCACATGACTATTTCCTCTACTTTGAAACATTAGAAGTTATTACAACATAACTGCCTTTCCTTTGTAGGTACAAACGCAGTGCCTCAGGATTTTCCAAAATGGGAATAGCATGATTTTATTTGCTTTGTTTTCGTGATATTCTGTCCAATTTTGCTTACATAGTGAACTGCACAGAGACTTAAATCAAAGTAGCTTTAGTGAAATTAAAACTTACAGAGGAACTGGCTTGATTTTTTTTCTTTAAAAAAAACATTAGCAGTGTTATGGAATGAAAGATGATCTAACATTTCACTGGCTGAAATGTTTAACCTTTTGGACTGGCAAATTTAAATCTGGCTAAGTCGTGGCAACCCCATCTCTTGTTTTCTAAAGTAGGTCATTAACTCTAGCTCAGGCACTTCTCTCATGTGGTGCCTCAATTGTAACAACTAAAATTCACATTCTCAAGTATAACATGAATATGTTTTGATCAAGTTTACCAGACAGAATATGATATGAGGTATATTCAGCAAAGGACACTTGACAACAGCTTTCAGAATACAGCTGTTAAACATTCTCCCAGAAAGTAAGGACAGGTTGCTTACACGTAACTGTAATTCTTTGAGAGGTCATCTATGCCTTCACAACTGGGTCTTTGCATCTGCACAGATCCATTATCTGGAATGTTCCAGAGTTGAGCAGCTTTTGGTGGTAACCCTGCCCTTCTCGGCACAAGTATAAATAGCACCAAGAGCTACTCCCCTTAGTTCTGATGTTTATTAGCAGGAGTGGACCAGTGCAAAGAGAGGAGGGTGAGAGTTGCTTGAGGGCAAAGATGATTACTCTTAAGAGCTATAATTACAGGCAAGCAACCTGTACTTCTTTTTCATGGTCTCTGTGCCTAACACAAGGTTGATTAGACAGCTTATTGCAGGAGGTGGGGCAAGTAGCTCAGGATGGAAGACAGCACTGTCCTGCTGAAGGCTGTATCCTTCTGAGCTCTACAATCCAAACAGTAGTGGCAGTATTACAGTATGGTAAACAGTAGTTTATCACGTGGATGGTTGGGATGCGCACAAGTTGCTGCTCTGCAGACCTCTAGAAGAGAGACACCCTGGAGCCAGAATGGCTCTAGTGGAATAGGAGCAGACATGTAGTAGAAGGGGTTTCTGTGCCAACTCTTAAGCTAGGTTGATTAAGTCAACTACAAAGTGGGAATATCTGATGGAGGCCATTCAGTTGGTGTAGAAAGTGAAGGTCCTGCGAATATTGAGGGTGTGCACAGCATTTTCGAAGTCCAATGAGGGGTTCTGTTAAAAGGCTGGTAAGATGATGTCCTGATTCAGGTGGAATGGAGAGACAACCTTCAGGAGGAAGGCTGGGCCATGAGGAGCCAATCATCTAGGTAGGGAAACACACTTATGTCTAGAGTTTAAAGGTGGGAAATGACTGCCACCATCAGCTTTATGAAAGTGGGGGGGCAGTGGCTAGCCTAAAAGGCCTGCTTTTGTGTTGGAAGATGCTGAACTGATGGTGAAGTGAAGATATTTTCTATACTGAGGATGGATGCGAATGTGGAACAAGGTGTCCTGAAGATCCAGTGAGGCAATTTTTGAGGAGGAGCAAGATGGAGAATGGTGTGACCATCTGAAACTTTTTTGGCTGTATGTAACAGTTTATCTCAGAGGTCCATTTCAGCATGGTATGGTTTCAGACATGAGCAGGCTCTGGAAGAGATTGTCAGGAATGAGATCAAGCCTGATATGGTGTCAGGGACTGATAGTGGTGCTGAGGAAAAACAGATGGGGGATAGGTATTGACAGTGCATCTCAATATGATGAGGGGAATCGAGACGTGGTAGACAGGGTAGTATCAATGATAGATAATTTATCTTGATGGAATTGAGCCATATGCATGGGATGGCTCCAACCACGTAGGATCACAAGAGTACAACCCCAAAGCACCAGTGTCTTAGTCCAGTGAGACTTCCTGGTATCAATGTTGATGGTAAGGGCAATCAGAACCTTTGCAGCGGAACTGCTCACAGTCATACTGTTCATGGACTGATGGCAATCTATCCCAGACCTATGGAGCTTGTGACAGTGAAGGATGAGGTGACCTTTGGCCCTGTGACCTAGAGGCATAATGCTCAGAAGACAGATCTACAGACTCCTGTAGATCACCTGTAGATCCCTTGAAGGAGGCCCAGGCTGTTGAGCAGGAGGCAGGAGGGTATCCTGTGAACCATGAGCAGGAAGTCTCATAGAAACTTGAGCATGGCAGTCTGGATCCCGTTTGGTCTTGAGAACATGAGGTACCTCTTGAAGAGGCTGTTAGGCCTGCAGTGAGGTTCAAGATGATGAATGATGGATCAAAGGATCCAAAGTTGACCTTGAAGTGGGCGGCTAGAGGTCCTTGCCTCATGCCCGCTTTGTCTCCTTGGGAGCAACAGACTCAGCTGTGCTCCTCTTTTGCCTTTTGGCAGACTTTTGCTGTGGATTGATGGACTTGCCTAATGTCGGAGGGACTGGTCTGAACTCTGAATCACCTTGCATCACAATCGGGGGGGGCACAATCAACCTGACTGAAAGTGACTGGGGAGACACCATTGATTTCAAGGAATAAGGCTGTCTGTGGAGAAGTGAAGTCAATGGCTTTGACCTGCAAATGGAAGCAGAGGGTGACTGCAGCAGAGACTATGTTCACAATGTTTAGAGATTGCTCCCAAAGGAAGAGGCAAAGGCAGGAGAGGCAGTTTGAGGCCCTGAGTCATGAATCCTTTACGAATAGAACAGTAATTCATGCAGTGGCCCTCTCCAAGGCAGAAGAGATACTTGGAATGGCTGTCAGAGTGGGGAATTGTTCCTCAGCATGAGGAACAATTACTGAAGAGGGCCTTAGAGGCCATACAAAAGAGTTTCCACCGACCATGTCAGAGAGAAGTGAGAGCCATCCAAAGGCAAAGCTACTCAGATGGAGTTCCATTAGGAGAATCTGACGATGGATGAAAAAGAATTGAGGGGAGCAGCTCTTGGTGCTATTTATACTAGTACTGCCAAAAGGTACTCAGCTTTGGAACAGTCCATGGATGGATCTCTGCAGGCATGAAGACCCATGTGTGAGGTACAGAAACCACAACAAAGAATTTTCTTTGATCCCTAACACCTAAATGTTTAATGGCATAATTTAGGAATTAAATTATTATTATATGGATAGCAATAATACTTGATACAAAAATGACCTTAATCTTCTGGAAGCTTTTCTTAAACTATGTTCACACAACCATACTTTTCATGTGGTGATTATAGTTGTCATAGATATAAAGTTTATTACATGATAGGCCAGGAAGGCTGGCTGAAGGAGGACAGGTTGCTTACTGTAACTGGTTCTTTGGGTAGTCATCTGTGCCTTCACACGATTGGGTCTTGCACCTGTGTAGAGACATCTACCAGAAAGTTGCAGAGCTGAGTACCTTGGCGGGACTCCCCCCCACCAAACATTCCATGCATGTCCAAGCCCACCAAGCTACTCCCTCTTCAGTTTTGAAGTCTGTCAAACAGGGACCTGGAAGAGGGGAGGTAGGGTGGGTTTGTGTGAGGGCACAGATGACCACTCAAAGAATCACGGTCACAGGTAAGCAACCTGTCTTTCTTCTTTGTGGTCTCTATGCCTTACACAATTGGGTGATTAACAAGCTTACTGTAGGATGGAGGGACAGGTCACTGACAAGAGAGTCCTCTCAAAGCTTGCATCCCTTTGGACTCTGCAATCAAGTCAATAATGGTGGATGAAGGTAGATGGCTGAGACCACGTCATGGTCCTGCAGAGGCCCTGGAGGGAGAGGTCTCACAAGATAGCAACAAGAAAGACCATGGTGGTGAGGCACAGAGTGACAGAAGTGCGCCAGGCCCATTAGGAACTTCTTAACTAGCAGATCCATGAAGAGAGTGTGGGAAGAGTTAGTCAGAGGTTGGTGGGTGACAATTGCAGCCAGGTATACTTTCAGAGAAGAAAAGGAGAGGCCACATTCCTTTAAGGAGAGAAGAAAGTGAAGGACAAGGAGGAGGAGAAATAGCTTGTGAGCGGAGATGAAAAGAAGTACCCTGAGGTGGGAGAGGAGGTGGAGATGGTGATGCAGAGAAGTCAATGTTGAAAGGCAGTACTGCTGCTGGTGGAGCCTGAACCACCACCAACTGTCGGTGATGGTCCTGAGAATGAGGACAGGATTGACGTGAGTGTCACGATGGAGATCTTGAGTCAGAGGAGCAATGCCAATGAGGCGTCTGTGACTGTGAGCAATGGTAGGAGCGTAATTGGGACCAATATTGAGGTTGTCAGGAACGGTATCAATGTAGAGAGCATGAATGACATTGAAAGCAGTACTGATGAGAAACACAGTATGGCGATCACTCCCTGTAGTCATGGTGATGGTTGTAATTGCGGCAGGTGAGAGAAAGCATGATAACTGTTGCTTAGGGTGCTCCATCCATATGTAATTATGCCGGTAGTAATCACCATGAGTGGCAGATGAGCAAGGAGAGACTTCATGAACATCATGTAGAGAAGCTCCCGTGGAAGGAGAGTGATCAGGTGTGGGGTGACAACAGAAAGCACAGTCTTATGGAAGGTCCTGATGATGAGGGCAGTAAGTCAGTACTGATTCTGAATGGGAAACCGGAGGGTGTTCAGAAGACGCTGTTACCACTGCAGTAAGTCCTGACACCAGTAACAACAGTGGAAGAATGGTACGCAGAGGCTCTGACATCTGGACCAGAGGTATTGAGGGAACCGCTTGTGGTGCTGAGGGTGAGGAGAAGCATAAATCCCTCAGTACTGAGGGAAGGGCTGGTATCTACCAATCTGTAGCCCCAACCAGAGTTAACAAAGCATCTGGGCAGCTCACGTTTGGTCTTCTTCTTCTTGGCCTTAGAGTGGGCTGTAGAAGAAGGGGATGAACAATCCTTCCATTTAGCGGGTTTCTCCCTTCGGACAGAAGTTGAGGTTGACATCATCTGCAGTACTGCTGATGGAGTGGACAATGGTATAGGAGGTTGCGCCATTAGTATAAGGTCAGAGGCCGGTGTCAAAGCCAGACCACAGGTACTGATCCGATACCAAGGTTGGTACCAAAGGAGAAGTATGTACTGGTGGAAGACAACAGATGGCAGGAGACTTGGTAAAGAGGGCCACATTCTGGGCCACCTTCTCCGGAAGCTGCAGCACCTGCTCCCAACAGTGGGACTTCAGACAAAAAGCCCTATTACAGAGAGTTTGTGATGTAAACTGGTGGCAGATCTTGTACTTGGAAACGTTATGCCCTTCTCCAAGACAGTAAAGGCAGAGGTCATGGGCATCCAACAAGGCAAACTTCCCATTACAGGAAGGGCACTTTTTGAAGAGTGAAGTGGATGCCATAAAAGACAGCCAAATCAGAGAAGACAAAGAGAAATGGGGGGGCGGGGGGAGGAGTGTGGTAAAGAGGGGAGAAAGTCCTTTTTTTCCTCAAAAGAACAGAGAGAAAAAGAAACAGATACTCAGAGACAGGGAACAATCAGGTAAGTGTGACTCAAATGGCAGATAAAAATAAACTGAAGAGGCAGTAGCTTGGTGGGCTTGGGCATGTGCACTACGCACAGGGGGTGGGGTTCTCACCAAACTACTCAGCTCTGGAATTTTCTGCTAGACATCTCTGTGCAGGTGTAAGACCAAATTGTGTGAGACACAGAGGGCACGAAGAGGAAGATACAGTTCTCACAATAGTGTGGAGGTTAGCAGGAATTTGTTCAGGAAATTGGAGAGCTATTACTTCCTCTTCCTGATAAGTAAGACCCCAATTTATTCTCATCTGAAATACAGAAAAAGATCATAGGCTGTTTGTTTAATGAGGAAAGGTGTTCTTCACCAGTGGCCAAAGCATATCAACTTCATAGCAGAGTACAGCAATCTGAAAGTTTTTTCCCCTTTCAATTTGTCTTAGCATTCTAAAAAGTTGAATCATGTATTCATCCCAGACTTTACAAAAGGAAAAAGAAAAGGAGAGACAAGAATGGAGAAACAGCAGAACAGTGATCCTACTCTGCAGAAATGCTAGCTCCGATACATTAGTGGACTATATTTTGCACTACTGACTGCAAATGGACATTTCAGAGACTAACTGTGTACACATACGGAGACGGTGGAAAGAGACACTCAGATACTATCTGTTTAAGTCCTTGAATTTTCCTGGTTTTTTTCCTCTAAAAAAACTCAATTAATTCTATAAGCAGACAAACCATGAAGAATAGCTAAAAAAAGGATAAAAAACAAATAACAAATAGAATCCCTACAAACATTTGAGTCAGAGAGATCGACATAAACTTGAAAGCAGCAAACTAAGTGTGCCTCAAGAAAAAATACACCTGCCAGTTTTTAAGATGAAAACTGGCATGAAACTTTCCAATATAAGAGAATATAGAAATAATGCCTGTTTTAAGATGTTCACTAATAATTAAAGACAACTAACACTAGGAATAGCCCCATCGGGGTGGGATAAGGGCTACTGTTAGCCTACTCAGGTTGTAATTCAAGTTTAAATCCATGCTTCATTTTTAAAAACAGATCCCTTTCCCTGTTTTGCAACATATTATTCCATGATTAAAAATTGAGAGAGTATGCAAAATATGAATATGCATTATGCAAAGAAAAAAGAAAAAGAAAACTAAGTTGCTAGAAAATAATCCTGGTTGTACCTAGTCCTGCACATAACAACAAATATTTTTAAAAGTCTGAACCAGGAACTTTCTTTCCTACATTAGCTACATTTCTGGTTCTTCTCTCTGTTGAAAAAAAAAATCTTATAAGAAAAACAAATGAGCTTAAGTTCCCAAGGCAAGTATATGCTGCCTGGAGCTACAAAGAACAAGAGCAAGATACACAATCTGATATATTTAGCTTCATGAGTCTTAACAGAGTCATAACTAAAAATTACAGATTGCATAGAGTGAACAATTATATAGTCTATAAATTTGAATTACGATTTTAGAAGACTTGCAAAAATAAATTTATTAGATTTTGTATTTTGTCCTTCCATGTGGTTCTGGGCAGCTTATATCTTCCTTGGAAATCTATGGATTTTTAAAAAAAGACAGAGATATTTTGTTAATATAATAATTATAAGCAATAGTATCAGTGATATTTTCACCAATCTAAGAAATTTTTATTTCATTTAGTTATTTTCACGTTTCCTTTTTTTAAACTCGATCTCTCTGATGAACAGTGAAAAGATTGAAGCTACAGTACTATTTCTACTTGAATATGCAAGGGAAAGGAATAAAGCCAGAGTGTGGAAGTAATGAATTACAGATATTATTGTCACCTATGTAACTAGTCACTTTTTGGTAACAAGAATATAACAAATGTACATTTTAAAAGCAATGTAATAAACTACTTTAATAACCATGGAATCAGTCAATCCTCTACAGAACTGAAAAGGAAATAGATACCCTTCAAAAGCAAGTTGCTGGTAGAACAGCTTATAAAGAAATACATGTATGAAAAAGAAAAAAGGACTTGGTAAAACAAACAAAAATGACAAATGAAGGCATATTTTTCCAGAGTGTGCAAGGTTATTCAAACGTGTAACCAATTAATTAATTAATTAAAAGAAAAGGCTGAGCAGATTCACCTGAGCAGATGGTGGAAGAACCTTCTTGCGTACCGGCTGACCTGGTCCCTGTATTCCAACACAGTTGTCTCAGCAAGAGGTCTTTTTGGTGCATAGAAAGTTCTGAGGCTTGCCTCAAGCTGTGCTGTGGAGTGCAGACACAATAGCAGTAAAACAAGTGGATTAGCTTCACTCAAGAAAGTGCTCATGTTTGCAGTCAGTCAGGTTTTTCAAGAACAGACAAAATGTGAACTTATTGCTGGGCAGATGAAATAAAAATGTGACAGCTGTTATAAAAACAAACTTGCGTATAAGTGATAACTTGAGGCAGGGCCTATGATGAGGCACAGCTTACAGCAAAAGAAAGCTGTCAGAAGCTTATAAAAAAAATCCTCTGCTTTCTATTTACTTGCAAGTAGCAACAACTCATCAACATGATATAACTTGAAAAAGTTATTATCAGTAAATAGTAACCCCCAGTTCACTTTTTGTACATCTTGCTTATTAGAGAGAATAAAAAAACTTAAGCTTGTCACAGACTCTCCATTGTGCTGTAGATCAACAGGTGAAAAACTTTTTCCTGTGATGGCCCCTAGGGGAATGGAATATGCCTTAAGACATATTTCACCACCCCTACAAGGAGCACTGACAAGAGCAGGAGTGCATTTCTGCCTTCAGAATTATTCAGAATTACACCAGGGTGGCTTACATAGTTACCAGACTAATATTGTCATGACAGTATGTAATTGCTGCTTTCCAAAGAATGTCTGCTTTACGTACTTCCTAACCGGCAGCACTTTCTACTCTGCAGCATTTAAATAAACGTACTGTGCAGTATGGGTTTTGTTTCTGGTCAGATACATTTTAAGATTTTATACAGAAGTTTAGAGTTTTTAGTCTACAGCTGCAGGGAATGGAAGATAGAACTCTATGAACTGAAAAAGCTCTTCCTGCTTTGGGTAAAATTACATTTTTAACTACAAAAGTTGCGGGGATTCATAAAAGATTGTAAATCCCTGATCACACATATAATGCTAACTTGAGGTATTCTTAGGCTGAACCTTCTCCCTGTAATAGCACCATGTTTTCACCCATTTATTCTTAAAAATCTAGACTGCATTCTTCTCATAAATGTTAAATTCCTAAGCTTTCCTCACTTTCGTATTCTTAAGGGGGAAATATGTAATGATTATTCAGGACTAGCAGTAGAAGCTTTAGAAGCAAACTGACATTTTGTATTCTCTGTTGAAGAGGAGTGATTGGTAACTGTGCAATTTTAGCTTTCTGCCCAGCCAGCCAACATTTAGTTTACTACCCTTCTCCTATAATAGCATGATTAACATGTCTTCTACCAGCTTGTCTAGTGTAAGTTTCTTTCTGAAAGATTAAATTATTATCATGTACACTAGGTCAGCATGGTGGAGGGATTTGAGTGTTGGACTCTGACGCTGCAGATCAGGATTTAAATTCCTGCTCATCCATGGAAACGCACTGGGTGACATTGGGCCCATCACACACTGTCAGCCCCCCAAAACCCCATGATAGGTTCATCTTAAGGTCTTGAAGGCATAAAAGAACAACAGGCTAGCGTGCACAGTGGAAAAACCCACCCAAAGCCTTAAAAAAAAAAACTTCTGAAGAAAAAAATGTGAAGGAAATGTGTCAAAAACTCTCCTAAATTCAGAAACAAACCATTTATGAGAGCAGGGAAACATGGAAGGTGAACAGTGTTTTCCCTCCTATGGTGGCACTACTTTAAGAGAAAGCTTTAGGATTTTTCTTTCTTAAATGACACTGGGGAATCCTGAACACTGTTGTTCCTTTTATTTACTTTTCCTCTGCTGTCAGCTTTTTGCCGTTCTTGTACTTTGGGTGCCTATAGTGCAGTTAACTGATATTCAGCAATGCTACTTTGTAGTCAATCCCTGGCTCTTTTTTGGTTATTCTCCCAAACTCTGTCATCAGCAGTCAAGATGTGAATCATCATTAGTTTCCTCCTGGAAGCAGCAAATGACAAGGCCTTCACCAGAAGACTACATTGCGCTGCTTCTGAAATGGAAGTCTTGCTCTGTACTTCTTAAAATGATCACATCCCACTGTAATCCCTCAGTCTGGCTATGGGGGAAATAGTGCAAGGTCATTGCTAGCAGCAGTCTTCAGAACCTGAAGGAGTCTTACACTATCTGGAGACCCCCAGTTTACTGTAGTGCCTTCCAGCCTGGAGTGAGGTGAGGTGGGCGGCAGTTCCATTTATAAGAAAAATCCACACAGTCACTGGTGAAGCTGACAAGACTTCCCCTACGCTGCCAGTTTCATAAGAAACCATCTCTTCTGCTCAGCTATTTTCCTTGTTCTCCCCTATGCTATGAAGATGGGAGTTCCCTTTCAAAAGACTCCTCACTGGCACAAGAGGGATGCCATTTTTATCAGACATCAAAACAATGATTAAAAGAACACACAGGAACTAGATAATGTTCAAATGACACAGAGCCAGGTTAGTACTATATGAAACTCTTAACATTTTCTCCTGTTATCCAGAAGTACCGTTTTCATCCACACAGAATAAAGTCAGTGTAACAATGCACAAGAATATCTGCAGAAGTTCTTGCTTAAGATATCCTAAGTTCAGACCAAATAAGATTCATATGCAAGGAAAGTAGAAGTGACAAAATTCCCTTTCTTCTTTTAACTGGAAATACAGTTTTGATTTGAGATACAGATGCTTCTTTCAAGATGGGCAATCTGAATTTTAGTTCATCAAAGTTTTCTTAAGTTCTTTAAAGGAGGAGACATTAATGACCTGTAGACAAAAATCTCTCCGATTTCCCACTAATAATATTTGTTTGAACTAACCATTTCTGTATTTAGAGATAATTATCTCTGAGTTCTAAGAAAAGCAACAAATCATTTAATTTGGAAGACTTGATAGCCCTGAAGGCTCTGAAAGTTGAATGGTATGAGCAGAGGCAACATGTTAGTTAGATTGGGTTTTGCAGAATCTTAAATCTAGATCATGAGATAAGCTGAATTTTCGAGCTGCTTTCTTTCAAAAGCATTAAATCAATTCTGATTAAAAATTTAATGCAGCAGTTATAGCAAATATAAGCCACATTTTCTTGCTGTTGCTTTCCTTACAACCTGTTTTGCACCTCTGAAATGCTCCAGCCTACATGGAATACAAGTACGAGCAAAGTTATAGATTTATTAGATAGCCCAGCTTGATCTTGACGGCAGAAATGAAGATCTCAGAGATAACCGTCACATCATCCCAAATGAAAAGCTCCCTGAGTTCCTCTAATAAAAAGGAAGCAAATTACTATGACAGATTTGCTGTCCCAGATGGCAAAAAAACCAGTTGTTTATTACAAAGCAGCATTAGCCTAGTTGCATGCAGGGAGAAATAGAGAAAATTACTATACGTAATGCACATATTTTAAAATGAACTTTCACAAAAAGCCTCCCTTCTGTCTTCACTTTTATACCGTGCATTTTCAGAAGTTTTCCAAGAGGAGATTTTGACCTTGTCTATTTCTCTAGTAGAGGTTATGGGCAATCAGCCTAGCCTCCCACTCAGTAGTGTGGGGATTGCTTGCCTCAGCCTGATGGCTTGGGGGCAGGTTTGGGCAGCAAGCAATTTTTGTAAGATCTGCTGTTCCCCATATCCTCTAGCACACTTGTTCTCCCCACAAAATGAAGAGCCTGGTGCCCAGCTGCACCTGCATGCTGAGAGATGGCATGAAGCTTTCCAGCTTAATCTAAATCCTGGGAATAGCTCAGTTCTAACACACACAGCTATTCACTACAGAGACATCCCTACAGGATCCAACAGTGATGAGCCTGAGCCTTGAATTGATCTATTAATGTAAGGAGGTTTCAGAAGTCAATGCAGGCAATGGGAGATAAAAGTACGATGGAGAAGCAGTCTGAGGGTATATACCAAGAAACATGTGCAGTTGATGGAGGCATCTTGAAAAAAACAACAACCTGTAAAGTTCAAACCCTTGTCTTAACAAAAAGCACCAGCCTCTTGATGTAGTGACATGATAATAAATGCTGTTTTCTTTCTCTCTCAGTTATGCATACACAAATTAACATTGCTAAACAGAAAAATCCTTAACTACTATTTCAGTTTAAATGTCTATCTTCCTTAGTTCTCATGTACTAGGACAGTGATTCTTAACCTGGGGTCCATGGAGCCCTCACAGGGGGCCTGCGAAACCCTGCTGCTGGATGCCAACAGCAGCTGCAGCAACAACAACAACAGGGACATGGCAGTGTGTGAGGGGGGTAGATGCTGAAACTGCTCCCTCATTCACAAACAAGGAAGCAGTTTGGATGCACACACACGCTTTCAGCCCTATCCCTCTGCACCCACACCCCCTGCTGCCACATCCTTGATGAAAGGGACACGGTGGCAGCCATGTGCACGTGCCCATAGTGTTCTTTCTTTTGCAAATAAGGGAGCAGCGTGGGCACATGCACATGCCTGCCACTGTGCCTCTTTCATCAGGGACATGACAGCAGGTGGTGTGGGTGCCAAGGACCATGGAGGAAAGCATGTGCGCATGCCCAAACTGCTCCTCTGTTTGCACATGAGGCAGTAGTTTCAGCAGCCGCACTTCCCACTGACATGTCCCTGAGGAAAGGGACATGGCAGCAGGTGTATGCACATGCCCAAACTATGACTCTGGACATTCTGGTTTGAACCCCCACTGAGTGACCTCAGGCAAGTCACATTCTCTCAGCCTCAGAGAAAGGCAAAGGCAACATATCTTGCTAAGAAAACCCCCATGATAGGTTCACCTTGGAGTCAGTGTATGTCAGTTTTCAAAGGGGAGAAACATGATGGCTAGAAAGAACCTCTCTCTGTCAGTGGCACTTTGTTGTTGTGTGCCTTCAATCACTTCTGACTTATGGCAACTCTAAGGTGACACAGCGTTTCCACAGTTTTCACAGTGTTTTCTTTTTCAATATTTGTTCAGAGGAAGTTTGCCTTTGCTTTCCTCTGAGGCAGAGAGAATGTAACTTGCTGAAGATCACCCAGTATCTGAGTGGGGATTTGAATCCTAGTCTTCGGAAGCCATAAACAAAAAACAAACAAACAAACAAACAAACAAACAAACGGTATTGAAATAAATATTTAAATTTAAACCTTGGCAACAAATTATATTTAGGGGAGCATGTGGCAAAGAAAAGGTTAAGAACTACTGTAACAGGACAAAAACAAAACAACAGCAAAATTGTACAAATACTGAGTAAGTTGTGGAGTATTTCTGATTCCTTTGAGAATCTCAATCTATTAAAAGTTAAGGTCAGAACTTCTTTTGTTTTCTAACCCCCATGAAAATTCCAGTATCCCCATAAATGGGACCAACCCACTGAAAACCAGAGCATGGCAATTCTAGTTCACTGCATCATGGCTCATCAAAACATGGCAGACGCCTTGTTTTATTCCACTGCCAACAGGCACAATTGTTTTGTTTTGGCAGAAAGCAATTGAGTTTGAGAGGCATTTTTTTGTCCTGTTCTGTTTTTGTTTTGTAAAAACAACTGTATACAGCAAGTGTCTGAAATATGGAAAAGTTTTTACAACTTTTCAGGCAGCAATGTTACAGAATGTCTACACTGCAAGTCTAAATGTGTGGGGATTCTGTAACAATATGTGTCACTGTACAGTAAAACGTTCTGTCCAGAGACATGTTGGTTAACTATGATTACACTGCTTTATTCAATTTATATCTCACCTTTCTCCTTGTACAGGACCCAAGGTGGCTTACAAGCAATTAAAAACAGGATACAGATAAAAAAAAACTATTTGTACTGAAGCTAAAAATAATTCAACAACAGTTTGTTAAAAATCCACAAAGTTAAAACAGTATAAAACCCAAATAAAACACAACATTACCCCATTAAAAGCCCATCTACCACATAATAGGTTGCTTACCTGTAACTGTAGTTCTTCGAGTGGTCTTCTGTTAAGTCACACAATGGAGTATCGCGCAGGCGCAAAATACCCCATTGTGTGATTCACAGAGACCAAGAAGAAATTATAAGCCAAAGAACTGCCAGGCAGTAGAACCAAATCTCTTGTTGCAGGGAATTCCACTACCTGGGCTCAGCCATTAAGAAGGCTCTCTCTTGTGTCTCCACCAAATGTTTCTGTGATGAAAGAAGGCCTTTCCCTGAGGACTTTAAAGCTCAGCCAGGCTCATACAAGGAGATATGGTCTTTCAAATAGTCTCAACCCAACCCACCTGGACCAACCAAACACATCAGATGGTCTGAATTCATTGATATACACATGTTGAAAAATCCTTATTTGTATATTTGACTTCAGAAGAAAGATAAATATAATGGATATAAATCTATGCTATTATCTTCATTAGTTTAAAATTAGGAACGTGAGAGATAGTGCAACAACCAACCTTCTCTTTCACCAGTCAGCTTTTGCCTTAGAAGGTAGTTTACTAAGGCACTTAGGCTTATAAAGCACTGTTGGCCTACTGTGTTCCAGTTCATGCCACCTAGGATATTAATCGCTTCATAAATCTCATCCTGATGAATATACTCCTGGATAATTTCCACAAAGCCAAGATGACCTCTGGGGATGACACCTGTCACAAGAGAAAAACAAAACTGTGGACATCATCACTGCTTTCCAAGAAAGGTAAATGTTTAATGTCCTTGTTGCATGAAGGGATAGATAAAACAGAAGATGCTTCAAGTACAAAGTTTATACAGTTAATTTATTTGGCACTTCTCTCTGGATCCATTTAGCCTAAAAGATTACTGGTGGAGTTTATCATTCAAATGCTGAATACTCAAACCTGATCCATCTGCTGCCAAGTGATTGCCCAACATGAGCTGTTAAACTGCTGCCACTGCAATTAGAATATAACGTGAAAGAGCACAAGAGTCTCTTGACTGACACACAACAAAATCTGGAACTGTATATCACAACAAATCATGTTTCCCAAACCAGTGAGGTCAGCAATAGGTTGCTGAAGTTGCAACTGCACTGGTTGACACTTTTTCTCTCAGACATAACGCAGTAGGATAGTATAAAGACATATGAAAAACAACCTCTTTAAATTCATGTAGGCTCACTGGACCAATAAAAAGCCAGCACAAATCTATGCTGGCCTTATGTGAGAGTAACAAGGTTTCAGAGGTGTTATAGCTGGAGCAGTGTAGCCAAAAGGACTTAGGCTGTCAAAACAGAACTGAACTTCAACTACAGGTAATATTTTGGGAATTTAAAAAAAAAACAACCCACAAAATCTTCCAAATGTTCACATCAAATTTTCCAATTAATTAATTATAGAGAGCAATCAAGTGCTTTTCAATTTCCTCAATGTCATCAAGCTCTAGAAGGTTCCAAAGAGCACACTGTGCAGGCACAGATGGCCCATCTGTGTGAGTCACAGAGACCACGAAGAAGAACTATTACTTCTTTCTAAGGCTTCATAGGCTAGGGTTTCAGCACAGCCAGACTACTTATGAGTTTAGCATGCTACTTGGAACAAAGAAAAATCTGTATGATTGTATGATTACTTTACTTTTAGATGATAGTTTTCAGACAAAAAAATTAGTAATGGAATGCTTGTTTTTCCAGCCTACTGCTCCAGCTGGATTTCAAGGTAAAAAGTAGGATAGCTGCCCTTCCTTGGAAAAGTTCAATAAGAGCATGAAAACTATTATCATATGCAAATATTCATGAACCACATTCATTTGCTCCTCTAATCTTCCAAGTTAAAGAAAGGAGAAGCAGCTAAGATGTATCTGAAAGAAAAAGGAATGACTCTTGGCAGATAAGGAAGACAGGAATAGTGAGAAAAAAGTTGTGGGAGGAGGAAAATTATATAAGTGGAACTCTAGAGACTGTTGTTTTTTTACTTCATTTACAGCCTATTTGCATCTTCTAACATTGAGAATCTGGAACCACTTGTCCTACATGGATAGGAGAAATATATTATGAGGAAAGTATCTGCCCAGGCCAGAGAAGTCATGCCATCAGCCCTTGAGGAGAATGGTCTGACATAATGGCTAGGGAACCCTCTCCACATCTTGCCAGACTGCTTGAAGACCTGCGTGTCCTAATGAAAGACAGTAAAACGCCTGAGCAAGGAAATTCACACTATCAGTTCCTCAAATAATTTTTCAGTCTGTAATTTCCAGCAGTTAGTTAGCATAATGATCTATATCCACTGAACATCCTTAGTCTTTGCTGGGCTACTTTTTGAGGCGGTGAGAGGGAGCCCTGCCATGATGGAGATTTAGTCTTACACATTTCATTCATAATTCTCACATTATTCAATGTAGCTTATTCTCATTTGAGTATGCACAGAACTATAGTTTGCAGTACAAAACCTTTTCTTTAGAAGTGAACTCTTTACCTTTCTTTTCCTTTTTCCAGACTCTGGGGTTTGTTTGAGGATTACTGTGCTGAAATATAAGACTGATGTAACTGTAAAGGATGGTGAAGGCCACAAACCATTCTCCATCACAGAAACAAGTTAATGCCCCAAATCCCTGCTTCCTTTATCACTCAGAACTCACTTTTCCAGCCTTGATTTTACTGTGGCCAAACTCCTTGTTGAAGGAGCCAGATGGATAACCTCAGCACTCTTGTGGCTGTAATGGATGGTGGAGGACATACAGTTTGGTCCCCACCACAGAAACAAGAAACAGCTCTAACTCCTTCTCAGTCTAGATGTGTGTAAGTGCCTTCCAGTTGCCTCTTGAGATACAATATTATTATTCATCTTTATTACTTGAAATGCATTGTTTCAATGTACTTAGGATTTCAACAAGATAAGGAAAATGGGGAAAATACTGCATCTGATCGGTTTTGTCAGTGGTGACCACACACTCCTACCAGCCTCAGGTGGGCACCAGTCTCACTGTATTAAACCAGATATAAAGTTCTAAGAGAGAAAATATCCTACAGCTATAGTTTTACATTTATGTTCTAGATTTTTAAAAATATTTATATTTTGTGTTTTAATATTCTGATTTAACCAATGAATTAAGTGGAGCTGGGACTAAAATCTTTCAAGCATAGAATCAATTTAATGGAAGTCTACATAACAAAAACTTAAAATATGATAACTTTCAACCATGGAGGTCACCATCTTCCCATTTGGCTGCTTGACTTCTCTTGGGTGGTGCATTTCCAAGTGACCTACTTTGGTAGGAGAGGTGACAGCCAACTCATTGCCTAATTGATTTAGGAACAGTGCCCTGGGAGACAGTCCAATTAAGTTTACAAGCTTGCAATTAGCAGAAAGGCCTCTAAATCCCTCTACTGAGAGTCTGTTTGTTTCAGTAAGAACACAAATGTGCTAGAGATAGGAAAGGGAAAGCTATGCTTTCTGGAAAGCTGCTGCGAGCAGAAGTCACAAGGGAAAACTAAAGAAAAGCAAGGTAGATGTAGGCAGAGTGCCTTCTGTTTGACAGGTAACCAGGTAATTTAGAGCCATTTAAAAACAGACATGCAAGAATACATCAAAGAACTGCTTTAATTAGCATTCCACATAGATGTCTACAACTGTTAAAACACATTACTGGACAAGATGGAACTCATTTGTCTCACTGTAATGATTGCTGACAACTTTTTTTTTTCTATTTCAGGAATTTTATAGATAACAAATTTCTAAATAATGAAAAGGTGACTAAATCTTCAAATATACTTAGTTGTTAACCATATCGCGAATCTTAAATTGGAATGTGTTTAACTGCAGTTGTTACGCTAATTTTAGCACGTTTACAAAAATAACAATTCCATATTTTCCTCTGCTAATATAGATGACTGTTTTCACTAATAGTTAAATTGTTCCTCTATATGAAACACATATCACATTTAATCCGATAGACATTTGGTGCAACACAATGACAATGCGTTTAGGTTCTTAATTTCTATATTTTAAAAACGGTCCACTTGCTAAATTAGTCTGCTTAAAAAGGTGGAGACATTTTTTTCTTGATCCAATGCAGTTTATTACCAGAGCAGTTAGTTACAGTACTACTTTTGCCATGAACTAATTTCATGAACTTACCAGTTTTAAAATGAAGCACTCCAATAGGTCCTTTGTTAAATCTCAGTAACAGAAGGTTATGGATATCAGCATCATCCATGGTTTCATATAAATCTTGAGAGGCAGCCCACTGGATCTGGGAAAGACTGCTTGATATATTAAAATGTTCACTAAATTGCAGAGTTGATTTGGGGGAGAAGTCTTCAGCTAAAAGCTGCATTTTAATTGGAGACAGTGCCATGTCAAACAGCTGTAGCTCCCCTTGTGAACTGCCAACCAAGACTATAGCTCCACTGGGATGGCAACACATTAAAGCTGGCAACAATTCTGCCTGTGCTAAGAGAGTTAGCTGACGATAGTCCTCATATAGAACAATGGAAGAATCTTCACATCCTAGAACAAGTTTGTCTTCTGTAATGTTCCTACAGCAGCTGATAGCCTTTGATATTAGTGGTATTTTGGTGACCGCCATGCACTGAACTTTATTCCGAACACATTCATAGATGCAGCTGTCAGCCATAGGCTCTTGATCGGCAGTGGATGAGTGTTCTACAGTATGAATTTGATAAGGCTGAGATGAACTAAAGGTGACGTCAAGTGGATCCCCAGATGTACAAATATGACTGACAATCTGAAAACAAAACAAATCAAGACAGAACTTTTACAAAACACCTATAGACCAAAATAACATATTACTAATAAATTCTGCAAAATAAAATCTTGCTTATTTGTTCTGTAATCCACTTATATCCACAAGAGAATAACTAAATAACTGAAAGAAAGGCTTCCTCTCCTCTTATCACAGGTCCACTCCTGTTAACAGACACTGAAACTGAAGGGAATAGCTCTTGGTGCTATATATTTGTGCGTGGAGTGGTAGGGTTGCCACCAAAAGCTACTTAGCTCTGGAGTATTCAGTGGATGGATCTGCGCAGGCTTGAAGACCCCATATATGAGGGCACAGGTGACCACTCAGAAAACTAAAGTTACTCCTGTCCTCCTTCTTTGTGGTCTCTGTGCCTCACAGATGGGTGATTAGTTTACCACATGAGTAGAGCAGGTCAGCTCAGGATGGAAGACAACACTGTTCTGCCTAAGGTCACACCCTCCTGAGATCTGCAATCAAGATGGCAGTGGTGGACAAAGGTGGATGGTTGGTGCTCGGTCTCAAGGATGTGAGGTACCTATTGAAGAGGTTGCTGGGCCTGAGGTGGGGTTCAGATGACAAATGATGGACCCATCATTTCCTAGTTTCTGCCCACAGACTTGCAACAATGATACAAAAGATAGGATGCAACAGGAAAAAGAGATAGGGATGAGAATCTCTCTTTTTAAATGCTATTACTTTGTTCATTCTTATTCTTATATACTTGCATAATAATGTTATATATACTATTACATTTTAATGCATTCCTAAAGTAAAAAGTTAAAAAAAGAGATAGGGATGGAAGATAGGAACAAACCTGGCCACGAAATTATGTGGGTGTTGAAATGATCAAGTTCAACTTGAACGGCAACAGCTGAAAGAGGTGGAGCAGCTAAGAGGCAGCTGGTATCTCAGCTAAGTTGACAAGGTAAACTGAAAACACCGCCATTTAATATAGAGATTCTTAACTTCATTTTGTCTTACATTACTAAAAGGTAATCATGCAAGGAATGAATCAGTTTGTTTAAAACAGAGATGGACTGTGTTCTCACCAAGATTACAATTACATGAAAATGGCTCTGGGATGGTAAGAAGGGGCCCAAATGCAAAGAAAAGAGTCCATGCTCATTTAAACAGAGTTCCATTGATTCAGTACAAAAACAAACAAACAAACAAGCAAACAAACTGCAGGATGATACAAAAAGACCAAAGCAGTGTAATTCAGTAATCCATACAAAAATATTAAACTGAAACAGTTGTGAGCTGAAACAACTGTAAGAACTAAAATATGCTTGGGATACCAAACATCATAGCAAACACTATATTGCAAATAATCAGGCACGATTTGTATTAGTCAAAGAACACTACTGTAAACTGGTCGCGTGAGTAGGGGGAAAGTTACTGGATCAGTCAAAAAAAGTAGGATTAAACTCTTCCTATCTGTATACTGATAATAACAGGAATAAAATAGTGAACAAAATGTCCCTTCACAATACTTGGTGAGTTTTATATAGTGTAATAAGCCTGGAAGAACTGCTGCATTCTTTCCTTGAAAATGGCAAAGAACAAGATAATGTTTTACCAGATAATGCAATGTGATGGCAAACAGGAACATACACTCTGTGTAGAAAATACATTGAAACTACCAGGCCAACATTTCAAGAAATAAGGAATACCTCAAAAACATTTTTCTTCCTGTGCCCTATGAACGAAGCACCCACAGAGCCCACATGGTTTGAGCAGTGGACTATGATTCTGGAGACCAAGATCTGAGTGTCTGCTCAGCCATGGAAACCCACTAGATTATCTTGGATAAGTCACACTCTCTCAGCCCCAGAGAAAGGCAAAGGCAATCCCCCTCTGGACACATCTGGCCGAGAAAACCCTGTGATAGATTCACCTTAGGGTTGCCATAAATTGGAAATGACCGAAGGAACATAGCAACAACAACAAAGCAGCCATATTATAAAAAATGGGACATCCTGCTATTTATTTATTTCGAAATATTAGTATTTTCTGCTCAAATCAGCCAAACATTTCAAATCAGCCAAACATTTCTGCTCAAATCAGCCAAACATTTCAAGCATTTCCTGCTCAAATCAGTCAAACATTTCTTTGTTCCTGCTTTAAAGATAACTATTTAAAATTTGTTGAGGGTTTTTTCTGTCTTTGTGTTACTCACAACTGATATAGTTACTGATACATGTTTTTTCAGTCTGTTCTCCCATTCCATTCTGCTTTTGTGCTACCCATAACTGACATAGTGACTGACATAAGTTCTTCTGTCCTCCCATACCACTCTATATTTGAGCTATATAAGAGCACATGAATAACACTCTCTCTCTGTATGTGTATGTGTGTGTATGTATGTCTATACACACACAGATGCACACACACACACACACACATATATATATATGAGCAAGCTATTCTACAGTCTGAACTGGAAGACACCCATGATGCGTCCTTGAATTCTTCATTCTTGTTCAGTTGATAAACAGCAGTAAATGGATAGCAGAGGAAGCTGCTATGAAGTCAGAAGCCTATGTTTTAAGTCACTTAATGTAGTACACATCGCTTCTCTTTCATGCCCATCTTGTACCCAGAATATAAGTGTGGTTAAATACAAATGATACAAATAACTAGCAGTATCTAAAGAAGTAGTATAGTGATAATAATAACCCTGAGTCTTAATCCAATAGACCCTTATATGCACACTTTAAGGCACAAAAATAATTGCATAATTATGCAGAAAAGTGAAGAGGAACAGATACAGCCCACATATAGAAGTAAGTAAATTTTAAACAGTAGATTTTAAGCAGAAAATTGGCTTACCAGGAAGATTAAAAAAGGGAATAATAAAATAAGTCTGCCATGACTTATTTTTTTAAGATGAGAAGACTGTTTGATTTATTTTCTAGGTGCTAGAAAACCACTCATTTAGTTTTGCACCATGAAACTGTGAGGAAAAAACAAATTAGAAATGCTGAGTGGGAATGTCAAGACATGGGAGCTGTTACATCTACTTTTGAAGAAATGTGTATTTGTTTTTCTCATCATGGCTTAAAGACTAAAGTCTCTACATGAAAGTTTTCTTTATTTGTTTACAAATTTTATTCTTAATTTATTTGTTGTTCTCATCTTCATTATTATAATTTCATTTCCTTTTTATCTGAAAACTATCAATGCCATTTACTTTTTTTGTTGTATAACTCCACTGAGCTATTCTATCTGTTTAGTTGCAAGGAACATACTCTTCTGCTTATTATATTATTTATGACTACCACAAAAATAAGAATTCTTTGAAGAAAAACATTTGGTGGAAAAAATTACCCAAGACAAAATATTTTTTTCATTTAAGAAAAGAAATTATTTTCAATATTCTGTAAAAATGAAGTATATTGACATCATACAACTAGTCCTTTAAAAATATAAATATGCCTCTAAAATATTAGTGATGGATTTTATATTTTATTTAATCAAGATCTAACAGTGAGAAAAAATTCCTATTACTAGTCAGCTTAGAAGATCACAGCAGAAGCACAGCTGCTGCTACAGAACATTTTTTATCTTAATATTTACTTAGTATTTACTAGAAGTAGACTAAAACTTCAAAGAAATAATAACAATAGCACACAGATCATAATCTGACCTTCAAAAAGTCTGTTGTGTACCAGTCACGTATCCATCCTCGCATAACGACACCAGCACAGTTAACTTAGCAGCAGCATGGCAGCAATGGAAGTAAAATTCATATAGGCAGCACTGCAAAGGCCTACAGCTAAATTTGTTGAGGTTATCAGCTGGAAAAGAAGGTGACTGCCTTCGAACAGCCTATTTCTCCAATGCTAGCCTACCAAAGAGCTCAAATGCACCTTCAGAAGGATAGCTTTAAAACCTGCCTGTCCTATGGCACAGGCACTTTTGCCAGCCATCCTTCCTATGGTGCTTGTAGCTCCAAGGGCCACATAGAAAGTCAATGCTGAAGCAATAGGCTGCTTAGAGCCAGCAGCCTCCTCTTCCAGACAATGAGCACAAAGAATCTTCTTTCCTTCCCAACACTATGTAACCCCCAGAAAAGTGCATTACACTAATGTAACAGAAGTTATGCTAGTGTAGTACACTGACATGAATCCAGCTAAGATATTTATACAGGAAGGCTGGGAAGGTCTACAGTAGATGCTACCTCTCGATGTGCTACAATTTGGGACAGGGAGATAGCTACACATGCTCAGGACCTCCCAAATAGCTGGGGTACCTGGAGAAAGCTCTGTATAACTTTTAACCTGTTTTAAAAATCTGCACATTGGTATAGGTTTTTTTTATCATTTTATATGTTTTTAATGTTTGAATTGTTATTTTATTTTATTATTTTATTTTTATATTATTATTTTATTTTTGTGTGTATATATATATGTGTGTGTGTTTGTGTGTTTTAATTAATCCTTCCTTTTCCCACTCTAATTCCCTCTTTAATTAGGCTAATCCAATTTATTTATTTATTTATTGATTTATTTATTATTTATTTATTTATTTATTTGAAACTAATAAGTTACTAAAGTTTTAACTTATTTTTGGAAGCCCTGTCTTGGGCCCATGCTGGAACAAAAGGTGGCATACAAATATAACAGACAAACAAACAGTATAACTTTTGAAGACAGCAAGAGACACATTTTCCCCCTTTTATTTCTCCAGATATTTTTCTCTGGATCCACACATTATTTTCTCTTCCTGTCTTTCCTGAAGAAAGTTTTCTTCAATCCTTTATTCCACTTAGATCCCACTTTTTTCCCCAATATGGGATCCAAAGCAGCTTACAATATACATTAAACAAAACAAAATAGCTAACACAATATGTGGTACATACATTCAAAAACCATTAAGCAATCCAATGAATACAATGATTTAAAACACTGCAAAATACATTAAGCACAAATTACATGTTACAGCACATCCACTGCACATCCCTCTACCTCAACTCTCAACAGTGCTGAAAGCTTATTTAAATGAAGAGACCTTTGCCTGCTGCCAAAAAGAGAGCAGAGAGGGGGCCAAGTGAGCTTCCTTTGGGGGGAGTTCTAAAGCCAAGGCACTACAAAGGCTCTGTTATGTGTCTTCTGAACCAGTGAGGGTGGTGATATGGAGGGAACAAAGCCCTCCTTAGAAGACTGTAAGACTCAGGCAGGTTCATATGGAGACACGGTCCAGACCTAAGCCATATAGGGTTTTACAGGTCATAATTAGCACTTTGAATAGTGCCCTATACAATTAAGCTTAAGGGAAAAAACCAGTTGGTGAGAACTGGAAATTTTCTTTTATGCTTACCTGCCAGGAATGTGGAAATACAGGAAGCACAGCCTGTGGAAGGGTGAAATTAACCCTTTGCTAACTGAGCCCTACCATTCTCCCTCATATGAAGATTAAACCAAAACCTCTTTTTGAACCAATGGAATGGCATTTTCTGAGCTTAAGTGCAAGAGAAATTTCAGTGGTTCTAGAAGGGGCTGCAGCTCATAGCTAAGGGAGGCTTAATCCTTCCCTCTGTAGCTGTAATTCTCCTTGAAAATTGAAAGCTGCATGATCTTTTAAGTCCAGGGGTGACTTCACTGGTACCAATGGACAATCAAAGATCTGGGAAAGAGATCTAAGGCAGGGACTCCACTGGCCCAGACCTAGTTAACACAATATCAACACAGCAAACAGATTTGAAAAGAGAACTAAAACTGCAAAAATATGTAAGAAGTCTGAACAAATGAAAAAGTCTTCATCTAGCACTGAACAGAATGCCTATAGAAAGCATTAAAAAGATGAGAAGCCACAGCCAAAAGAAGGTATTCTTAGTCATAAAAAGTCATAGTCATCTAAAAAGTGTGTGTGGGATACCAAGATAAGGGACTCAGAAGATAATAAACTAGCAGGTTTGTATGGGAAGAAGAGAAGGTTCTTAAGCCACCTGGATCCTAAGCTGATTAGGGCTTTAACAGTTAATACCACTTTGCATTGTGGTTAGAAACAGATCAGCAGCAAGAGGAGTTTCTTTTTAAAGACTGCCAAGAAGCATCTCATCGGTCCAGTCTTAGTCAACTACAAATTTTGAACCAAACGAACTTTATGAATAATGTCCAAAGGCATGTCTTGCATTAGTCTCATTAGACTGTTTTTATAAATGAGTTATATAACAAGTTTATATAATCTTAAAAACTAACAGAAATAGAAAAAGTCTTCTCAGAAAGCAATATGACATAATAGTAAGTAAACAGTTTAGTAAAGAAAATTTTGCAGGACAGCATTTGCAAGGCAGCTTAATTCGTAGTGATTACAGTCAAAGATGGATTAATTGTTACTGCTGGTCTAAAAGACAGTATCTAAGAACAGGGAATTTTCCCTAACGAGGAAACATTGGTGTAAAATATGTCTTAGATGGGCCAAAAATCAGGTTGATGAAGCCGATTAAAGCTGGTTAAAGAAGCTACAGTACAGTATTCACTACGAATCTGATTCTTTAGTGTGTGTATGATTCCATCTAGAACAGTTTAAACAGATTTCAGCTGGTTGGGTGAGCCATCTTTCAACAAAAAACCTCAAAACTGATGTAAACCATAAACTACAAGATAAATAAAAACATCCCATAAAATCTGATCTGAAAACAATACAAAAGGAAAAATGCTCATCCACAAAACACCTCAAATTTCCATAAATAAGACCAGAGCTTTCAAACTGCATGTTGCGACATGTTAGTGTGTCAACTGCGGTGCATAGGTGTGTTGGGAGAATGTAAAGGGTGGAGGGGCTGTCTCCCCGCTGACGGGGCCAGCCAGGCCTGCGTGAAGGGACTGCCTCTGCTGCTGCTGCCTCTGCAAATCAAGGAAGATCCCAGTGAGGGCAGTGGCGGCAGGCCAGGCTCTGGGGGGGGACTGCCTCTCCCACCACCGCTGTAGCCGCCCCAGGCTGAGGAAGATCCCAGTGAGGGCAACGGCACCAGGCCTGAGTGGAGGGGCTGCCTCTCCTGCCACTGCCATCCTGGGCTGAGGAAGACCCTAGCAAGGGCTGCGGTGGGCCAGGCTCAGGTAGGGGGGCTACCTCCACTTATTGAATCACTTACTGAATTACTGTGATGTGAAATGGTGCATGTCTAAAAAGTGTGTCACCAACATGAAAAGTTTGGAAAGATCTGATTTAGACTGAACATCCACTACACAGCCTACTCTTTGCCTAGCACTGAAAAGATAAAAATATTGGCAGCAGGTGAACATACAAGTGTGAGAGTATAACCCTTTCTCCTCAAATATTGGGAAAATAGCTGGCCTCAATACTTTAGCCAAGCAGAGTTCACAGAGATGATTACAAAAAGTCTGCCACTTTAAGAAATTGTACTTGAGTATGCTTTAGCTGACTTTTAGACTTTCCTCCCTATCTCTTTTTCTTTTTGTGTGGGTCTTTTGGATTGTAGGTCTGTAGATAGCAACTATTTTGTTTCTTTGATGTATGCAAGCTATGCTGGCAGTCTTTTCAGCTACTAAAAGGGTAAAAGTGATTTAAATAAATAAATGAATTAAATAAATAAATAAATGTTTAAGCTATACAGACAGGAGACACTGTTAGAATATGAAATTTACCCAGATTCAGTCTAGAACATTACCTCCAAGTTACCATGTTCATATCTCAAGAGCAGTAGGTTGGCTCTCTCTCTTTCACTAGAGATAGGAGTCCATGGCCACAGCTCATCCTTTGCCAATGACCACCAGCAAATAACCATATCCTGTACGCTGTTTATTGACAAATGATATTTCAGTCGTCTACTCCCAAGTCCGGGTATATCAACATAAGATATCTGCAGGAGAAAATAATGAAGAACATGTTCAAAATTAGAAAACCAAAGCCTTTCAGCAAAATGACTATACAAAATAGGTCTACACACAGGCTACCTAAGCACAGAGTCTCATAAATGAGTACACTGGTGGCTTGTAAAATTTTGGCATACCTAATAGCTACTAATAGCCTAATCTTTGATTTCAGAGGGAGCAGCAATTCAGAACAATAATGGGGAATCCCTATAGTATATGTATAATGCAATAGATAGTATAATATAACTTGGACCTGGAACAGTTCAGTCTGATACAAATTTGACAACCACTGCTTGTCAACCTCAGTTCTCTATCTAAGAAACAGAAACAGTGGCAACAGGTTTCTTTTGTGTTGTAAATACGCATATGGAAGGGAAGATCTGGAGAAATAATATTATACGAAAATAGAGTGACCTGATTTTAAACTTGCTGGCATATGTTAATATGTTAGCTGAATTGTCCAGGCCTGAACATAATTTATGAATTTTAAAATTAATTATATATGTAATTAAAAAAAATTATATATGATGATTTCATTTTTATATTTAGATTATTCAAGACAAAATAACAGAGAAGCAAAGCTTCTAAAATATGTTTCAGCTTATGTTTTGAAAAATACTGACTTACAGTTTGTGCTGTATCAAGCCAATCAATATGGAAACACTACATTATAGAAGAAGTTTGTTTGAGTTTGGTTCTTCTGTCCACAAAGACGGAGCTGTTGCCAAGTGCCTCCATAATGTAAATGCTATCTAAATAAATATACAAGGAAGTACTCTTTACTTTGAACTCAAAATATGTTATGGTGGTAAGTGGATATGGGGTGTTTGAGCCTGTTACATGTGTTTTTACACTTGATTTTCAAAATGTCAGTAACAGAATATGCTGAAGTAATTAGTTCTGTTACTTTATTGGTTTTTTTAGTATTTGTTTATATAACACTCCAGATACACACACATATATAACCAAATGGTTTGTTGGTTGTAGCTTTTTAAAAATTGAAATCTGCATCCAAAATCTTATCTCTTGGGATAAATTGACTTAGTCTGTTATTGATAAATGTTTAATCTTCTTGAGTCATTTTTTTAAAATAAAAAATAGCTTAGGTATATTGTAGCAATCTAGGTTATGTAAGAAGAACCAATTCCTTTCTCCCTTCCTTCCTTTGAGTAAGACAAGGCTTTATCTTGCATCCCATTCTGTTCAACTTATGCACAACTGACACTTCTTCTTGTCTTTGCTTGATGCCCACTGCCCTCGTGCCCACTGCCCAAGCAGAATACTACTGAAACCGATTCTGCTGAGAATGCTGAGAATGATGTCTTAATTTCTCATACCTGCATGGATATTTGGCAATTGCTCCCTGGTTTTGGCAGCTTTTGTCAAGATTTTTTTAAAAAAATAATGAATGGTCTGACCACGTAGGTTGCTTGTCTCTAAGCCGTGGTTCTTCAAGTGGCTATACATGCATTCATACATATGAACATGAACACCTGCGTGGAGCCATCTTGAGGGATTTTCTAGAATTTTGGTGGGAGCTTGTGGCAAGGGCCTGCTTTTTCTCCTCACAGACTGGTATGGCAGCTTCCCCAGTCTGCTAAAGCACCCTGTCACGTCACTTTGCTCTGCTCTGCCTTCCCCTTTAAAACTTCATTTTTGTGTAAAAAAGGTAAAACTTTTCAATTGCTATTTAGAACCCCTTTTACGATCTATGGTAGCATGGTTCAGTTTGGTTTTAACTACTGAAAATCATTCAGCCGAGTCTAAATTTATAAAATTATACTATAATCTTTATTAAAACAACAACCAGAATAAAGTATTGGTTTCCATACGTATGTCCAAGCTTAAACAGATCTTCAGAATGTGTTTATAGACAAGTTTCTTATATCTTTACACGAGCATAAAAGCACAGGTCTTTCTCATACGCAGCCCTTCAGCTACCTTCACCTTGGCATATCAGTTACAGGAGCCAAAGGCTCAGTTCCCAAACCCAGGTTATACTCTCTGACCAGATTCAAAAGTGGGTTGATTTTTCTTCTGCCCTTCTTTCTAGGCTTTTGCTGAAAAAACACACCCTCTCACTCAACCCCCCTTCCCCTTGATTGACTGAGAACCTCCCTGGCTGAAGGACTGTCTCTTAGGCTGAAATCAGCCCCAAACCAATTAAATGTGCCTTCAATATATACATTTCCCTTTCAGGCCTCCAACCCCTCTTTCACACTAATAGGCTGGGTTTCTCTCTTGAGTGGCTATGCTGGTTGCCTAGCAACTTGTTGCTGGGGCTTCTCTCTGCCACTCAGGATAAATACTGCCCCCCCCCAAGACTCGGTCAGAGAGCTCTGCCCTCTTCCCTCATTGCACAAGACAGAAGCTCCTGTAACTGATATGTCAAGGTAAATGCCTTTACAACCCCTTTCCTGCCAGGAAGAGATAGACTACCATACCTCATGGCAGACAAGTTTTTCTGCTGTTTTTCAAAAGAATGAGGCTTAAAAGGCCAAAGCACATCACACAGCACATATAGCACATTCTTAAAACATCATGGAAATTTTTTAAAAAGAGCAGAGACAGCTGCCCAATAAGCTTTAATGCAGATAGGCAACGGTGGGGATGTTTACATTAACCAGCCTGGACTAGGCCAGTGGTTCTCAACCTGTGGGTCCCCAGATGTTTGTGGACTTCAGCTCCCAGAAGCCCCGAGCATTGACCATAGTGGCTGGGGCTTCTGGGAGCTGAAGTCCACAAACATCTGGGGACCCACAGGTTGAGAACCACTGGACTAGGTTGTCAACTATTCAGCAGAGGACTTCTTCAGCTACCTCCAAACTGTGGAATGACCTGCAAGTAGAGGTTTGGCAGCCAGATACACGGCCTGAATTTAAAACAGCATTAAAGACCAATCTCTTCCAGTAGGCTTATTTGGACGGTTTCTAAATTATGAACTTTTTAACTGATGTTAATGCTCTTTTAACTGATTATTTATTTTTAATTGTTGTTCATGTTTTTAACTCCATTATGGGTCCGTTGCTGTACTGTAATCTATTGTTCCCCACCTCAATGCATAGGGAAAGGTGGGTAAGAAATAGCAACAACAACGAAAACAACAACATAAGAATTATTATGCAGTCACTTGAACATGGATAACAAAATAGTAGCTCCAAAGTTTGCCTTTGCTCTGGTCCATATATCTAGTGACAGACAAAATTTACAAATTATGAGCATGTGGCTATCTTACAACTGTCAAGTAGAGGCACATTATGGAGGACAGCTGTCACTCTTACTGAGCGAACTTAAAACATCTGAGATAGAAAAAGCATCTACGACAAATGAATATCACCTACTTGACAGCATCTGAGAAGAGATAGGTAAACCCATTTCTTAGACTTCTCAGAGCCAATACATAAGCAATCAGTTGTTCTAGCCACATTCACACAGAAAGCTAGACCGTGCTACTGTTAAGTAGATTTGTAACTGCTTGATGGACTGAACCTGGAAAATTGTTCCAGTTCTGAGCGCCACAGTTCAAAAAGGATACTGATCAGCTGGAATGTATCCAGAAGAAGAAAAATCAGGTGATCAAAAATCTGAGACCAAGCCCAGTGAGAAGTGGCTTAGAAAGCTGGGTAAGTTTAGCTTGGAGAAGAGAAGACTGAGAGGTGACATGATAGCCGTATTTAAATATCTGAAAGGCTGCCATGTAGAGGATGGAGCAAGCTTGTTTTGTATGGCTCCAGAGACTAAAACATAACCTAACGCATTCAAATTTTTAAAAAAGAGATTTCATCTAATCATTAGGAACAACTTCTTTATAGTAAGAGCTGTTTGATGGTAGAATGGACTGCCGTGGAGGGGTGGTGGTGGTAGAATCTCCTTCTTCGGAGATTTTTAAACAAAGGTGAGATGGCAAACTCTTTGGAGTGGTTTTGTTGCGCATTCATATATAGAAGGGGGTTGAACTAGATGGCCTATGTCATGCTTTCCAACTCTACAGTTCCATGCTTCTTTGAAAGCTTTGAAAGCTATTACTTGCCAGACATTGAGGGAAAAACTTGCTACCTCCAAAGCTGGCATGGTTTAGTGATCTGAGTGTTAGACTAGGACACATAGAGAGTAGGATTTGAATCTTGGCCATGGAAACCTTGGGCAAGTCACACTCTCTCAGCCTCAGAGGAAGGCAAGGGGGAAAACTCTCTGAACAAATCATGCCAAGAAAACCCTTAGTGTCACCATAAGCCAGAAAAAGGCACACAATAACAACACCTTGCCACTTCCTGGGGGAAAAAAAGGATTAGGAAAGAATGCAGGTAGGGTAATGTCTTCCAACAGCTGAAACTCTGTCACTGCCATTGCCAGGAAGATGAAGCCTGTGAGAAGCATTATCTTATCCCAGTGGAACTGTTGGTCACAATGGAGAGTGGCCAGTTCATGATAAGCCAAGGTAATAACCATGAGAAAAACCATTTTGAATACCAGTCAGAAGCTTTAAACTACAGATGACTGGGGGTTAAAAGATCTTTCCCACTGACTTAGACAAAACCAACTGCAAAGGCTATTGTGACAATACAGGTCTTTGGTTCAGGTGGAGATTTTAAAAACTTTTTAGGACGGCCTTCACCATTCACCCAAGAATGTATAAACCAGGAAATAGTAATGAGTGGATCAGAATGAGCTACTATCACTGCATTCTATGGACATATGTGAGGCACAAGTTTCTGGAGCTTAAGTGAGCCAAGAACCAAAGTACATAAGGTAGTTGGATGGACTCAATGGATTGCTCTTGTTCTTTTCAGTATTCCAGGAATTTCCTCCATTTGCACTTGAAAGACCTCCTAGTTGAGGTCTTATGCATGTAAGACAATCTCTAAAGCCCTGGTAATCTCTAGAAACTTCTCTGGCAGTGAGCAGGTGGCAAAATTCGCCATGCTGAGAATAGTGTTGGAGTATCCATCTGCCAAACCAATCTGTTCTTGATCGAGTGAGCTTGCTTTCTGTCGCCCCTGAGACCAGAACATGAACCATAGATTCAAATTTTACAAGAAAAGAGATTTTGCCTGAACATTAGGAAAAACTTCCTGATGGTGTTTAACAGTGGAAAATACTGCCTCTGGAGGTAATGGGCTCTCCTTCATTGGAGGTCTTTAAACAGAGGTTGGATGGCCATATCTGGAGTAACTGTGTATTCTCGCACGGCATAGGGCTGGAGTATTATTTACTTATATCCTGCCTTTCTCCTGGCACAGACCCCAAGGTGGATCACATCAAGTTAAACACAAAGCACACTAAAAACCTATTTGAAACAGATAGACTAGAAGGTTCTTGGGGTCCCTTCCAATTCTATGATTCTATAATATTGAATGACATGGTAATGAAAAATCCAACCACAAATTTGCTGGTTGTCTTCTATATAGCTCACTGAATTAGTATGCTATCTTAATACCCTGCAGGTATATGCCACATTTTCTTATCCTGAGAAAGATGTTCCATTGCATAGGTGAGTGAGAACTGGGCTCATTTTAACTTTTTCAAAACTCCTGTGTAAGGTTTCTTTTTTAATACATAAAAGCAAAAATGGCTATTAGTTCATCAATGAATCAGCAATGACTGCTTTTAAAAAGAAGCTTTTGTAATTTGGAAAAAAAGCATATGAAATTTCTTATTTGTTTACGGTATACTGAGTGAATACTAATAAAGAGAAAAGTATATTTACTACCATATCATGTATGCTTATAATAATTTAGAAAAATACATGCTCTCTTGTATGTATGTGTTTCTTTACAATTTAAGGAATTAAGTCCAATTTTAGACTTTCTGATTCCCATGTGAGATTTTAAAAGACTGTGCTTAATTATTCCATTAGAGTTAATGGGATTAAGGAAATTTGATGAGCAGCATCCAAAGTTAATATTTAATCTTCATTTTGAAAATATATTTACAAATAAGACATATGCTTCATAGGAGTCTTCACCTACCTGCTGCTATTTGTACACATAAATATTACAATACTGTAATATACCATTTTTAAACAGCAGCACCTGTGCTCCTAGTTTTATGTAGGGATAGGAGATATTTGAATTAAGGAAGAATTTACTGCTATGGTTCCAATCAATACAAAACTGTACAGTCATGGTTACCCAAAAGCATCGACCCACATGTAAGGATTTAAGGCTACACATATACTAGATTCTGCAGTACTGACCAAAGGCTAAGGCTACTCTTTCCAGACACTGTATTAACCATTATATGTCATTCACAATGTTTGAAAAGAATGTATATTTTTCTTCTGGATTAAGAATGCTGACTGCTGTAAGGGAGGATATATTTTTCATCAAGTAATATGGATGAGCTACAGCATCATGCGTAAAGTTTACAGGGCTCTTGAGAATTGTGTGCTTCTATTCCTCCAAAAGGATTTATGGAATTTATTATTCAAACTATGTTATGTTGGAGCATGGTTATTTGAAAACATGAGCAGTACACCATCTGTGTGACACATGCCAAGGAAATATAGATTGCACCACATTTCTGCTTAAGGAATTAATGGAAGGTTGATAGCTAGGGGGGTAGGAAAAAACCTATCTTGCTATTGCTGGTCAGCAATAATCGAACCACTTTCTGGGGATTAAGCGCATGGCTAAGCCTACTGGACCAGACACTAGCAAAGGGCAGGGGGTCTTCTTATCAGAGAAATGCTTCTGGAGCCAGTCTCACTACATGACAGATTGCTTTCATATTCCTGTCTGCAAGGCAACAAAGGATGGCAGTAATGCGATAATGCCAGAGTGCAATGGGTGTTAAGAACCCGTTGCATTTATGTATTGTATTTAGTAAATAATCAGGCTCATCCAAATTGTGATCTCACCACTCAACCAAGGCCCATTAAAAATCAAGGTTAATGCTTTAATAATCCTTTGCTGTTTTATGGCCATAGAGAACCCCTTTCTATTTGCATGGTCATAATATTATTGACCTCTTCATCCCCTGAATACACATCAAAAGGAACCGAAATCAAAGTAATTACTACTGTTGTTCTCTCACAGTAAACATTAACTCCTTACACTCTCTCTCCTTACTGCTTAGTAAATTGAAGTGGATTAAACAGCTACAGAAATGAACAACTTATAAAATGAACAATGTTTTCAGAAGATCTGTTCAAGAGTTTTAGCCTTCTAGGAAGTTGACTGTTTAGAAGAATTAAAGGATACCAAGTTTGGAAAACAACTATGGTGCTTCTTCTTTATGATATGAAAAATGGCATTATACCTAGAAATGCTTTATGTTGTTTATTTCTCAAACACACTACTTAATCTTACAGTTGGTAATTCCTAGAATTGTATTTAAAAATACAATATAATCTTGGCTCTTCAAATATTTTATATTAATGTGTGTGCGTGTGTGTGCGTGTGTGTGTGTGTGTGGTGTTTTTAAATACCCTTCCAACTTTAATTCTGAGTGGCACCATCAAACTTTCCATTTGTCTGATAGGAAGATACATTAGCTTCAGCAGTTACTTTAAAACTATTAATTAATATAGTTTCAGTGTAAAGTTTTATGATAATAAAAGTGTTTGTTTTACTTACATTTCTAAATAAACTAACCTGAAATCTTTTTTGGGGGGGGGGTTAAGTATGGTACATTAGTTCATTAAATAGAATTAAAAATAATAAAAGAAGAAATGAGAGAGAGAGAGGAGGGAATGAAGGCAGGAAGAGGAAAGGCATAGTGGGAACACCAGCCCATCTTATTTCTACTTCCCCCCACATTATTTTGATGTTCTTCATTTGATCAAGCGCAACAGTGCATTCTTCCCCTTCACGATTACTGTTTTTACTGTGGTCCTTTATATAGGACAGAATGGGTCAGATCCCATCATTTATGAGTAAAGAGTAAGTCTGAGGAATAACTCAGGTTATGACTTACTCCACCCAATACTTGCTAATTTTCAGGACACGGGCCTCTCACACACTCTGCCTCTCACATGTGGAAACGCCATTATTTATTATAAAAAAATAACTAAGCAGATTGATTAAGAAAAAAAAGTTCTGATTGGTCTCTTGTTTTTTTTTCAGGCTTTCAAACCATGCAAATATTTAAAACTATTTAAATTAAGACAACCAGATTACTTTCAGTAATTCAGTGATTCGGCAGTTATTCAGTACTGCTGGGGGAAACACGAGGGGCATTATAGGCAATTTCGATACTTTGCATCAATTCAATTTTACAGACAGTGTTTATTAATACACTCCTCTGAAAGGTTAATGTAGACATTTATCAAAGTTAGGAAAGAACAGAACTAGTCTCCTGCCAATTAGGAATACACTAGAACTCCCTAATCAGTTAATATATCCACAACGTGAGAAAAGTTGACGCACAAAAAATGTGCCCACCACAGAAGTATGAGGCCTCTAGTTGGAAACAGCTTAACTAGCAAATCGCTCAAAGCACGGCACAACTCTTTTTATGCTTTGACGGATGGTTCTGTCAGGGGTGGGGCTGAACGTGCAGGGATTCAGAGGCAGCTTTGCTGTCAGGTACAGCAGGACAAGGCGAAATGAACTGTATTTTCAGGTATTTTCTTTTCAAGAAGGTAAGGAAAAGATTCTCCAGTTCGACTTCAAGAGAGATGTGTACTTTGGTGCTGGAGAAGCTGAACATGTCACTTGGGAGGAACTTAAAAATAAAGAAATAGCAACAGAAAAGGTTGTCAGTGCTGCCAAGGCTGTGTGTCAAGGTCAATGCTACCTTTAAGATATATTAAAAATGTGTATGCTTTTCATTTTGTAATTTGGATAAATTATTTATTTTTCTAATTCTAATTCATACATTTTGCATGAATGCATGAATATCACTGAATATCACTGAATATCACTGAAGCATTACAATCTATGAAGAAGTCAGGAAAAAATCCATGGTCACACACATAATACTTTACTTTGATGAAGGATCCCTCAGATCAAGGTTTAAACGAGTAACCGATACTATAATAGCAAAGGAAGTAAGGCTGGAGGAGAAGAAGAAGAGGTGGGATAATTTGTACTGCCACTGCTTGTTGGAAGACTTATGTACCATTTAATAAGCTGGTGAGCCCAAGGGAAATACCAGATATTGATAATGATGCTTAAAACTGTACATTGATTTTAGTGGTACATGGAGACAGCTCAGTTAAGAATAAAATTACATAGTTTTATCATGGCCGTAGTGGGTGTTAGACTCTCCATGCAAAAAGATCCGAACCTCACAGATTTATTTAGGTTTCCCAGTACAGAATACAAATGTAATCATATTCTTCTTGGTCTCTAAGAAGACTGTGGATTATACTTACATGATTTAGTAGGACCTGTATGGCTTGTAAATACATGAGCTGAGCAACATTCTCTAGCTTCATGCTATATTTTTGTAATGTTCTTGTATTCTGAAACACACCAAACACCTCTGTAGACCAATATTCTGTTCCCACAGTGACCAACCAGATGCCTGTGGGAATCAAAGACTGGTCTCAGTGGTTCTTTAGTCATTATTCAGGAAATAAACAGGAGTCTGGTCTTGTGAGTGGTCTTCTATGCATTTTATCATCTCTCCCTCTACCTGCCTTCCCTAACATGAAAGCTGGCATGTCATTTTTGTGCATTTCAGTTGATTTCTGGTTGATGGCACCAGGAAGAAACTGATCAAGCTTCCTGATTTTTGGGTGGGAGCTTGGATTTTCCTTTCCTCATAGTTGCTTCAGTGAGTATATAAATATCAATTAATAAAAAGTAGATTTCATTTCACCAAATCTGCAACTATTTATTTAGCCATTTGGACTGACTGAATAATTTAGTCAGAAAGAGGATCATACCTGAGAGTAAATGGTGGTGATGTTTCCACAGAAAATAATTGGATGTGCATGATCCACATAATGCGATATAAGCATTTTTATTACCAGTGTGTGAGTAGTGAGGCTGATATTAAACCAAACTAACAGAAATTTCAAAGAGTAGAGTTACAATCCATTATAACCCAGTTTTCCTCTCTGGCCAGTCCTTCTTTGTGTCTTGTTCCAGAACAATTTTCTAACTATTTTGTTGTTGCTATATGTTTCAACTCTGACTTGCAGCAACCCTATGAATGGATTGTCTTGGCAAGATTTATTCAGAAGAGGTTTGCCTGTGTCTTCCTCTGTGGCTGAGAAAGTGTGACTTGCCCAAGATCATCCTGTGGTTTTCCATGGATGAACAGGGATTCCAATCATGGTTTCCAAGGGTCCTAATCTAGCACTCAATCACTACATCACGCTGCCTTTCCCTATACCAGGCTGTTTCAAAATTAGTCTAAAAAAAGTTAAACACTTTAGATATATATATTTCAGAATTTCCAAAAGAGGGCTGCTCACTAAGTTCTGATTCATGAATAACATCTATTTTCCCATGGAACCTTGTATATAGCTTTAGTGGGGAATTGCAAAGTCCAATTATGGGCTTGAATACTTAAAATAACTGCTGCTGAAAAGACCTACAGGAAGCTATTTACTTATCAGTTCCATAAACATTTCCCATGCATAAAGGCCTTGGATAATGACTTCTGTCTGTCTGTGATGAAATATCTGCTTCTGGCTTCTCCAGCACCCTATGGCTGCCTTGGAGTTATCTGACTCTTCACTTGTCTTTGTCCCTTTACTAAGTTTATTACTTCCTGCCAGTTAGTGCCAAAGCCTATTGCCTCTAGCCCTTTCTGCCTTGTCTGCCCAGTTTGGTGACTGGTCTCTAGCCCATCTATGACTGTGTCTACTGTACTCCTGATCTCTGTATGTGAACTGGACCTTAGCTGCAACCAGTCTTAGAGCTAGATCAAATCATGATGTTACTCTTAGATTGAAAAAAAAAGAAAGAACTTAGGTTCTGAAGCCTAAGAAAAACCTGGAACTTTCTGCATAGATAGAAGATATTTGGAGAATCTTTTTGAAAAGTGCAGAAAAAGATATTGTGTTTCTTAAAACAATTCTCTATTTGTTTTATTTAGTTTATTTTCTACAAGTCTCAATAAAATCCCACTTGTAGAGTGGTATTCTGAGGCAATCTGGTGAACAATGTTTTAAATACATTGGTTTGGCTTCTAAAACACTTTAAGTTTCCCATCTCTTCCTCCTTCTGCAGACCCCTAAGTCCCCTAAATAATATCTCTAGAAGGCCATGATCCCTCCTTATAGATGGTTGCTGGGAGAGGTCACAAAAAATCTTGATTGGATCTCAAAATAGGTAAGATCATGATAGCAAAGTTTCTGTCCTTCTGTCTGCCAGCATCCTTTGCATGCCATTTCACTTTTTAGGGCTTTCAGCTAGCCCTAAGAGAGGGGTGGGTAGGGAACTTTTCTTAAATGATGTTAACTTATTTTAGCATCAAAAGGAATTCAAGAACTCTTCTTGATTTCATAGTGCAATTGGCGTTTCTTAAGAATTTAAGAATCCATCTTTTAATAGGAGAGACAGATGTAACTGATACCATTTATATTTTCAGAAAGAGTGCCTTTTATGTCCATGCATCCCTTGGTTCAACCTGCGATCATTTGCACTGGATATAATTTAGTTAATCTAAAAGAATCTCCTGAAATTACCATTTTAAATCTGTGCCATATTGTAGATCAGGATTTCACCATGCTCTCTATTTGCTGTTAAGTCATCTTTTACCATAAGTCACCCTGTCATCAACCATCCTGCTCAGCTCTTGCAGATTCAAGGCCCTGGATTCCTTGAGTCTAGCCACCCATAAAGTAGTCTTTTTTTTCTACTGCTTTCTACCTTAGCAAGCATTAGTGTCTTTTCTAAATAATTATGTTTTCTTATGATATACACAAAATATAACAGTCTCAGTTTAGCCATCTTGGCATTTAGGGAGAGTTCAGGCTTGATTTACTCTAGTTCAACACAACAACAACAAAAAACACTCTGTGAGGTATAACAGGATTTTGTCTAGTTTCTTCATAGCTGCCCTCCCACGTCCTAGTCTTCCTCCAGTTTCTTGACTGATTAATGACTGAGCCAAGAAATGGAAAATATCCTCTATTAGCAATTTTCTTTAAAAAAAAAATCAAAATGAGAATTTTCAAAAAGTTAGAAGCTAGCTTCTATGCTCTGTGATTTTACATGGCTCTAATAAAAATAAATTATTTTCTAGTATATTTATACATTGTTCTGTAACACAGCTGCTCTCAGAGTGGACAACAAATAAAACAAGTTGAACACACAAACACAAATTAAGCACTGTTGGCAGAAGGTAAGAAATAACAGAACTTCAGTAACATCAGTTTACAAAAATTAAGACATTAAACTTTCACAATTCTGGAAACCACCAAAAAAAGTTTTTGAATTGTGTTAGTGTTTATGCTTTGATTCTTTTCCTCAGAATGGGCTGAATGCACATTTCACAGTTCCTCTTTTTAAAGGGGATATCAATCATCTTACACTGGTCCCCTACATACGTGGAGATACATAAGGGCCCACAAACATGGTTAATATGTTTAACAATCATATAAATCACAGAATCTGAAAATAAATGATCATACTAAATGTAATCCTAATGCAGCTTTGCAGTTAGGCCAGATGTCTATAGATCATGATCATGGTTACCAAAGCTCAAGCTTAACAAATATCCAAGAAGGCAGAAGGGTGCATCATTTTGAAGTAAACAACATATCAGCTCAGTTCCTCGTGAACAGTGAACTGTCTCAAATCCATGTTACAGAGGTTGGATCAATCTTGCAAACACAAGTCACTGCTGAAAAGGGGCCTTGAACTGAAACAGCCTGGAAAATGTATTAGATGTCCATCCTAGCAGAGAGTATTCCAACAAACAAGTTATGATGCAACATAGCAAAATGTCTAACAAAAGAGTCAGCCTTAAAGATACACAGCCCATTAAACAAAGAAATGAAATGAGAATCAGGTGGTATGAAAATATATATTTGCTAGCAAATTATTTTGCATACTGTACATGCTAGCATATAACCTGCACCCTATTCTCTTTTGCAGTGGGAAAGAAACAAAGGGAAAATTTCCTCCTTCTCAAGATGGACCAAACTCCATCCTACTTACCATCAATTTTTGTCCTTTTGAATTTTGAAAATAAACAAAACACACTCTACAATAAAAAAAAGTGATGGCTCATTTAGCCCCTCATCTCATATTTCATATAATTTCAATATGATTTTGTTAATTTTGCTCACGTTTTCCAGAACCATTACCAGGAAAGACTCAATTAATTCTACAGTCCATGTCTCAAAAGGAGAGGTTACTTACCTGTAACTGTAGTTCTTCAAGTGGTAATCTGTGCCCTCACACAATGGGTTCTTTGCACCTATGTAAAAGCCCTGTTTGAAAATTCTAGAGTTGCTTGGCCCCTTGATGTGTACTGCACATGCCCAAGCCCTCCAAGCTACCATCTCCTCAGTTTTGAAGTCTGCCAAACATGAGGGACCTCAAAGAGGGGAAATAGAGTGGAGTTTGTGTGAGGGAACAAATGGCCACTTGAAGAACTACAGTAACAGATAAGCAACCTGTCCTTCTTCTTCATGATCTCTGTGCCTCACATAATGGTTGATCAAAAAGCTTAATCCAAGGATGATGGCTCAGGTCCTAGAAGACAGCACAATCAAAGAGAGCATCTCTCCTGGTTCTGCAGTCAAGTCTGTAATGTTGAATGAAAATCCACAGTTGAGACAACACAAAGTTCTGGGATTTCAATACCACGGAGCAGCACTGCAGAGGACGAGATGGCCCTTGTGGGATATGCTCAAAGAGATGGGGGCACCTTGCAAGTTCATAGGCAATCTGGATGACTTCCATGATCCTCTTTGAAAAACACTGTGCTGAGACTTTATATCCTTTGTGTCTGCCAGCATAACGGATGAAAAAGGTGGGGAGATTGGCAAAACAAGGCAGCATGTCAGGGGTAGAATGCAAGCACTTGGAGAGCACTGAGGGAATGCAGGGAGCATTCCAGTTCAGAAGATAGCTCAGGATATATGGTAGATAGAACAATATTGATGGTAGATAGAAAAATGTCTTGTCCCAAATGAAACCAGGAAACAATTTTGAGTAAGAAGGCAACATCAGGCTGCAGGACCACCAAAAAGTTCATTGCCGCAGAGAGCGGTGAACTCCCCTGAGTGCCAGGTGGAGGTAAAGGTCGTCTTTGGGGTAAGCAGGAATTTACTGACTATTGCCAATGGTTCAAACGGATACTGCATTAACTGGGAGAGCACCAGCACCAGCAAAGAGGGAGTGACAGGTGACAACACAAGAGGATAAAAGTGTTGCAATCCTTTAAGGAACCTCTTGCCCACCAGGTCTCGAAAAAAAGGCTGTGAGGAAGGAATCATGGCAGGAATGCTATGATTGCAGAAAAGTATACTTTAACTGAAGAAAAGACAAGACTTTGCTCTTTCAATAACAGGAGGAAATGCAGGACTATGACCAAGGAAGCAGGGGAAGAAGGCTCAGACATGGATGTGGTGAATCAGCAGAAACGTCTCCACTCATAAAGATAAGATTTCCTCATAAACTCCTTCCTGGAAGCATGTAGGACGACCTGGAGCCTTGGTGTATTTAATGGATTATCTTCCATGTTGTTAACTGGAGGAGAGGGAGGTCTGGGTGGAGTACTTGCCTGTAGGAGTGGAAGAGAAGATCCTGAGACAGAGTCAGTCAAAAGCAATGATCCTGGGACATCACAAGAAGAGGACTAAACCAATATTGCCTTGGCTAGAAGAGAGCAATGAAAATGGCATTCACCTTGTCCACCATCAGTTTGGCAGTGACCTCCCAGGCAAGGTAAATGGCCAGAAGAAGTAGGGGAGACTGTGTGTCCACTGGAACTGGAACTGGAACATGTCTCCCATAGAGTTCATGCCTCTTCCTGCCCTGGGGCAATAATGCTGGCATTTCCTGTTGTCTCTGGTTGTGAACAGAGGTTCCCAACGAGACGTCTGAACCTAGTAAGTGAATGGTGATGGGAGGAATTTCATGAGGAACGCATCTGTCCCAAAGCTGGATGGCTAGGTTCAGCAATGTCTTGGAATCAGTTCAGGAGTCTCATGTGCTGGTCATCTGTGAATACATCAAAGTGCTGGAGGAATCAGTGCTGAAGGGGATGAAAATGCAGACAAGACACGTAAGTGACTGACATGGCCATGGCCATGAAGCCCAGGAGGCAGTGAATTCTGAGAACCTGACAGAAATCTAAACAAAGCAACTAATGTCAGATCTGTCTGGGTTGCAAGTAAAGCATACATTATTTGAACAAACAAAGAATATAAAGGAAAACAAATGAAGTAAACACAGAAAATCCTAGATGAAATAAAAAATTAAAGAAGATGAGCTAAGGAAATCTCCAGAAAATGAAGGAATTCTAAAAAAAAAACACCACCTGAGATTACTGAGAATCAATTAGTGATGCTGATGATGGAAGAGACAAAAAAGAAGTTGACGTTTCTTAGACATAAAAATGCTGAATATGTGAACAAGCCAGAAAGGTGGCTTGCTTACAGATTAAAAAAAGACAGACAGAAAAGAATATTTCTGAAATAAAAAGAATGTGACAAAGAATTTATCAAGGACAAAGATCTACAAAAGATCTTTCATAAATATTTTCAAAGTTATACTCAATGAAAGATATTGTTGGCAGAAAGATTGAAGAATACTTGAAGAGACAACACCTACCTAAATTAACAGAGGAAGAAAAAGAACAGATTAATCAAAAGATTACCACAATGGAGATAAAACCGGCCATCCAAAAAATGAAATCAGGTAAAACTCCAGGTCTGGATGGATTTGAAGTCCTCAACTTTAAAAATCCAAAGTATGAATTATTGTTTCCATTACAAATAGTAATGAATGATGTTTCAGAAACTGGATTAATTCCGGATTCTTGGAAAGAAGCTAATATTACATTAATCTCAAAAGAAGGACAAGATTTGACTTTACCAAAGAGTTATAGACCAATTTCATTGCTGAACAAGGACTACAAAATTTTTGCTTTGGTCTTAGCTGAAAGAATAAAGAATTTACCGAAAAAGTACATAAATGAAGACCAAAGTAGATTTTTACTTGGACAAAAAATGAAAGATAATATAAGAATAATGTTGCATGTGACTGAATATTTTAAAAATAATGAAAAACAAGGTGCATTAATGTTTTTCGGATGCAGAAAAACCTTTTGATAATTTGAATTTCTTTTCAAAGCTATTGAACTGATGAATTTCGGTCCTAATGTTCTGAGGTGGATCCAATCTATATATTCAAATCAATTAGCAAAAATAATAGTCAACGGAGACTCAACTAAGTCATTCCCAATTCAGAAAGGAACAAGACAAGGATGCTCTTTTTCTCCCCCTTTTGTTTTTCTTAACAATGGAAATCTTGAATTGAGCTATCAGATAAAATATTGAAATAACTGGAGTCAAAATAAGAAAACTGGAATTTAAACTAAGAGCCTTTGCTGATGATTTAGTGATTATGCTTCAAAATCCATCAGAATTGACACTGAAATTACAAGAAAAAAATAAATAAAAGAATTTGGAAATTTAGCTGGTTTGAAGATAAACAAGGGAAAAGTGCTGACCAAAAATATGAACACGTATGACAAAAGTGAATTACAGCTAAAAACTGGTTTTAAACTTGAAAAGAAAGTGAAATAGTTAGGTATTTACCTAACTGGAGACACCAGTCAGTTATATGAAAATAACTACGTGAAGACTTAGGGAGAGATCAAGAATAATTTAGAAAAGTGGCAAAAACTGAATCTGTCCTTACTGGGAAGAATTTCAGCAATAAAGGTGAATGTCCTTCCTAAGACGATATTTCTTTTCCAAATGATCCCAATCTTGACCAAAGAAACAGCGTTCAAATATTGGCAAAAAGATTTGCTGAAATTTGTTTGGGGAGGCAAACAACCCAGAGGGGGATTCAAGATCCTCTGGACTCAAAAGAACGGTGAGGTCTTGGATTACCAAATTTAAAACCTTATTTGCAGCCTCATGTATGCCCTGGATTAAAAAATGGATTACATTAAAATGGATTACATTAATAAACTTTTGAGTTTAGAAGGACATGAATTAAGAATTGGATGGCATGCAGACTTACAGTACAATAAAGTTAAGGTCAATATGGCCTTTAATAATCATTGTATTAGATGTGTCCTACTGAAATTTTGGGATAAATATAAACTGAGATTATGTTCAAGAACATCTCTCCAGATTCTTCCACAAGAGGCCTTTTACAGAACAGAAATGAGAACAGATCAATGTTGGCTAACATACTACAATTTATTAAACAAGACAGATCAAGACTACGTAATGAAATTTAATAATGCAGTGGCTCTCACACAGACAATTCTACCTAAGATTTAGTGAAGACAAAAAGAGTCCTGCTTACTCGTGAGGAAGCAACTGAGATAGTTATTCTGCCTCTGCCAGCCATGACAGAATGGGGTATAGTTTCCTTTTGGAACGTGCTCCCTGTCCCTCCATGGTTTAGGGGGTAGATCAAATCCCACTTACCTGCAAAGAAGCCACGAGGATAGGTATGCTTTAAAGTTTAAACAGTTCAAGACCGATTTAAAGTCTGGCTGAAGCATCGCTGAAGTGACAGGATGGGGCTTTTGGCAGGCGGGAGAGAGACAGAAGGATTGAAGTTTGATGTCCATGGGAAGAGGTTTAAAGTCTGGCTAAAGCATCACTCAGGCAAGGTGGGAAAAGGAGTGACAGGATGGGGCTTTTGGCAGGCAGGAGAGAGAGCAGAGGAGGATTAAAGATTGACGTCAATGAGAAGTGACTGAAAGTCTGGTTGAAGCATAGCTCAGGCATGGTAGGAAAGGGAGTGACAGGATGGGACTTTGGTTTTCTAGTTATTGAAACTTAACCTCACCCTATCACCACCTTCTTTTTCTGTTAAAGTTGGTTCCCAGACTTGAAACTTGACTTGAATTATCTTGCAAGGACTTGAGACTTGACTTGAGACTTGGGCCATTTCTGCAAGGGGCGAGGGAATCGCCCCGCGACACTACTTACTGGACTTCTTGGCTCCCCAGTCCAGTCCATGCCGCTCCAGAGTAGCGCGTGCTCGTCAATACGCACTGCTCCGGCATCCCAAATGGCGGCTTCCAGTTGGTCGAGTGTCTTCACCAACCGCTGAAGCTCGCCAGCCTAAAGGCCTCCCCCGGCATATCGCAGGCTTGCATTGGGGCGAACCTGCGAATCTGCATAAGGGAGCAGCCTCACACTGGTGCGCTCCATGCTTTTGAAAGACCTGTTTTTAGCGGTCTTTCAAAAGCACACTGGACGACCACTTTGGGTCGTTCCGGAGTGGGCTGAGGTGTGGATCTACGTTAAGTAGGTCCGACCCAGTCCGCTCCCAGGTGCAGACGTCCTCCCTGGAGGACGCTCTGCCTCGTTTTAAAAACCCCGTGTGGAAATGGTCTTGGAGTAAAAGACTTAAATATATCACTGGTTGTAGTTTTTTCTCTGTTAGTTTGTTGTAGTTTAGTTATATATTTATAATTTGATTATGTAAGACTTATTTCATACATCTTGTAATGTACTGTTTTGTGTTTTTTAATTTTATGTACGGTTGTGTATTGTTATGAGTGTGATACGTTTAATAAAAATTATTTTTTAAAAAAGAAGTATAAACAGGAACAGACAGGAAACTGAAGAGAAGAAGCAGAAAGAAATGCTACTCAGTCCCAGAAACACTGACAGAAGGTAACAGAGAGAAACTGTGGAGATGGTAGACTTGACGCCTTGGGCATGTGCGATACACAGGATGGGGAGGGGTTCTGGCCAAGCTACTCAGCTCTAGAATTTTTTGATAAGGCTTCTGCACAGGCATGAAAAACCCACTGTGTGAGGCATAGAGACCATGAAGAAGAACTAAATTGTACAGAACAGCTACACTGATTGTCATCCTGAAGCTCAGAACATCTCTGCCTCATACTCCGTAATCCTAGCTGCTTTTACACATGAATATAAGTATACAGATGTGCCTACATAGAATTGGTAGATGAGCAGGACACGTATTACCTGCCGGACTCCCACAAGTATTATCTCATGCAAGTATTATAATCTTTATGTATCTCATATGTGGCATGCTGTTAGAATTTTAAATTTATCTTCTGCCATGTAAATCTACTCCTCTGCTGTCATATGTAGACAACTTGCATGCTATTTTAGAAAGAGGATTGTTGTTTTGTTCTTGTTGTGTGTCTTCAAGTCATTTCCAACTTATGTCGACCCTAAGGTGACCCTATTATGGGGTTTTCTTGGCAAGATTTGTTCAGCGGGTGTTGGCCCTGGCCTTCCTCTGAGGCTGAGAGAGTATGACTTGCTCAAGATCACCCAGTGAGTTTCCATGACTGAATAGGTATTTGAATCTTGATCTCCAGAGTCACAGTCCAACATTGAAAGGACTCTACCACACTGAACAAGATATCATTTCTGAATTCACAAGCAAGATTCTAGGCTTGACCTAATGTTAGATGGAATCCTAACCAAGTCATTATTCCAGCCCTAGTCACACATTATCTCTGACAATCATTTAAAAATCTACATACTGGTAAATTGTTTCAAAACTATTTTTTATTAATTTTAAAAGGACAGTATTTTGATACTTATACAATTCATCTGAGGTATAATTTCAAATCAGTTATTTTTTTAAAAAAAAATTACACTAAGTGGTAAGTAAGTACTCCATATCCGTCCAAATCCATAGTATTTGTAAACACCATTGAAGGCCATACCTTAAGGTCCATGGATGAGAGTTTTTCAGGCTTTTTGTGTACATCAGGAGAATTTGCCTTCTTTGTAAACTGAATGAAACAGAGTTTCCTTTGTTCCCAAAATGACAAGATCATGAAACTATCTGTGAGAATAGCTGAAAAACAAAGAAAAATTGTCAACATTGTAATACTTGTCAGCAACAACAAAACAAATTACTTGAGATCCAATAATTCACAGAACAAGAAAAGAACATTTTTAAGACTACTCCTTAAAATATCACATTCAGGCACCTGTGATCTCCTAAAGGACATCAGTGTTTCATCTTGTTACAACCTTGCTGGTAATGAAAAATAAAGCTTATAGAGTATTCACATCAAATAAAACTGAATAAATTGTCATGTACCAAATACTGTAATACGATTTCACCTTCTTCAGTTGTTTTATATTTTGAGTGCAACTTCCTTTAACTATTGCTTTCACTGTTGAAGCAAAAATACTGTTTTCAGCTGCAGCCAAGCATAAATGTAAAAAGGGAGATATCAATAATATACCAGGTGCTGCTACAGCATTCAAGTTATTTGATTCTGTTAAGCAGTGGGAGAGAAAAATCTAGGATTTTTTTTCACGTATTAAAAAAGCCTTCCTTTATCCTTGAATCAAAGCATATCAGAAATCAATTACATCAACACTGGACAGAGTTGTGGTGTTTAGAAGATTGCCTCTATACAAAAAGTACAACTACAGTTAACATATGGAAATATTGATGTTTTGGTTTCATTTTATTTATTTATTTTATAACAGTGGAAGGGCTAAGAGGTGAAGAACTGACCTTGTCAGGGTTATCCCGCTTAGTCTTTCTACAAATTGAACTCCAAATATCTCAAAGAATAATGATAATAATTCATTTAAATACACACATACCTTTTGTGGACGAAACCTATGATGAGGCTTAAACAACTGCATGCAAAAGTGTGCATTATAGTGGAAACTAATAGCCAACTCTAACTCTGTGAATCCGCCTGAAAGCTATTAAATTACTATGTATTATCTGCAATTGCTTGCCCATTTCTGATTCAGTTCTGAATAACAACATTGCTACCGCATTTTGTTCACAGTCTGCTCTAACTATACAGAGAGAATTTGAGATCCTTGTCCTCATTTTGACCTCCATTAGTTTTAAATGTGTGTGGATTGCTTTACATTACTTATATAAAGCTTTAAAAATATATTTCTTTCAACGTAACAGCAATTGTAAAGCAGTCCTTCACTTGACTAAAAGCATTATGTGTAGTACTAAGATTCCCTCCTTTCCCCACCTTTCTTTCTGTTATCATATAAAGCTGCTGCAGGTGGTTCCATGCTGAATGGACAATTGCAGTGAAGAAAGGCAAGAGCGCAGGTTAGCCCTTTCCTTGCTGCCATTTGTCCACACTGAATCCCCTCCTTTGCTGTTTGTCTTCCTGAGACAAAGATACAGTGACCTGTACCTTTTAGCTGGCAGAAAAAAAATCAGTCTGAATTTTAAGCTGCATCTCCACAAAAATTTAAAGCCCTCTGTTATATGATAAAAGAAATATTGAAGAACAGGGAGAAGACTCAGTCACCTGTAATGTATAGTTCTGCCTTCAGTGTGACACAAGAATTCAGTAAAGATTAAATGGAATGTAGAAAAGGCAAGATTAATGAGTGAGAACTGTAACTTACATTAAAGAAACTTTCAGTTACATGGATTTTAACAAGGCATAAATTGTTGCCTATTTCAAAAATAATGCAAAGACTTGCACCTATCCAGTTCAAACTTACTTGGTTCAGACAGAGCCCCTTCAGAAGTCTAAATAAACATCAGTATACACAGAATAGAAGGAGCAAATCTGATATGTCCAAAGGAGGGCAAACCAACTAGATTATAATCACTCTCAGGCAGGTTTTTCAACATAATACGTTCATCTTTTCTGGATTGAGCATGAAGTTGTTCATCAGTATACAATCCCACCCAACATCCATACAGCAATTTAATACTTATGCAATGTCCTTGGTATCAGCTGAAAACCAGTGAGTATCATCAGCATGGCACAACCCCAAAGTTTGGATGATCTTCCTCAAGTGGGTTCATGGGGACAACAGTGGGTCTAGAACCACTATAATACATGCCCCAAGTCCTCTATATGCCAAATGGCCTTGACAAATATAATGATCAGTGATGACATTGTGAAGTCCAGCCAAATCAGCAGGAATGCAATCCTCTACTTCATGAAGTTGGCCATTCATCAAGGTGAACCAAGCTGTTTCTGTCCCAAAACTAGATTGAATCCAGACTGGAATGGATCAAAATAAACTCCTTCATGCAAGAAAACCTGGAAATATGATGTCACCACTCACTCTGAGACCATAAAGATTAGAAAGTAGCTTGAAGTTGTATACAGAGTGGTAGGATCCAGCTTCTCCAAGCAATTAACCTAGATCATCTAGGTTGAACAAAATGACATGTACTCATCAAAATTGTAAACATGCTTGGTTCAGCAGCCTCCTGATAATCTTACCTCAATGTGGAGTCCTAAACTGGAATAAACATCATCAATTTTCTCAGTAAACATTTTGCAAATTCCTCATCATACCTCTCTGAGGATTCCTTCTTAGCATTCTGAGGTCTAGAATATAACAGACCCTCAAGTACCTGAAAACAACATCTCTGGATGAGAGTGTGCTGATGCGATAGAAGCAACAGTTTAGGTCAAAACTGGATCTCTAAACCATGTTCTTTTGGATTTCTGCTCAATCTCTCTTTACTTTGCTCTTGTCAATTACCTACATGCTTCTTGTCCACAGAAAACCAAGGAGCTTCTGTACAAGAGTCGAGGATGTTATGTGTGATTATATCAGTTTCCTGGCTTATCTCTTCACTACATATATCAATCAGACTATTAACAACTCTAAAGAGCTGGAAAATCCCCCAGAACATTCATGACTCCTTCCAGAGCCCTTTATCTCTAAAGCTAGACAACTTTAGTGGGGCTACCATCTTAAGGAATTAAGAATCCCAGGAAATCTAAATCCTTGTAGAGTATGAAAAAGTAATTCTTTCAAGTCACTCTAACAATGCCAAACATCAAAAATGTGCCCTATCAAAAGTATAGGGCTAGATAGGAATGGAGACATGCTCATGTTCACTTTATGGAGAGATACCTACAAAAGTCAAATAAAACTAGAAAGCTCCCACAGTTAAACACACAAAACACAACTCAGTAAATTGAACAGAGAAAAAAATAACAATCAGAAATGTCTCACTCAGCCCAGAAGACCATTTCCCTTTCTTTGTTTTAGCCACAACATGACTAGACATTCAGCAGCACCCTCAGTATCTGGTCCTTGTGTTGTCTTCCTTCCCTAGCTTTGTTTGTCTCCTCCTTTTGGCAAAAGTTTTCCAAAGTCTATTTCCTATGTTGATCAGGTCCACTGATAGGCAGGTCTCTGTTGTGGGCCCAGGCTCCAGCCTCAGGATAAGAACCACAGGGCAAGAATTATTTAGTTCTCACCTTCAGGGGTCATACCTCTCACTCCATCCAGCTATAGGTGACATATAACTCAACAAAGGTCTGTTCCCCCAAACATGGAATACTGTGAATGATATTTGTCTAAAATGGGGGTGCCTATATAAGGTTCTTGATTCAATTCTAACATCTTTTAATATTTAACGGTCATTTGGAAGAAGGGCAGAGATCTTTAGTCAGAATTTGAAATGTTGTTTCCTATCATACCTAACAATACTGGGCAGAACATACTTTAATTGGCCACTGTCATGAAAGACACTAGCATTAACTGAGATCTTACATTCACTGTTGCCATTTTATTTATTTGTATTGTGAGTACAGAACAAAGCACTCAAATCGGGTGGGGGTACTACATGTTTAATACCTTTAGGGAAGAAGTCCCAGGGGAGTGAGATTTAGAAAAGAAATGTAATAGTTGCTAAGAACAGAAACTTTGATGTTAAATATTTTTTTCTAAAGTGGTTTTGGTCCTGAGGGTAGTAACTATGGTATTATATGTAATTACTTGTTGTGTTTCCAAGTCTCCAGTGGTAATAATTGGTCTACCTGTTGACATACTATTCCTCCTGTTCCACTGTAAATGTAGGCAACTGAATTGCACATGGGTATAATTACCATCGTTGATGGTGTCGGAGATGAGCTTCCCCATCAGGGTTCTGTCAATCACCACTCGCTCCAGCTGTGGCCCAGAAAGGCTTAGGGATACCAGTATACCTGAATGAAAGAGGAGCTGAATCCAAATACGCAAGGAAAAAAGAAATGTAACTCATCAGTAAAGAACTGTGTGTTCCATACAGCATTTGAGATCTGTAATTTTTGAAAAAATCCACATACAAAAGCTCAGCTGACAAATATTAGATTCACAATGAGATTTTTTTTAACTAAAAAGAAAATTAGAAAGAAGCAAGAACTTACTGAAACCTTTAAATACACCAGCTATAACTAAGAGTGATATACTTTACTATAGAACATAATTCCCTACAATTTACATGTAAAATAGTTATTACAGAAGTAGCCTTTCACAGCTAAAATCCTTCCTCATCCTGCTCTCTTGTGAAAATGAAGATAAGCAAAAAAGATATCAGATATATCTGTGAGGTGGAGCTACTTAATAATCTATATTCATGTGTTTTATACACTCTTTTGAAGCACTGAGTTATTCATGGGGTCAAACTATAAAGGTAACAAGAACACACTCCACAGATGTATAAAAATAAAACAAAACAGACATTCAATGAAATGCAGAAGAGGGGACAGCAAGAGGATTTGTTCACATAAGAGGACAAACTAATTTGTATACTTTATACAGCAATGCTTAATCTTTGGTCCCCCAAACCAAAGACTTTGTCTCAGAGTCCCAGCTAGCATGGCCAATGTGTAGGAATTCTGGACAATATTTGATGTTCCAAATATTAGGAGGACCAAAGTTTCAGAACCACAATTCTGTGTGACACAACACATGTTCACACTTTTGTTCATATTGCAACAGTACTATCAAGTGGCATTTACATTGCTCTTCCATTGTGTAATCTTACTGAGCATAAGATGAAGTATAATTTGTCTGAATCTAATACAAACACGTTTTTATGCTGTATCATATAAGTAGCTCTATGAGACTGCAATCTTGCATCACACTAGAGACCAGAGATGGAAAGAATATTCAAAAATATTCTAATAATTGTAAAAAATAAAATGGGTTTTTCAAGTGTCAGAAACTTTGACAGGGAAACTCCTAGACAGGCAAGAATCTATTCATGTTTTGTGTGTGTGTGTGTGTGTGGGGGGGTATTTGTTTTTGATTTGACTCTTGAACAGGAAAAAATGCTTAGGGGTTTTTTGGTTATTTTTTATGCCAGAAACAATATTTCTGAGGACAGAACAAGTTTTTGTATTGTTCCTCTCTTATAATTTAACACAGCACATCCTTAGGTTCAGTTATACTAAAATGTAATATTGTTGCAGGAGCCCAGAGAACACAGAGACCACAGAGCAAGAAAAAGAATAATTTATTACGTGCGGGCTTTTGGCTGGATGTTTCCAAAAGACCAAAAGCCTCGAATTCAAGTTTCACAGCTCTTTTATAGACAAAGTTCACAGCATACACAAAGATCACAGGCAAAGATCACAGGCATATCTCGGTCCGCCCCTCCGGGGTCACAAATACCACATGCTGTTACTAGCTAATTACCCCCACACTCAGACCCCGGAAAGTGCTTATCTACAATTACTGCTGCCAGTCAATAAACAAACAACACACCGGCTACGTGACACACAAACAACATCCTAGCTACGTGATACATTGGCTCTCGTGACCTTTTTACTCTTCTTAAATCTTTCTCCGTTCCTCTGACCTAAGCCCCCAGCTTCTACTTTATTTCTAATTTATTATTTCTAATTCATACCTATATCAATATAAACTTATTAATTTCTATGTGTTCAAAATCTGAGAAAATAGACTTCAAAGCCAATGTTAATAGTTTCATCACTGGGAATATGGTCACTATTGTATTATTTTGTGCGCGTGTTATTATTTGAAGATCCAGTGTGGTGTAGTGGTTTGAACATTGAGGTCTGGAACCCTAGAGAAGAGAATCTGAATCCCTGCTTGGCCATGGAAACCCATTGGGTGACGTCTGGCAAGTCAAACTGTCTAAGTCTCAGAGGTAGACTAAGGCAAACCTCCTCTGAACGGATCTTGCAAAAAACAAACAAAAAAAAACAAACACTTGTTGGTGGATTTGTCTTAGGGTTGCTGTAAGTTAGAAGCCACCCGAAAGGCATACAACAACATTATTGTACTTAATCTCACTTCATTTTAAGTTTGAGCCAGTGGTACTATATATTGTAGGGTTAACAGGGATACATTGAGAAAGAATTTCAATTGAGAAATTGAAAATTAGCAATTCTCATACATGGAGCCTTCATGCTTGCACAGTTCCATCCACAGAACGTGACATAGCTGAATAACGTTTAGTGGTAACCTCACCACTCCAAGCACACATATATAACACCAAGAGCTACTCCCCTCAGTTTCAATATCTGTTGATAGGAATGGATCTGTGATGAGAGCAGAGAAGGGTGGGTTCTGTGAGGGCACAGATGACCACTCTTAAGAACTACAATTACAAGTAAGCAATCTGTCCTTCTTCGTGGCCTCTATGTGTGTGTGTGTGATTAGATATCTGACCACAGGAGGTGGTGAGGGTCTGCTCAGGATGCAGAACAACACTGCCCTAAGATCACATCTTCCCTGAGCTCTGCAATCAAGATGGCAGTGGTGAACAAAGGTGGACAACTATGCCTAGGTAGCTATTTTACAGATCTCTGGAAGGGAGATGCCCCGGAAGCAGGCATAAAAGGTAAAGATGACTTTAGGGGAGTGGGAATAGACATATAACGACAGAGGTTTCCATGCCAACTGGTAGGCTAGGTTAACAAAGTCCACTACTCAGTGGGTGAGCCTTTGGGAGGAAACCAGGAACTCATGTGATGACCTACATAGCAAACAAAGAGACTGATGGAAGCTGTTTAGCTGGTATAGAAGACAAGGGCCCAGGAAACACTGAGGGTATGGAGAGTATTTTCCAGCTCCAATGAGGGGTTTTGGTGAAAGGCTGGTAGGACAACATCTGCATTAAGGTAGAATGGGGAGATGACCTTTCGGGATGAACATCAGGACAAACCTGAGACCCACCTAATCCCTGAGGAAGATCAGGTAGGGTTAATTGGAATGCAGAGCACATAGCTCACCAGTTTGTGTTTGGAGCAGGTGACAGCAGGAAGGAGCAAGATGGCCTCCAATAGGCAGACGCATAGTAAGAGAGCTCTCCTGCAAGCATGCTTCTAACTTAAAAAAAAAATCTTTCAGAAACCTCCCAGGCTTCTACTTGAAATTGCTACTGACTAAGAGGTAAAGTGGGAGAACCGAAACAAAGATTCACAACTTTATCTTTGTTAGATAAGATACAAAGGCTGCCAAGGATGGAAAGATCTCAAGTAAGCCTGTATTATGGAAACAGGGAATGTGAGGAAGGAATTAAAAGTGGAGTTTATTATTAAAAGAGCTCTGCCAGATAGCTGTGATTTGGAAGCTCGTGGAGTCCTAACTGCACCATTTTTGTGATATACTAGTAATGCTGTATACAAGAAGGGCATACAGAAATATGCTGGACCCTCCTCCATTTGAAAGTATTCCTTTGGCTGCACACAAACAGAAAGGACAAACAAAGATAACTTAGTTCTTCTCCCCAGGTGTGGAGGAGAGGAAGAAGGATCAGCTATTAAAAAAACAACCCATTAGCTTCAAACCCTCAGTTTCCAGTTTCCAAGCAAGAACAATTGCAGAAACTTAAGAGGAATACAAAGGAAGGTTCTTCTGCCCTGAATCTGGCAGTAGAAAATTGCCCTTGCTGAGACTAGGCTATTAAAGGAATGCCCTCGAACTGGTAAGCCTGATAGAGAGCAGAGGGAATTAAAGTTAAAACAAGCCTTGGAGCTAGGTGGACACGTGGAAGGGACAAGCTTGGAAAGGCCCATAGTAATAACCAACTAATTACTGGAGATACCATGTGGACTGCTCCCTGTCCAAAGATATACAATATATTAAATCCTTCTTAAATGATTGTATTGAGCTCTTGACTCTGTTTGTAAAAGTCTACAAAATACTGAATATAGACAAGCAAGTGGATAAAGCTTTAAATGCTGGTAAGCAGCAACCAATAAAACCAGGAAACTCCCTTTTATCTGCTAAATCAAATAAGAATCGCTCTAAGAAAAGAACAAATAAGAAGAAGACTGTAAAGAATTGAAAGAAAAGTAAAAATATAAAGAAAGTAAAACAACCAAAGCATGCATCTAAGATGAATTTTGAGAAACTTTTTGATTTGTTAGCCAGGGAGATAAAATCAGAAATAAAGTTACCCAGGGAAATAAATATAAACCCTAAAGACAACAGCTGCGTCAGCACCAAGCCAACAAATGGTGCAAACTTATTAACACCCCAGCTTGTAGACCAACTGTACAAACCTTCTTCTGCCCCAAAGGAACTACAGGGAAAAGATGCCAGTCAGAGTTCAGTTCCAGAATATGGGTTCTCCAGACCCCTGGTCAGTGACGGCACTCAAGCAAAAAGAAGTACAGAAGGGAAGCAAGAAGGACATCAATTGGAAACTTGTGCTGTCCTGTCAAAAACTGGTGTTTCTGAACTATCCTAAACCTGCAGGGTTCCTATCGCAGTATGAACACAAAGCTCATTTTATAAAGTTACTAAGTAAGTCCTCCATTAATTTTTGCACTTTCAAGGATATAATACAAATAGAATATCTATTCTTTAATTATGTATGCGCTCATACAGTGATCACATTTTAAAACTGGTCAATGGCTAGCTGGATATTGAAAAATAAGGATGAGCTAGCACATCTTGGTTTAATTGTGACACAATTGTTTGAAAATCGAGTACCACCTTTGTACTTAAAAAGAGGTAACTTTAGTCACACTACTCAACAATCAAAACCCTGTGAAAACTTGACTGACTTGCCCAGTGAAGGTGTTGACACTGTAAAACCCAGTTTAGCTGGCACTATAGGGGAAAAACAGAACAAACTTCAGTTGAGTCAGAGTTTAAATTGTGTTCCCTCAAGACAGAGCTTGCATGATGTGGTGAGGAAAAACATCTTTTGAACTCATTCTCTGCTCTTCCACTCGAGGAACAAAATAATATTCTGAAATGATTAGACAACTTGAGAACAACTCTATTAACCAAATAGCCCTCAAATAAACACCAGTTAACTGTTGCAGAAATTTTACATCTGAGGAGATAGTGAATAAATAAGAAGGAATATGTGCCTCAATCCATCAGGGAGAAAAGCAAATGACTTCCTTGGCTATAAGACCCAAAGACTGCACTACTTGGACTGATATACCTGCGCAGTATGACCTGAAGTCAACAATTCTAAAGACAAGACCCTCCTCATGGACTGATATGTGATTCCTAGAAGACCATGAACTATGAAAAACAATAGATCATGGTGACCCTGTATATCAACCACGGAAAGAGATTGTGCCAATAATTTCTAACGTCAGTAGACTGCCCTTCAGCTGGATTTGATTGAAAGCTTGGATAAGAAGTCCCATTCATCTGGACTATTACCACCACCTCCTGTAAGATCACATACTCAACGTGTGTGTGATAACATATCTGTCTGACAACAAAAGGGCCAGAGTAAGATTTCTCTCCTAACTTGGAATGTGGCAGGATGGACTGCATCCATTAGTGACCCCAGTTTTATCACCTTCTTACCTTGCTTTGATATTCTTCTGATACAGGAAACTTGGTTTATGGGAGAGTTGTCATTAAATGGATTTCATTCTTTCTCCCTAAGTTGTAGGGTTCAGGTATGGTAGAGCCATAGGAGGATTAGGAATTTTGGTTTCCACAACATTACAAGCTTCTATAATACCACTCTCTTCATTTAAATCATACACTATGGCTGTTAAGATTCAATTTAAATCTACCAGTCTCTAGATTATCAACATTTACATGCCTGCATTGAGACAGAAGACTCACATTTTAAAGCACTGTGGGCAGAACTTGAGTCATATGTGGCTGATCTCTCTACTAAATACCCTGAAGCATCTGTGATATTGGGAGGTGACTTGAATGCTAGATTGGGCCCTAGTGATAGCACCTTATATTTGCAGTATAATTTTCCACCCCCACAATTATAATGAGATGCAGTCCTATTGACATGCTGCTCCAAAGACCAGAAAGCCAACTATGTGGGCTTGTGTTTGGCGTTAACTACTTTCAGATTAAATCTCCACACACTAAATGGTGTTATGGATAAAGATCACTCAGCTAATTTCACTTACCTCTCCGGATCCAGAATGAGTGCAATCGACTATATAATTACCTCTAGGGACCTTCTTGTATATGTAAAGGACTTACAAGTTATCCCAAGGTGTGACAATAATCACTTCCCAATAACTCTGCAGCTAATTAACTTTAAACAAGAGCCTCATTGAAGACCTTCACTTAATTGATATTATCCCTGATGAAAGAACCTACCACAGACCTAAATGGTGCCCACAGTTAAATCATGTGACAACTGATTCTTTGTCTACCCATCACTTTCGGAGTCTTCAACTTGCAATCCTTTCCGCAGAGCTCCCTCAGGTACTCCTTGATAAACATACTGATTCAAGAGTTATGTCAGTTGCTTTTATATTATGGTAGCACACAATCAAGACCAAATAGATTTTACTCAAAATCACAGTTTGATAAAGATTGTGTCAAAGTAAAAAAAGATCTTACTGCTAGTTATCAGTCACATTTAGCTAGTACATCATCACTCACCACATTAGAGCTGCTTCAGAAAAAGAGATAATACAAACTATTATTGGCACATAAAGAAAAAAGCTATGAAGACCAATTGGTCCCACCTTATTCAAGCTATTAAATCTAATGACCCATCCCTCTTTTGGCATATCACGCCAGATACATAAAGCAGAGCTTTAAACAGGATAGATTATTCAGTCACTCCCAATATTTGGGAAGTGTACTTCCAAGATTTATATTCAGACTCCAGTGCTGGAAAAGACTATCACACTCAATCGTCTTTTCCATTGTGGCCACCTGTGATGGTGTCTGAAATAAACAGCCTTGCAGCTCAATTAAGAACAGGGAAAACCCCAGGAGAGGACTTGATTCCACCAGAAGTCATTAAATAGCAATAGCAATAGCATGTGTATTTCTATACTGCTTATCAGCTAAGTGCCCTCTAAGCGGTTTACAATGTGTTAGCTAATTGCCCCCAACAAGCTGGGTACTCATTTTACTGACCTGCAGAAGGATGGAAGGCTGAGCCAACCTGGAGCCTGGCAGGATCGAACTCACAACCTTGTGACTGCAGTACTGACATTTAACCACTGCACCACCAAGGCTCCCTCCCTCCTTAAAAACAACTTGGAGTTCTGGGCTTCTCTCCCGGCTTCTCTTTTCACTTGTATTGACTCCTATGGATGTGCTCCTCCAATGACTAGCAGTCATTGTACCCATATTTAAAAAGGGGTCAAAAGATGATCCAGTAAATTACAGACCAATTAGTCTGCTTAACACAATTAGTAAGCTGTATGCAAGGCATTTACACAGGAAACTCCTCGATTGGCTGGAACAAGAGAATATTTTAGCAGACAAACAAGCTGGTTTTAGGGAAAGTCCATTGACTATTGATCAATGCTTAGTTTTACAACACCTCATTGGGAAATACTCCCCAAGTAATACTACTGCCTTGTATGCTGCCTTTATTGACTTTAAAAGAGCATTTAATTCCATTTCACATTCCGTACCATGGGAAAAATTAGAGGTATCGTCAACTGATAGGTGATTACTCCACCTAATACAAATGCTGCATGAAGAGACCTCCCTTAAAGTATGATGTATGTTGTACAGGGTCATCTTACTAGAGCAATTAAAACAGAGAAGGGAGTAAAGCAAGCCTGCATCTTGGCTCCACTTCTGTTTAATTTTAATATTAATTCAATGGTGGGTCACTTTCATAATATCATCTTCCACCCACCAAAATTAGCTAGAAGAATCATCTCTATACTGCTTTATGCAGACGATGCAGCCATCCTTTTGAGAACACCTATCGGCCTTAAAGGAGCTTTGAGAGAATTGTCCCAGTTTTGCAAAGAAGATCATTTAGTGCTTTTACCTTGGTTCGATGTCACACTCTACCGTCAGCTGTCCTCAAAGGTCACTATAGGAAAACTGCATTTTCAGAAAGACGCTGCCCATGTGATTCTGGCCAAACAGAACTGTAGAACATGTGCTCCTTCAGTGCTCACTCTATAGAGATTTACAGTCTGATCTTATTTTGCCAATACTCTATAATTACACTGGTAGGTCTGATCAGTTTTACGTTTCTCTGTTGCTCTCAGATATGAATCCTAATATAACATATAGGGTGGCCAAATTCTGTGCAGCAGCTATTAAAACACGATGAGTGATGATTAGCAGCATAGTTTAGCAAATACATGACCTAAAGGCCCACCTAGGTCTATTACAGCTCTTCATCTGATAACTAAATGTTGTTACTAGTGCCAAATTTTTAGGTATACTTGTATCTGTTTTGATAAGCTATTTTATTGTCTTGTCTATTTTATATTTTTATAGTTTTATACCAGTCTATGGCTGTAATACTGCTTTTAACTCTGCATTTATACAGTTTTAAATATTTCATTCCATTTTATTACTGCTTTTAATGCCTATACCTTTTATATTCTGTATTTCCTTTTGTGCTGATCAATGACCATAATAAAGATATCTATCTATCTATGTACAGGAAGTGACTGCAATGAGGAAGGCTGTTTTATGTGTGAGAAGGTGAAAGTTGGCAGTGGCCATGGGTTCAAATGGCTTTCTCGTGAGTTCAGAAAGGATGAGTGAGAGAGATCTATGAACGTATAGGGTTGCAAATCGGAAGACAGAGGTTGGAATGACCCTGGAGCAACCTCTTGATATGGAACAGCTCAGCTGATAAACAACCTTGTGGCTGGTGTGCCACTACTGCTGCCAAAAAGACTCAAAGTGAAGAGAGGGCAAGGCCTGAATCTTTCAAGTGAAGGAGGAAGGTCTTTACAGACTGCTCATCTGTGGGAAGGGACAGAAGGCCTGAGGCCTGAGCAAAAGCATAAAAGCAGTGCCACTTGAGGGCATAGGAGTGGCAACTGAAAGGTTTTTGAGATGCTAAGAAAACAGTTCTGATGAGGTCCTGCAGCAGTTGCAGATGCACTATGTGGTGAGGTGGAGAGGCTTGAGGTCCAAATGTATCTTACTGTTCTCATGAGTTGGAACAGTTGGAGTGAAGGGGAGATAAAGATGGTCCTGATAGGACAGAGGGAGAGGGGGAACCACGCTTAACGCAGCCACCAGGGAGTGACTAGGATACAGGTGGAGCAGTCTTACTGGATCTTGACTAACACTCACACGAGGAAAGGGAAGGAAGAGATACAGGAGGGATCCAGCCCAGGAGTGTAGGAACACGTCCTCTAGGGAGTTCACACTGGAACCTCCCTCTGCTGTAATAGTAGTTGCACCTGGCATTTGTCTGAGAAGCGAGTGCATTGATTGCAGGATGGTCCCAATGAAAGCAAATTTCCATGAAGGCCACATCCACACATCATGCAGTTCAAGGAGGATCCTGCTTAGAGTCTGCTAACATGTTGGAATGGTCCAGGACATGGACCTCTAGTGGAAGTATGGTCTGGTTGACTAGTCCCAAAGCAGTATGGGCAGTGCAGTCATCATAGCTGATCTCACGCCTCCTTGTTTGTTGATGTAGAACACTGTAGTCATGTTGTCTGACAGGACCTTAAGAGAAGTACCATATTGAGAGCACAGAAAACCTTGATGACCGCACACAGTTTCAGGGCACTGATGTGGAGAGGACACTGCATGTGAGACCATGTGCCCTGGACCCAGAAGTCTTGGCAGTGTGTGCCCCAACCCTGCCTGGATGTGTATGAAGAAAGAAAGATGGTTGTTTGGAGGGGGTGGAAGGGTATGCCCTTGGGAGATGTTGGAAGAATAAAGCCACTAGTAGAGGGAGAAGCGGATGTGGTGCAGTACTACTAATTGCAAATTGGGGTGGTGTCACTGAAGGTCAAATTGCCAGAGAAACCACCATTTATAAAAGGCAAAAATGCAGCCTGGCACAGAAGGTAATCATGGTGGTTGTGACTGCAAATAGGCCTAGAAGCCACATTATGATGTGGGCCCAGAGAGTACTCAATCGAACTGGGAGCAAACTGTTTAAGCCCTGGGTGAAGGGAAGAAGACTCTAGTGAGCCTGAAGTCAAATGGTAAATGTTGGGAGGGTACAAGGCAGACTTCTCAACAATGACTTGAGGTGAAGGAGGAAAGCAAGAGTTCTGTGTATGTCCTTGCACAGTTTGGACTCTGTCATAGCCACAGGAGCCAGTTGCTGAGGTAGGAGATCCTTATAGCTCACGTTTGAAAATGGGAAACAACCACTGCCATCATCTTTGTAAACATGAAGGGGGGCGTCCACAGACCAAAATGCAGGACCTTGTACTGGAAGATGGCAGAACCAACAGTGAAGTTGAGTCATTTTCTGTGCTGAGGATGGATGTGAATATGGAAATAAGCATCCTAAAGGTCCTGCAAGATAAACTATTCTCCAGGTTTGAGGAAGGGTAGGATGGACAAAAAGGAGACTGTATGAAATCTCCTGGGGCAGACATAGTGGTTTACCCCATAAAGGGTCAAAGGGAGCCATCCTGTTTCAGTATAGTAAAGTAGTGGGGGAAGAAACCAATGCGAGCAGCCTGTGGAGGAAGGCACTTGATTGTATCTTTTACAAGAAGGGTATTGACCTCTTGCCAAAGAACCTCTGATGCCAGAGTACAACAGAAGATTCCTAAAGGAAGCAGATGTTGTCAGGACCCTGGAACTCCAGGACACAAGCTCTGAGTCTGAGCCAGAGGCCCTGGAGCCTGCTGCACCAGCACAGCCCACTCCAGAGGCTGCCCCAGGCACAGAACCCTTGGCCCTAGTAGTCCCAGCAGCAGAGCCAGGGGCTGCCTCAGACCCAGCCAAGCCAAAAGAGTTGGATAGTGAGATTCAAGAGCAGGTGCCTACTTACCAGCAGCATCGGGAGCAAAAGAGTGCTCTCAGGAGGTCAGAACATTTAAATAGAAAACGCCAGGCAATCAGGGTCCAGCTGCGATAACACCTGGAGGAGTGATCTGCCTATAAAAGCAATCACTCAGCCTTGGGTCTTTGTCGGCTCACAACCATCCATTTTGGGGTGTGTGTGTGCTTGTTGTGTATCCTGGATCCCAGCCTTGCCTCCTGGAACGCTGCCCGACCTGCTGGAACGTTGCCACCTTTTGATCTTGGACCGACTCTGGTAACTTCTCTGTTTGAACAGACTTTGACTGTGTGCTTGCTTGGCTGTGACGTAACAGCCAGGGAGTTTCCCTGCTGCCGGTATTTACTGTTGTTTTTCTGTTCTGTTCTGCTGAAGTAAAGCCCTTTAATTTATTCCCTGCCTTATCTGCAAGAGACCTGTAGCCTGCTCCCTTGGCTGCTCGCCAGGCCTTGGCATTGACAGATGTGTGAATTCAACTGCATAACTGAGGTGGATGGTTGTAAGGGCCCATGAATCCCAGCATTTGCATTCCCATGCAGGAAGGTAGGAGGCATTCAGAGGAGAAGACGTTGGTTCAAGGACGGAGGTAGAAAGAATGGAAGGCTCCCTAAGTCAAGTCATTGTTTGGTGGCTGCACAAGACCCCTCGGTTGGAAGAAAGGTCAGGTATATGGAGTGTCTGGAAGAGGTGTTGGATTGCTCAGATTGAGAAGACTGGGGGGACTGAGGAAATGAAGAGTATTAGGAGGGGCATAGAGGATAAGCTTGATCTCCTCCAAGAGAGCCTGGTAGATCGTGAGCAAGTTGCAGGGCGGACAACCATTTTCTTTGCGGTGGTCTGGGCCCTGAAGTGTATATCCATCACTTCATCCATGTGAGCATTGAAAAGGCCTTTGCCATCAAAGAGAAGGTCTTCGATCCAGTTCTAAGCTTCTTTGGTCAAACTTGCCAACCTTAACCAGGTGTAGCAGTGGAGGCCAAAGGAAGTGGGCATGACTTTACTGGCTCAATCAGCACCAAGGCATGCTACTGTAATTAGTTTGGTAGCAAGGCGACAGGCTTCTGCTGGAAAAGAATGTCCACATTTCTCTGATTCTCATGGAGACAGAGGATGAATGAAGTGATCTTCTCCCAGAGGAGTTGTTGATAGCTTGCCATGCAGGCTTGATAGTTGGAACCTGGATAGCTAAGCTGGCAGAGCTGTAGAACTTCCTGTCAAGCAAAAGTAAGGCAGTGGCCTTTTTTACCCAGTGGAACTGACTTTCTGATGGACGCAGATTGAGCCACCTGACTATGATGGTGTTAGAAACTGAGTAAGGAGAAAGGCAGTGACCTCTTGTTGTATCCAAGTAGAGGTTTTCTGTATGCTTCACAGTCAGGGAGACAGACGACAGCTTCACTCACAACTGCTTTACTGTCAGAGTAATCTGACAACACTGGTAATAGTGGTAGCATAGCTGGCGTGGGGCTGTGGATATCCACCTTTGAAAGATGGGATCAAGAATGGATAGCTTGAGTTTTGACCTCAAGCTCAAAGGACTTCACCAAACAAAGCATGAAGTCAGCTTGGGGCACATGTCATTGGACGGTAAATGATGGCCAGATTCATCTACCTCATTTTCCACAGAAGAGAGGAGGGGAGGTTCCAAGGATTCTGCAGCCTCATTGCCAGAAAAGGAGCATGGAGAAACAGCCTCTGGAGGGGCTGATGGCTTCCATGAGATAGGAGGTGATTTCTTGGAAGGCAGTTCCAGAGGTGGAGAAGGGGCCCAATCCTGTTTGCAAGGAATGAGTTGATATGGTCAGCAGGTGAACATCCATGTAGCCATGAGAAGAAGCCAGTGGAGACGGAGACTGAGACTGAGAGTGAGTTCGGTATGGTATCAGACAGCAGAATCAATAATAGCGCAATAAAGGAGAAAAAGATGGAGACTAGTACTGATGGTACACCTCTTTGATGAAATCGATCAGGGTAGTGAGGGTAGTACCAATGATAGAGAATCTCCCTTGTCAGAACCAACAGATATGCATGGCATGGTTCCAGTCATGGAGACTCATATGCATGGGAACGGGACGCCATGGAGTCGGATTCTGGAGAGATTTCCTGGTAGCAGTGATGACGTCGAGGTCAGTCAGAACCTTCCTCACAGTACCAATCATAACAATATTCTCCACATGAGGCCAATAGTGATCTGTGTCAGACCGATGAGACCAGCGAAGGTGAAAGATGAGATGAATGCCGGCTCATTGATCTAGTGGTATGATGCTTAGGCAGAAAGACTACAGATGCCTCACAATGAGACAGAGTGAGTGCTCTTGGTCTTGAGCTATTGGCAAGGGGTTTGCTGGCTATCCTGTGAATCTTGGACCAGAGGGCTTGTAGAAGTCTGACTGAGCCAGGGTCTGGTTCAATATCGGTATGATGCATCTCTTGAACAGACAGCCAAGTCGGAAGAGGGGTTCAGGATGACAAATGATGACCCTCAATGCAGTCAATTTGTAGTGTTCCTTGTCTTTTGTCCATGTCATCTTCCTGGGAGTGGCAGATTCAGCAACATCTCTCCTTTGTCTTCTGGCAGATTTTTGCCATACCTTGACAGACCTACCTGATGTCAGAGTGGCAGGTCTCAAAATCTGGATCACCCTACACTATGGTCAGGAGGGTGACTGACCTAACTAACAATGATGGGGAAGACATCATCAGTTTCAAAGAAGACAGCCCCTGAAGGAGTGAGGCCAATGGCTTTGTCTTAAAAATAGAAGAGGATGCTGAATGAAGCAGGTGATTTTGCACAGCAACCTCAACGACTTTTAGAGATTGCTCCCAAAGGAAAAGCTGTAAGTGGGAGAGACAGTTTTTCGGGCCCTGAATCATAAATCTTTCATACACAGGCAAGGATTCACATCGTGGCCCTCTCCAAGTCAGAAGAGCCATTCGGAATGACTATTTGAGTGAGGAATCCTTCTCTACATGAGGAATAATTCTTTTTTTTTTGTATTTTTTATTGAATATATAAAAACACAACACCAAAAACAAAGATGAAAAATAGTAATAATATAAATAAACACAAAAACATACATACTTATGAAATATCTGAATTCTAGTATATAATGCAACCAGATTATCCACTTCGTTCTAAAACTATCTTAACGAGCAATCTATCTAAACTAAAAAACATATAACTATACATAACTAAAACGGGGTTCCTTCCCTCTCTATCAACAACTCATCATAACCTATTAAAGCACTAGTATAATAAAAAAAAACTACATTTAACATTTGTTGCTTAATCTTAATTCTATAATTCTAAACTATAAAATAATAATAATTAAAATAGTAAATCAGAATATATGTCTATCCATATATTTATTTACAATATAAAAATATTAAAAAGGATATTATAATAGAACAACAAATTGAAATCATCTATAATTTTCTTTAACTTGTTTGCATGATATCATAATATACATTCATTTAATTAAAGCAAAGCAAAATAGAAATAGCAAGTTCAGAACCCTAGAATCATAATTTCATCTTCACTTGCTCTCAAGTATTCAATCAATAATTACCAATTCCTTACAAAATCTTATTCTGGAAGACCTTTTAGTTTGTCTGTTAACCTATTTCCACAATTGTCATCAGTCTACCAAGCCATTCATTCATTGATGGAATTTCTGTTTTCTTCCAATACTTTGCATAAACCAATGTATGAGGAACAATTCTTGAAGAGGGCCCTACTGTCCATACACAGAACTCACTACCAATGGCCAAGAATAGAGAGAGAGAGATGTCAAAGAAACTACTCAGATGGCATTCTGTTAGGAGAATCTGACAATGGATGAAAAGGAACTGAGGGGAGTAGCTCTTGAAGTTATTTATACAGGTGCCTGGAGGGGCAGGGTTACCACCAAAAGCTACTTGGCTCTGGAACATCCTGTGGATGTACAAGTGTACGAGTATAAAGACCCATGTGCGAGGCACAAAGACCACAAAGACAAACTTTTTTCTTTTCCTCCTCCCTTCAACTTTACTGACAATGATCCTTCTGGTGGACCACAGCATTTGTAGAACTCTTCTCCAGTACCACATTTCAAATGAGTTTATTTTGTTCCTATTACTGTCCAGATTTCACATGCATACACAGAAAAGTATGGTCCAGATTTTGGTGTTCAGTCTAGGATCTTATCCAGTTCATGCATAGCTGGCCTTTCAGTTCTTAAGTGTTCTTCCAGTTTCCAGTTCTTCCAATTCTTCCACTGCCCTTCCAGTTCTTCCAGTTTCTTTACTACAGTCTCCATTTTGATTAATGGTTGACACTTTCAATGTCTTTACCAATTTCAATATGTTCACCCACTTTAAAATTATATAAATCTTCTGTGGTCATACTTCCATTTTTAAAAAATATATAATTAAGCTGCAATCCTCTTTTGTAGTTTCTTCCTGAGCTTTCACCAATAGTCCTTCTCTGGTATTTTCTGCTAGTAATATGGTATCATCTTTGATGTTTCCTCTTCCCATTTTCCTTCCTCCTTCCTCTAATTCAAAGCCAGTTTCTGTATGATTAAATAGACAGGCTGATAAAATGCAGCCTTGCCCCATGCTTTCGCCCACTGAAAAGCATTTTGTTTCTACATATTCTGTCCAGATAATGAACTCTTGTCCAGAATATATATTTTGTATCAGGACAATCCAATGTTGTGGCAGTACATGCACATATATTGCTGGTATCTGTTCATTTAGTGCCACCACTTAAATATATGGGCACTTTACAAAATATAAAAATTACAGAACATACAATGAATTCTAAGAATAACTGGAGCAGTTCAAACCATCACAACCCTGTTTAGATCTTGGTAAATGCAGATCCAGATCAAGCATTTCTATTTAAAAAATATGAACTGTATCAGAGTAACTCCTCTTTTTATTTATCTAGGAAATATATCTTTGGATAATCATCTGGAAGGTGGCTAAAGGCTCCACCGGTTTTATGGCAGATGTCCTTTAAGGTTTTGTCCTACTAAAAGTGTTAGACACAGTCACACTATTCCAGTTTTTATTGCAACCTTTCAAAACTTCAATTTATCCTCATGTTGCAGCTGGATTAGATAAAATCACAATTTATTCCCAAATTGATAATATGACCTTATAGCCCAGCAATGTTTGACTAGTGCTTATAATTGTCCCAAAAATACAAATGAAAAAGTTTTTGAGAAACAACAAAACCCTAAAAGTTGAGTAGACTGTTCTACAGGCCATGTGAAAAAGTGGAATCCTTTTTTTTAACAATGACTGCTGCAGCAATTTAAACTATATTTTCCCCAATAAAACTGCATTTTATGCAAAGATAAGAAGAAAGTAATTATGAATAACCAATTGCCCAAAACAAGTTTCCTTCTCTATTAATCAAAGTAAAACTAAGTTATATTATCATCATAGATCAACAACGATAGCTCCACTCCTTTTCTGGTGTGGCTTTGACATTAAAGGGTGTGGTAAGACTAAATAGTAGAGTACTACAGTTCTCCCTCCACATTTGTGGGTTTCACTTTCATGAATTTGATTATTCACGAGATGCCCGCTTACCCCCTCCATTCTCCCCCGTCCATTCCCTGGCCTGGGCCAGTGGCAAGAGGGTACCGAGAGGGCAATTACCTGTTCCCTGTGCTCCTTCCGCCACTGCAGAGAGCTTCCCTGCTGGCTTTCCCCTCACCTCCACCTGCCCAGTCCTGATGGCATGAGTGGGAGGGAGGCACAGGAGACAGCCAGTGGGGAAAGAGCTTCCCCACTAGCTTTCTCCTCGCCCCCCCCCCGTGCAATCAGGTGGAGGTGAGGAGAAAGCCAGCAGGGAAGCTCTTTCCCCACTAGCTGTCTTCTGTACCCATCTCCACCTGCACAATCCTGATCACGTGGGTGGGGGCAAGGAGAAAGCCAGCAGAGAAGTTCTTTCCTCGCTGGCTGTCTCCTGCCCCCTCCCACCCACGCGATTGGGGCCGAGGAGAAAGCCAGCAGGGAAATTATTTCCTCGCTGGCTGTCTCCTGCACCCGCCTCCACCCGCATGATCCCAATGGTGTGGGTGGATGCAAAGAGCAAGCCAGTAGGGGAGCTCTTTCCCCACTGGCCGTCTGCTGCACCTCCCCCCACCCACACAATCAGAATCGCACGGGTTAGGTGAGGAAAAAGCCAGTGGGGAAGCTCTTTCCCTGATGGCTGTCTCCTGCACCTTCCCCAACCTGCACAATCCCAATCATGTGGGTGGGGGCAAGGAGAAAGCTCTGTCCCCTCTGCTCTCTTCTGCGCCCACCCTACCCCCGCTGGATTATTCACCGTTTTTTCACTTTCACAGGGGTTCTTTTTCCCTATCCCCCATGAAACTAAAGGGCTTACTGTAATACGATTTAACTCTTGGTGCCTGCTGCTCTGCTGTGGGTACTGAGGCAATCACAAGGTAGACTGCAGGAATGAAAACACGTTCTCCCTCTGCTCCCCATCCACCTTGTGTCTCCTCAGCATTAGGGCTGCCAGGTTGAACGTAGGACAGGGCTTTGGTAACTTTAAGCTCAAAACCAACTGAGAAGCAGGATGAGGTACAAAAGGTACCTGTGATGGGAACAGGGGAGAGGGCCTTCTCAGTGGCTGCACCCAGGTCCTGGAACTCAGAGAAGTTAGACTGACACTCTCCTGTTTGCTTTCTGCAGACACGACTTTTCTGAGGAGTGACTGTACAAGACCATCTCACCTAAACAATCTCCTGGATCTTGTTAATTGTACTCATGTGTGTATGCACATATGTATGTGTGTTTAATGATTTATGTTTTAATCTGGTTTTAATTTTTTGTTTAATCTTTTTTTAAACTTTTGTATCTTATGATTTTTTAATGATGTGGGGTTTTTTTAATTTGTTTTAAGCTGCTCTGAGTCCCAGCAGAGAAACCCCCAACTCCTGTACCTGTTGCCCACTCCTCCATGCTCCTTCCCTCTGCTCTCTACCAGAGAGGCAGGAGCCTTGTTGGGAGGGGAAAACTACAGCTGAAAAGTCAGGGAAGACCTCTGCACCGCTTCAGGGAGTTTCACAGAAGGAGGTCTTGAGTGGCCATGCCTCAGGGTTCTATCCCAGGGCCATTATTCTTCAACATTTTAATCAGTGACTTAGATGATGGGGTGAAGGCAATCCTTGTCAAGCTTGCAGATGGCACAAAACTGGGAGGCTTGGCAGGTTCAGACAGAGGCAATAAGAGCGATAAGAGATATGGGGAACAAAACATATGAATAAAGGTTGAAGGAAGTGGGTGTGTTCACTTGTTGAAGAGATGACTGAGTAATGACACGATTAAACTCTTTAAATACCTCAAGGGCTGTCACAGAGAGGAGGGGACAGATCTGTTCTTTGCTGCCCCAGAGGGTAAGATGAAGTCTAATGGTTTGATAGGAGAGTAGATTTCAAGTGAACATTAAAAGGAAGTTCTTGACAGTAGGATTGGTTTGGCAACAGAACCAATTGCTTAGGGAGGTGGTGGGGTCTGCTTCTCAGGATGCTTTCAAAAAGAGGCTGGAGAGCTACCTGCCGGGGATGCCTTAGGTGGAGATACCGCACTGAGCGGACTCAATCGCCCATGAACCCCTTCTAACTCTATGAATCTATGTTTTTATGGCTCTATGGTATCTTGCCCTGCTTCTCTGTGCATTTGGGCTTAAAGCTACAAGAACCACAAGCTACATGCACCCTGACAACCCTACTCAGCATCCATAGGTCAGGCATTCTAAGCATTTCACGTACCACAGATCAGCTGCTTGTAGTATTTTAACGTGTTTTTCAATGAGCAAATGAAAGTTTATTGACTTGAATCTCTTTTCCAGTTTCGTTTCCAGTTCTTATGTATAGGTATCACTTCTACTAGCTATTTATTTATCTATTTATACTAGCTGTTATGTTTTCAACCTCTCCTTTAAAAATACCAATCTAATACTGCCTAAAATCATACCATCCATATTATTCAACGTAAGTGTGGTTCCCTCTTATGAGGGAATCAGCTATTATTTTCTTTTTTGAGAGAGCTCCTACCATCTCAAGTCAATATAAACCCTCTCAGTAGTTTTTTTTTCCCCCTCTCTCTCTTTTCTCAATCATACACACACACACACAAAACACAGAAGCAGAGAGAAAAGGAAAGCTTCTCGGGGTCACAAATGCATGAGAGTTAGAAAGAAACAGTTCTTAAAGTGCTTCTATCTTGCTTTGTGCTTGAATTCTTTGAGAAATACAATTGCTTCTTCAGAGGCTTCTAAATCTCAAGGAAATATAGGACAGTATCATTTCAAAAGTAGTAAAGCCCATTAAATAGCTCTTGAAGAATATGAAACATTACAACCTATTTTCCTATAATACAACCAGCTTCAATTGTTATCTTCTGTCTTTAAATATATGTCAGTTATTCAGTCTTTGCACACTGAAGACGCCAGATCCTGTTTGATCTTGCAAGCTAAGCAGGGTCAGCCCTGGCTAGTACTTGGATGCGAGACCACCAACAAATAATTGCTGCTGTAGGCTATCCTTCAGAGAAAGGAACTGGGAAAAGCACCTCTGAGTATTCCTTGCCTAAGGAAACCCTATGAAATTCACAGGGTCACATAAGTTGATTAGCAACTTGAAGGCACATACAGACATGCAATGTTAAACATCAATTGGATTTTCATAGAAATAACAAAAATAAACAGAACTAGAGATGTAATGCATAGCCAACGAAATACAAAGTTCAACAGTGGAGCCAATATTTCAAGTTCAGCATATAATCTTTTAAAAGTCCAAGGAGGTTGCCAACAGCCTTAATAAACAATTTTATCTCTTAGGGCTGGAAAGAATATGCTAATATACAAGAAAAACAAAACAAGGGCTTAAGTGTTTAAAAATCCTGCCTCTTCTCATTTTTTTCTTCCATCCTTGAACAGACCGAAGAGCTATGCCTGCCCTCCAGCCAGACTCACCTTTTTTCTTACCCCTCCAAAAGTTGAGGGGACAACTAAGTGAGGAGGATCTTGGTGAGTTCTTCTGATAGTCTGTGTACAATGGGTCATCATGAACCACTATCGGAACACAAGCAGCAAGGATGATCCTCCTTAAGAAAGCCAATGCAATGCAAGAAAGCCAATGCAATTCTCGGTTGCATCAATAGGAGTATAGTGTCTAGATCGAGGGAGGTACTGGTACCACTCTATTCTGCTTTGGTTAGACCTCATCTTGAATACTGTGTCCAGTTCCGGGCACCCCAAATCAAGAAGGACGTGGTCAAGCTGGAGCAAGTCCAGAGGAGGGCGACCAAAATGGTGAGGGGCCTGGAAGCCATGCCCTATGAGGATAGACTTAAAGAGCTGGGTATGTTTAGTCCGTAGAAGAGAAGGTTAAGAGGGGACATGATAGCCATGTTTAAATATCTGAAGGAATGCCATATAGAGGAGGAAAAGGGCTTGTTTACTGCTGCTTCAAAGACCAGGACAAGGAGAATGGATTCAAGCTGCAGGAAAGGAGATTCCACCTGAACCTCAGGAAGAACTTCCTGACAGTCAGGGCTGTCCGGCAGTGGAATGTGCTGCCTCAGAGTGTGGTGGAATCTCCTTCTTTGGAGGTTTTTAAGCAGAGGCTGGATGGCCATCTGTTGGGAGTGCTTTGAGGGTATTCCTGCATGGCAGGGGGTTGGACTGGATGGCCTGTGTGGTCTCTTCCAACTCTACATTTCTATGATTCTATGATTCTTACCCAGCTGCACTTGCACCCTCACCCACCCACTCCATCATCGAGAGGGACAGCTGAGCTGATCGTGGAAAGCAAGAGCCTTCCTGATGCTTGACTGACTCTCCACCGCACCCTCCCAATGTCATGGGGGAGTGGGCAGTGGGGAGCCAAAAGAAGCTCACAGAAGGGTACAGCCTCCTGATCTTCAATAGGCCTCCCCACCACCCTGTCAGTGGAGATCTGCTTGATAATTGAATAGTTTTCAAAGATGTCTTGAAGAAAGGAGAAAATTGATTAAATTATTTGCTATTCCCTACAGGAGTGAGCAATTTAACACAGCACATTCTTAAAATCATAGAATCATAGAGTTGAAAGAGACCCCAGAGGCTACCCAGTCCAACGCCCTTCCATGCAGGAACACCCATCAAAGCATTCCCAACAGATGGCCATCCAGCCTCTGCTTAAAAACCGCCAAAGAAGGAGATTCTACCACACTCCATTGAAGCAGCATATTCCACTGCCAGACAGCTCTGACCATCAGAAGGTTCTTCCTGAGGTTCAGGTGGAATCTCCTTTCCTGAAGCTTGAATCCACTGTTCCTTGTCCTAATCTCTGGAGCAGTGGAAAACAAGCCCGCTCCTTCCTCGACATGACATCCTTTCAAATATTTAAACATCACTATCATGTCCCCTCTTAACCTTCTCTTCTGCAGATCAAACATACCCAGCTCCCTAAGCCGCTCTTCACAGGGCATTGCCTCCAGACCCTTCACCATTTTGGTCAGCCTCTTCTGGACACCCTCCAGCTTGTCGATATCCTTCTTGAATTGAGGTGCCCAGAACTGGACACAGTATTCCAAATGAGGCCTAACCAATGTAGAAGAAAGTGGTACCATTAACTCCCTTGATCTAGACACCATACTGCTATTGATGCAACCAAGAATCGCGTTGGCTTTCTTGGCTGCCACATCACACCGCTGACTCATGTTCAGCTTGTGGCCCACCAAGACTCCTAGATCCCTTGCACATGTACTGTTATCCAGCCACATATCCCCCACCCTATCTTTCTGTATTCCATTTTTTCTGCCTAAGTGTAGGACCTTACATTTCTTTCTTTTGAAATTCATTTTGTTAGCTTTGGCTAACAATCTGTCAAGGTCATTTTGAATTTTGATTCTGTCCGCTGACGTATTAGCAACCCCTCACCATGTGTAAGGTCTGTTCAAGTGCTCAAAGAACATTTTACCACAACCTCAATTGCATGATGGGTGGTCTCCGTGAGGAGGAGACCCATTTCTAAATATAATGCATGGAAGTATCTGTCAAAAGGTGCCTGTGGTACATAACTTCTGACTGGTGTCAAGTTCTCCGTTATTATTTATAGGCCAACCCACCATAAACTGTCTAGTCCAGTGGTTCTCAACCTGTGGGTCCCCAGATGTTTGTGGACTTCAGCTCCCAGAAGCCCCAGCCACTATGGTCAATGCTCAGGGCTTCTGGGAGCTGAAGTCCAAAAACATCTGGGGACCCACAGGTTGAGAACCACTGGTCTAGTCATTTATGCAACAACAGCTCAGTACGAGATTTCCAATGCTTTGCTACTTTTAATGTGACTGCTGCTAATAACAATTTAATTAATTCCTTGTGTGGGAGACACTCATTCATGGAAATATATTTGTGAAGAATATAATCCAATTTCCCACAGGAAATACGAATTTTCATCTTCCAACCTTGGTACTGGCCATATCTATTCAGGTCATGGGAATGAAGATGTCAAAGAACGGCATAGAAAAACAATGCAACTGGGGCTAGCACATTAGCTCAAGAGCCCCATACAGCTTTGCTGTTTTATTCAGAAGTGCTTTGATAAGTGAATAGGTTGGCTTGATGTAGCAAGTTTATGTTCAAAACTTCCATATTGATTCACCAGATGGATCCACTACTGAAAATAGTATGGACAAATTGCTTTATCTGAAAAGTGGTAAGTATATTTTGAATTAGAAACAGCTTGTACATCCAGTGCACTTGGTGATCTGGTCATGGCGACATGTTCCTTAAATACATTCCATTTAGCTTACTGTAATTTACTGTATGAGGGGCTGGCTTTGAAATGAGTTCAGGGCCTTCAGCTGGTCCAAAGAGACACAGGAGACTGCTGACCCAGGCTGGCTATAGGAGGCATACAACTCCTTTGTTAGAACTCCTTCACTGCGTACCATTCTGGTTCCAGGAATAATTCAAAGTGCTGGATAGGATCTAATAAGCTCTGTAAAGCTCTTTGTCAAGCTATCTGAAAGGCTGCATTTTTGCATACAAGCCTCCTTGGGCTTTGAGATCTTCAGGGGAGATTCTTCTCCCCAACCTACTACCATCACAGGTATATCTGGTGAGATCATCTAAGAGTACCTAGGCTGGGAAAAGGTGGGAAATAAATAAATAAAGAAATAAATCTTTAAAGTTAACAAGTACCAGTCCCAATAGGAATTTTACTACTTGATTTCCTCTACCATAGGGACTATACATTCATTCCTACTCACTCCTTCCTGTTCTTTAATCAATAATCAGGCTATAAGGGGAAGAAGTGTTTTTTTTTCCAACAGAACTGCAAGTTAACAGAAGACTTCACTGAAGAATGTTTGTCAGAAGTTCTTGGGAACATCTGTTTCACCACACTTTATCTGCATGATTCTTTCAGCTCATTCTGAATGGCTGGTGGGGAAGGACTTTCTTTTGCCAGAATTCATACCGATTCAGTTCTCAGCAGGTCTCCTACGTATTTAATAACTGTAACTTCATAATGCTTTCTGCTTTCTTTCTTGGACACATACTTCACTCTGTCTGCTAAAATTGCTTGATCTTCTGCATCTCCTTTTTAAAAATGTCTACTTTATAGTCTTCTAATGAAAGGTTCTGTTTCAGGGATAAGCATATATCATTTCCGAGTTCCTCAAAAGGAAGATATTGCCTGGATAATTTAGTCCTAGAACTGCACATCTTGTCAGCCCGGTTTGACCCACAGAACAATCCTATATATGTTTACTCAAGTGAAAGTCTTGCTGAGTTCAATGTCGCTTTCTACTAGGTAAGTAGATATAAGAAATAAGACAAAGCCTTAGTTCTTCAGAGGCTTTTCCTCAGTACAAACAATGTACGTAGTTTAGGGCTATTTTAAGCACTGCTGAACACAACCTTCTGCAAATTTGCTGAAAAGCATGTCATTGTTTTCAATGCAGTTTCCTCTGCAATAAGTTGTGCAGGATATGAGCTTAACAAAGGATTACTACCGAGCTTCATATTCCTATTTGTGACTTGGAATTTTTCAGATACTATTAAGGTTACAAGGTGACAGTAAATATTTTAGAGCTGAGCAGACTAATTTTCATCTTAGAAAGTAAATCTACAATTACTAGAGAATTCAATTTATCTATCATTAAACCTGCTCTAATGTAGCTATTTTAGACTGAGGTTGCTAATTAATAATCTTCAAAAGTCAACATTCTTTGGTAAGCCATGGTAAGTGCAAGAACATGTCTGTTAAAAGCTAGAATAAGGAAAGATGAAAAGCTAAAAATAGCTTGTAATGAGTTAAATACATTAAACATATTTCAAGAAAAAGCTGTTGATTAGAATGGTGGCTCATACACCTTAAGATGCCAGCACTTTCCATGCTGCTAACAAGGATGTGAACAGATGTTTCATTTATACATTATATGGATATTTATGTAGATACAGACACATGGTACACTGGCCTCTGAGCAATTCATTTCATTCGATATCTCATCTAGGTAGGTGGTTATTTTACAGTTCCATTTATGCATATTTTTAAGTATTTGCTTCAAAAATGCTTTAAATATAAAATATAATGCTCTCCTATGCAATTTTAACCAAATTCTTTCTTCCAGTTAGATCCCATTCAGACTTCCTGACTCTAATCCTATGCATGTCTACTCAAAAGTAACCCACCAGGGCCCTGCAAACTTAAATACCCTGAAATGTGCACTTTAATGAAATCACAAGGCATTATGCATTTTACATTGTTATTTCCCTACACAAACACAGTCATTCTCACCAAGGTGAACTTTACCGTTTTACTTTTTTATTGTTAAAATAAATACTTGCATTAAAATAAAACGTCTTATAGGACCACTCTAACTGTATGTTAACAGTTAATTTTGTCCTGCTGTATCAATCACTTATCACTTGCCCACCTTTGTTGACTGAACATTGCAAAAGCATGTCATAATATTTACCTGACAGACGTATTTTGTCTTCCATTTGCTCAGTACACATTGACTGTTTTGCATCAGCTCCTAGAGAAAAATAAAAAACAGTGCATAGAAGACTGTATGCTATGCACTTGTGGTTAAAGCATTTCTGATTTTCAAGGAGAATATATTGTCTGACTTTTTAAACAAAGATGCAACTGTTTTGGGTAGCTCACCACACAAAAGTGGATTCATCACCAAAAGGGATGATCTTTTATGAAAATTAAAGCTGTTGAAAGAGATCTGAAAACCTAGATTGTGGTTATACTTGAAGGTTTGTGAAACGTACCTCCAGCTCTTTAAGTGTATCTCGCAACTTATCTGGACGTTTGTTCTTCAGTACCCAAGGATAATCTCGAGCTAGCAAACAGAATACACACGTGAAATACTGTAACCAACATTACATTTGACTTCATATTTTTAAATTCAAAATGTATCACAATAATTTAAAACTGAGTAACACATAAAGACGAACATGATTCTGAAATGGGTGTTACCAAATACATCAGAAATATTATCAGTCCTGTAACCCATTTATCTACAGACCAGACTTCTCATCCTGTGAAATGAGTTAATTCTAATGCTATAAAATAAATTCTCGTAAATTTGGCAGATTTCTCCCCTCTCCTTTTCTTTTTTAAAAAAGGACTGACATAAACACATTAACTGCTGTAAACAAATTCATTTTCATTAACTCTGAATTGGTATTATTAATAACTCTTTTCCAATAACACTACCTTATTTTAAGATTGTATGGAACTGTACTCACACTGATCAAACTAAATAGAGAATATAACCCTAAAATACGGCTTGGATCCAGGGTATTTGAAAAGTTCTATCTCCTTTTATGAGCACTGTAGTGCTCTCCTTCTGCTCACAAGTGAAAACTTTCCTATACTTCCAGGCTTTTAGAAATAGACTGTGATGGGCTTTTGATGGTGTGCTGTTTTGCTGGGTTTTATATTTTTCTTTCTTTCTTTTAATTATTTTTATTAGAATTTCTAAAAGAAAGTATAAAATGGGAACATTTCTTCTAAATGCTCCCCCCGCAACTCCCATAACAAGTTTTCTTCTCCAGTTTTACCCAGCTGAATCAAACAGAAGATACAATATAATACAATACAAGGAGTCCAATCCATTATACATAGAATCTTTGGCATAACAGTCATAATTTATCTTTTAAATAGTCAATACATTTCTACCTTTTTTATAAGATTATATCATTATAATCAACAGCTTTACAATTGTAGCCACTCTTTTATTTTGCTCCATTCTCTATCAATCAATTTGTTCTTTAATGCATTTGTCAATTATTCCATCTCCATCATATCCATAACCTTTAATTTCCATTCATTTAAATTTATTTTAATATCTTGTTTCCAATGTTGAGCATAGGTTAATCTAGCTGCTGTAACTAAATATAACTTTTTTAATGCTTTCTAATTTCTGCCTTTGGTTTTATTATATTCAATAAATATAATTCAGGTATCATTTCAAAATTCATTTTGAATATTCTTTGAATTTCATCATGTATTTTTTTCCAAAATTTCTTCACCTTTTTACGTGTCCACCACATATGATAAAATGTTCCCTTTTTTTTTTTCTGCATTGGGTTTTATATTTTTCTTTCAATTAAATTTATTTTTTTTACCTGATAAATTTTTTTTAAAAAAATTCACAAATTATAACATGTTACTGACTTTTTGCATGTTTTTAATCTGTATTCTGTCCCTCCATAGTTTGACTAATTTGTAAGCCACCTTAGTAATGGGAAAAATGAAGGTTATAAATCAGTGGTTCTCAAGCTGTGGGTCCCCCAGATGTTTGTGAACTTCAGCTCCCAGAAGCCCTGAGCATTGACCATAGTGGCTGGGGCTTCTGGGAGCTGAAGTCCACGAACATCTGGGGACCCACAGGTTGAGAACCGCTGGTAGTGGTGATGATGATGATGATGATATGACAGATGGAATCACCACTCCCAGATTAACACAAGACACGTGTAAGAGGTACCAATTAATCCAGATGGAATAAAAAATCACTGAAATAGTATTTCATCCCCCTCTCCTTCAAAACAGCAAACTTAGTTTAATACAGAATGATTATTACTTCATTTTAAGATAAGCATAGTCAGTTTTATTTACAGTGCAGAAATACTAAGCTCTGACGTTATGCTGACATAATTATCTATTGTGTATTACAATAAATAAATTGTAAGATACTAATTTATCAGTAAAAAAATTGACCACATTTGTCAGTCAGACCAAAAGATGGTTCAGTACCACACTGTAGAAAGTTGGAAGACAGAACTGTCTTTGCAATGCTTCTACTATAAAAATATTGGGGAGGGGGAGGTATTCTGTCCCTCCATTTTTATTTTCTCCATATGTGTTTAACATCATATGACATGGTTACACACTAAAGCTGTACTGTACGTAACAATAAGCTACATTGTTATTTGCCAAATGCCATTTAACCGAATATTTGAACCTGTCTCTGGCACCAAATAATGTTTTATTTTCCTGTAATAAAATAGAATTTGAAGCCATTGTTTGTGGCTGGTTTACAAAACCTACCTTGTCCAATTGTGACTTGTTACATCCAAAACCCAAATCAGGCTTCTCTTTAAATTCATTCCACATCCTGCCCAAGCTGCCCTCCACAGGAAAGAGAGGGGAAGCTGGAATGTTCAGAAATTCCTCTGTAGTCTAACTTGCTTTCGCTAGCTAGTTTCTATAAAGGTAGTTTTCTTAACTATCCCTCCCACTTCAACCTGGCTGACAGCAGGAGTCCCTTTCAAAGCAGACTGCCTGTCTTAATAACTGTTGTTAAAACAGAGAGAGATTTAAAAGGTCGACAAGAGAAGTAACATCAGTTCAAAAATACTGCACATGCAAAGCAGCCATGTATCCTCTGAAAGATTTCCTCAATGAAATCCAAAAAGCAGCAAAGGAATACCTTGCAACAGGGAAGTTTATTTAACTTTCCGCAAGAGTGGGAAATGGTAAGAGATATTTCTAGTAAAGATGCCTTGGGGGTTTTGGTTCGGACCGTTGGCACCACACCGGGGCTGCATACAGAGGGGATCTACAAGTTGATGAAGGGTTGATCCTGTGAAGAATATATGAAGCACCTCTAAAGGAGCTCTTGATGTGATGGGTGGGCTTCCTGGGGAGTCTTTCCTGAGTCTTCCAGTGTGTTAGAAAGTGTTGAGATTTCTCTTTTGGCATATTAGGATTTAAGTATGCTAAGAAGCTGCCATCCTATGAATCTTGAATGTGAGTGTTCCTATGCCACTGACTTTTGCACAAGCATTATAATTTATTACTGTTGTACATGATACTCAGTTTTGTGGGAAAATGAGACTGAAACTGTCAGGAATCCAGCCTTCATTTAGCAGAGTCACACAGGGAAGCGGTAGAAGTTTTATCTAATGACTTGTGGCTTCAGACTGGTACTTGGAATAAACACAGATGCAGGTAGCTTTGAATAAAAGACTAAATACTTTACTAATGACTCTTCATTTACATCTGTATTGAGAGAGCCTGCTACCTGTCTAATCTAGTGAATAGGAGATTCTTCAGTTTAACTCACCATCCTCCTTGATGGGACTCAAACTCGGAGCATGCGAAGAGTTCAGGGAAAGCAGCCATTGAGAACAAAGAGAGAGAGTGAGAGAGAGAGAGGGGTCTTAACTTTTATAAGACCGATGACCCAAGCAACTGTCCTGGGTCACATGATCTGAGCACCCAAGGTATTTATGATCATGCAATAAAAGACAGAGAAAGGCAGATGGAGAAGATCTGGCATGCAACAGAAAGGGAGGCCCTATCTGGCTATTGCCCATCTGTTCTAACAACAAGATGGAGCGGGGAGAGAGAATGCTAAGATTTCCAACAAGTTTTACAGGCTGGACTCATTACTTTTGGATGCTCTCCTCAAAGGTTGCAGGAAGAGGGACTTCTGGGGCTGGGAGAAGGGAAAACTAGAAAAGTGTCGCCAGCACCTGCTTTGATCAGGAACTAGATGGAGGTTCTGCTTCATCATAATTGATCACTAGTGAACTTCTAGGAAAAGAAAATTCATTTTGGGGAGGACATCTGGAAAAAACAGCCATGACTGAGAGAGTTTCTCTTTGGGAATTTTTCATTCTAGAAGCTCAATCTTCTTTTCCCCCTTTAAGTCTAAAAAAGTCCAAAGGAGAGTGGGAATTGGAACTGTGGGAGAAACAGTCTGAAATAGTCTTTTAGGTTATGCCCTATTTTGCTTCTTCTTGGCTTTTAAACCCTCTGCAATAGGCCTTACTGGGAAAGTCTCTCAAAGACATGAACCCCTATGGCTGGGTGGTAGTGAAAGCATGAGAAACTGATTAGCAAACTGCTGTGGTCTCTTTATGCCTTGAGCAATGGCCATGTGGAGCGCTACAGTAGGAGGCAAATCAGGACCTGGGGGAGATATTTAGAGAACAGGATAGACCTTGTTGCTGAATCATCTATGGATTAAACATGGCTGCATTTCTGATGACACAGGCTTTCACGGGGTCTACTCTAAGGAGTCTTTGCCAGATAGACTAGCACTAACAAATCTTAGGAAGACTTGCTGCTGGCCTTTGAACAATTTTGTTCTTTCTGAGGCTGCCTTTAGAGCAGACCTTTCCAAACTGTGTGTCGCAACACACTGCCTGCAGTGTGTAGGTGTGTCACGCGAAGGTAATGGGTAGAAGGGCTGCCTCTCCCACCACTACGGCTGGCCAGGCCTGGGTGAAGGGGCTGCCTCTGCCACCACTGCCTTGGGCTGAGGAAGACCCTGGCGAGGACAGTGGCAGGCCAGGTTTGGGTGGAGGGGCTGCCCCTTCTGCCACTGCTGCCCTGGGCCGAGGAAAACCCCAGCGAGGGCAGTAGCAGGCCAGGTCTGGGTGGAGGGGTTGCCTGCACTTACTGAATTACTGTCTAAAAAGTGTATCACCAACATAAAATGTTTGGAAAGCTCTGCTTTAGAGGATTTAAAGACTCTTCTTCCCCTGAATCCAATTGACCACTGGAAACATTTACATGTGTTCCATATTTACATCAGGGTTTCATTTTAGTATGTTTCCCCATATACATTTTAGTTAAAACAGCAGAAATACTTGCTGCCATGGGAAATCTTTAAAAGTTAATGCATACAAATTGAAATGAAATTAACAGGAAGCCACTGTGAGTATTTTGAAAATGTCTACATGCATCTTTAAAACTAGTCTCAATAACAGGAGAAGTTAGTCATGACTCACATAAGTCTCATTTATCCAAATGGCCCTACAACATGATCAGTTTTGTCTGGATTCAGGCTCTGTGCATCCGTGTATGTGTAAACTGTTGACTGTAACTTGAGAGATCAGATTTCCTTTTGAATTTAAAGTTTTTTTATACATGTATAAAGCTACACTAAGAGTTGTCTCTGATGCTCAGTCATATGTATTTTTCTTCAAAATACCTTTTGTATTATTTCTGACCATAGTCTTAAATTCTGCATGGAGGACCAGGCAGGACAGAAACTGCTTAACCCTTTTAATTCTTAACCCTTTTAATTCTAGCTATACTTTACCTAACAGAACCTTGCCGTGAGCTAAACTGGTACCAGCAGGGTAAAATACTGACATTCTTAGTAAAAAATAAAACAGTCCCTTCTACCTCCATTCCTGTTCAAGACTACTACAGCTGCAGCTGATTTTAAAAGCAAAGCCTCAGGGGGGGAAATACACGGCTATCATCTGTCATATGATTTACACCTCCAGTTAATTTGTTTCTATTAACCTGAAAACTGAAAATAGTGCTTACATTCTGCTAATTGTTGCTTCTGATGCAAGTGGTCAAAGTTCATTTGTGGCTCTGGAAAAAGAAGAAAAGTTAAATAATCTTCACATCCGTTGTCAGCAAAATGCTAAGTGTGATATATTTTCAAATGATACAGAAATTTGGTTTGAAACAAAATTCTGAAGTTTTCCTTTCTTGGAAGATTAAATTTGCAATGAGATCAAGGTTTAAGCAAGCTCTGCAGAGGGCCAATAATACAGAAGTTTTTGTTTAATCAGATAGTGAACTGAACTCCAACTAGAAATTCTGTCAATCTGTCAACACGGTTGTGGATGCAGCACAAGATGACCACACAAGCCAACCACTTTAACCTGGACTGAAACAGGAAGTAATTCTAGTTGAACAGACCTTTTGGCCCATCATGAATCTTCTAGGATTAAAAGGATTAATCAGATAAAGAAAATTGATCATTCACTTCAAAATACCTATTTCAAATACCAGGTAACAAGGACCCAGGAGGTCAACAACACTGCTGTCCTATGAATTTACAATGCCCTCTGCTGGAGCTCCAATAAATAAAAAGATAACTGGAACACCAAATATCACCCCAAAATATCACATTACATTACTTATGTTTTTTGTAGAAGATTAAAACTTTTGAATTGCATCCTGCATTTGTTGATCTTATGTTTAAAAAAATGTGAGTCTACATTAAGCCACAACTAACTACATAAAAATTCAGGAAGCTCAATACCATTCATAAAGCAATGCTAGCCACATTGGTCTAATTCTGAAATCCAAGGTTAGAATTACCTCAAAGTGAACAAAACTATGGACAAGCCTTCAAAATTTTCAGATCATCCAGGAAGATGTTTGAAAAAAGTAGTGGGAGGAAAATGAGGAAGGGCAAAAAAGCTGATTATGTTGAAGCCTGCAGGATCAGACATTTAAGACGGAGGAGACATACAGACTTAAATATATTATATTCTCCACGTTAAACATATGGCACTTTTTATCTTGGACTTGGAGAACTCATGATGTCAGCAATTTTTTTTCTAAAAATATAATGTCAGTTAATTATGTTTGTCTTCAACAATTAATATAATTTACTACAGCTTCTTAACAGAAAAAATAACAAAAATGCGTATTTATGCAATCTTGGGAGCAATGCTCGAAGTTCAACAGTATGAATACTATGTTGAATATGAATTATGAATATGTACACCTTACCTGATTCCTTCTTGTCATAGTAATGATAGATCCCAATGTCTCGGTCTGCATAATTAGGTAAATGTAACGTTGAATTAATACCTTTGCACTTCAAATAAAAAATTTGGGGGAGTTGGAAACTATGTTATAGGTAGGGTGGGAAATCAATGAAAATGACAGCACAATTATTGGACATTCTTTTTTTTACATGGGAGTCACCCTTCACATACAAAAGTCCAAATAATTTTTCATATTGCACATCTGACACAGTGGTACTGACCCTTAACAGCACCCACAGCAAGGGGGCAAGGAAGTAGATGGGCAGAAGTGGGTGAGGCAAGCAGCAGGAGTGGACGGGGTGAATGGCAGCAGGAAGGAGAGGAACAAGTGGAGGTGGGCGGGATGAGCAGCGAGAGTGAGCAAAGTGAATGGAGGCTGGCAGAGGAGGGGTGAGTGGAGATGGGCGGGATGAGCAGCAGGCAGAAGTGGGCAGGGTGAGTGGCAGTGGGGTTGGGAAAGCAGTAGCAGGAAGGGAGGTGCAAGTAGTGGGCGGAAGTGGGCAAGGCAAGCAGCAGGAGCGGGTGAGGTGAATGGCGGTGGGCAGGGGAGGGGCGAGTAGAGGTGAGGAGGGAAAGCAGTGGGCAGAAGTGGGCAGGGTGAAGAGCAGGAGTTGGCAAAGTGAATGGTGGTGGGCAGGGGAGGGGTGAGTGGAGGCAGGCAGGGCAAGCGTCAAGTGGAAGTGGGCAGGGTGAGTGGTAGTGGGCATGGGGTGAGTGGTGGGCGGAAGTGGGCGAGCAGCGGGAATGGCTGGGATGAATGATGGCAGGTGGGGAGGGGTGAGTGGAGGTGAGTGGGGTGAGCGGCAGGCAGGAGTGGGGGGGCGAGTGGGGATGGGGGCGGGGGGCGAGTAGAGGTGGATGTGGCAAGCAGACAGGCAGAAGCAGGTGGGGTGAGCAGTGGGAGAGGTGAATGGCAGCAGGCAGGCGAGGGGTGAGTGGAGATGGGCGGGATAAGCAGCAGACGGAAGGGTGAGCAGCAGTGGGAGTGGGCAAGCAGCAGGCAGGGAGATGCAAGTGGTGGGCGGAAGTGGGTGAGGCAAGCAGCGGGAGTGGGTGAGGTGAATGGCGGCGGGCAGCGAAAGAGCGAGTGGAGGTGGGCAGGGGTGAGTGAAGGGTGGAAGTGTAGGGTGAGTAGCAGTGGGGGCAGTGTGAATGGCATGCAGAGGCGGGTGGGGCCAGCAGTGGTGAGGGCGCCCTCCCGACATCAGCACCCAGGGCACACATCCCAGTTGCCCCAGCCTAGATCTGCCTCTGATCTGACAGGCTCATTCCCCAGTTACTGGTCAAAAACATCTGGGTGGCAGTTTCACAGGCAGGTTACTTGAAGGGCTTTTTACTGCAAAACCTAAAGAAGGAAAAGGCTGCTAAGGGGCCCATTGCGATAAATTAGAAGCTACCAATGAAACAAAGGTTTGCTTGGAATGTCTTCCTTTCAAAAACATGCCCTTCCTCGAATGAAAAGTGCGGAAAATGAGTGATCCAATCTGATAGCTGTAGCTTTGCAGAGATGGTGTGCCCTCTTTGTTCTTTCGGAAAGCCTTATTCTCTACAAAATCTGCCCAGGCCAAAGATGAATTTTTTCCTTGTTTGGAAATGGTGGGTGGTCAGGAGCTGAGTGGTGCCACTGACAGGCTGGAGAGCAAAGAACATTTTTTGTAGAATGCTTGTTTTAGAAAAGCAAACATACTATATACAGCCAGCAGTCCACATTGGCGGGCTTCACTTTTGCGGATTTGATAATTCACAGATTATTTGCTGTCACCTGTGCTGCCTCCCTATGACATTTTTAATAGGGACTGCAAATCTCCTGAGGCTGAGAAACTTCAAACGAGGCTTGGAAGTCTCTATTAAAAATGGTGTGGGGCAGTAGAGGAGGTGGCAGTAAGCCCCACCAGCCACCCACTTCTGCCTAGAGAAGGAACCCAGATGCCTCAAAGGAATCCACGGTGGGTTGAATATAGTGATCGTAATTTTTGTGTGTGTGTTAAATATGATTTGAGAGGGCCTAGAGTTATTCATGGTTTTTCCACTTTCATGGGGGGTCCTGTGCCCCTAACCCTAGCGAATGCGGAGGGATAACTGTATTCAGCAGAATGTCTACATAATTTCATAAAACTCAAGACCTGGATTAGTAACATCTACCTTACCTTCAACATGCAATGTATTCTTCAGCGACCAAAGGTGCATCTCACACAGAAAGACAGTCATCTGAAATGGCCTGCAGCTAATTCTAGAGCAAGGATAATTAACACAAAAATGTTAGGCTGGGAAATAAAACTGTTTACTGTAGGCTATTTATAAAATCTAAGAGCAATAAATACCCTCTTTTCTAATGGTTTCACAAGCAAAACTCAACAAGTAGAGTTTTTTATAAGTCATGCTGATGCCTACTTTTCACATTTCTTTTTTAGTCCTCTTATAGCAGGATTCTCTTCTCCTCTTTTCTTTTCTTTTTTTTTTTAGCAAATGGGACTTCTATAAAAAAATAAGCCCACTGTCATATTTTGGCAGGATCATCAGAGGAAGAGCAAAGTTTCATTTGTATTAAAGCCTAGCAAGATGCTTTCCAAGGAGGCAGTGGTAACAATGTGGTGGTGGATGGGAGGATGTTTAAGAAGTTTAAGTGTCCTAAAGTTGGCCATGCATTCATCCAACATACCTCATTTCAAAATAATACAAAAATGTGTATTGTTTCCCAAAATGTCTCTGGAAAAACTTGTTTTTAAATATTTTTTTAAAAAAGGATTTGTTCCTATAAGAGAACCATGACAATTATTTTTTTCATGTTGGTGCTACCAGTGCTTAACTCCAACAGATAGTTCCTACTAGAACACACCTGCTAAATCAGTGAAACTTAGGCCATTTCCGCACTAGATTATTATCTATTATTATCTAGGGAGGGACCTCTAAACTGCAAACCCCAGGATTCCATAGGATGTTGAAAGTGAAATAATAGCACTATAACAGTCTACTGTGGAAATGGACTTAGATAAGTAATAACAAGTTGCTACTGATTCTATGGGCGTACTTTAGTTCATAGAATCATAGAAATGTAGAGTTGGAAGAGACCACGCTGGTCATCCAGTCCAACCCCCTGCCACACAGGAACACCCTCAAAGCACTCCCAACAGATGGCCATCCAGCCTCTGCTTAAAAACCTCCAAAGAAGGAGACTCCACCACACTCCGAGGCAGCAGATTCCACTGCTGGACAGCCCTGACTGTCAGGAAGTTCTTCCTGAGGTTCAGGTGGAATCTCCTTTCCTGAAGCTTGAATCCATTGCTCCTAGTCCTGGTCTTTGGAGCAGCAGAAAACAAGCCCTCTCCTTCCCCTACATGGCATCCCTTCAAATATTTAAACATGGCTATCATGTCCCCTCTTAACCTTCTCTTCTGCAGACTAAACATACCCAGTTCTCTAAGTCTATCCTCATAGGGCATGGCTTCCAGGTCCCTCACCATTTTGGTTGCCCTCCTCTGGACTTGCTCCAGCCTGACCATGTCCTTCTTGAATTGGGGTGCCCAGAACTAGACACAGTATTCAAGATGAGGTCTAACCAAAGCAGAGAAGAGTGGTACCAGTACCTCCCTCGATCTAGACACCATACTCCTATTGATGCAGCCAAGAATTGCATTGGCTTTCTTGGCTGCCGCATCACATTGCTGACTCATGTTCAGCTTGTGGTCTATGAAGGCTCCTAGATCCCTTTCACATGTACTGCTATCCAGCCACGTGTCCCCCATCCTATATTTCTGTATTCCATTTTTTCTACCTATGTGTAGGACCTTACACTTCTCTCTGTTTAATTTCATTTTGTTAGCTTTGGCCCAGCTCTCCAATCTATCCAGGTCATTTTGAATTTTGATCCTGTCCTCTGGAATATTAGCAACCCCTCCCAATTTGGAGTCATCTGCCAATTTGATGAGCATGCCCTCTATTCCTTCATCCGAGTCGTTGATAAAAATGTTGAACAGCACTCGGCCCAGGACAGAACCCTGTGGCACCCCACTAGTCACTTCTCTCCAGGATGAAAAACAGCCATTCGTGATCACCCTTTGGGTTCAGTCGGTCAACCAATTACAAATCCAACTAACAGTGACCCTGTCCAGCCCGCATTTTACTAGCTTCTTTGCAAGAATGTCATGGGGAACTTTGTCAAAGGCCTTACTGAAATCAAGACATACTACATCCACAGCATTCCCTTCATCTATCAAGCTAGTAACTCTATCATAAAAAGAGATAAGATTAGTCTGGCACGACTTATTTTTGAGAAATCCATGTTGACTTCTCGTGATTACCGCCTTGCTTTCTAAGCGATTAGCAACTGACTGCTTAATGATCTGTTCCAGGATCTTTCCGGGTACTGATGTCAGGCTGACTGGGCGATAATTATTTGGGTCCTCTTTTTTTCCCTTCTTGAAGATGGGGACAACATTTGCTCTCTTCCAGTCTGCTGGAACTTCTCCTGTCCTCCAAGATTTCTCAAAGATTATAGCAAGCGGTTCCGAAATGACCTCTGCCAGCTCTTTTAATATCCTAGGATGCAATTCATCTGGCCCTGGAGACTTGAATTCATCCAGTGCGGCCAGGTATTCCTGTACCACCTCTCTACCTATTATGTGCCTCATTTCGCCTGCTTCCTCACCTGCTGTGCTTGTATCATTCTGGGAAAAAACTGAGGCAAAGAAGGTGTTAAGCAGTTCTGCCTTTTCTCTTCCCCGTTAGTAATTTGCCATCTTCTCTGCGCAGCGACTCTATTGTCTCTTTCTTTTTCCTTTTGCTACGGATATATTTTAAAAAGCCCTTTTTATTGTTTTTAATGTGTCTGGCCAGCCTAAGTTCGTTCTGTGCTTTAGCCTTTCTGACCTCCTCCCTACATCTCCTAGCTACTTGCTTAAATTCTTCTTTGGTGGTTTCCCCTTCTTCCATTTCCTATACATGTTTCTCTTAACACTTAGCTCAACTGAGAGTTCTTTAGTCAACCATTCTGGTTTCTTCAGATGCCTTCCATTTTTCCTCCTTATTGGCACAGTTTTAGACTGTGCCTTCAGTATCTCCCTTCTAAGGAACTCCCATGCCTCCTGAACTCCTTTCCCTTTCACTATTCTAGGCCCAATTATTTAATGATACTCAGAATTTTTGCATAGTTTTGACTTCTCTTCCAGTCTCAAATCAGTTTTGAACAGCTCTCTACAACTGAATTAGATGTGATAGTGCAGATTCTCTTAACTCTTTCTGTTAAAAATTATGTATCACTACAATTGCGTACTAGAATAATAGAAAGAACTATTCATGTGTTGAGTAACTGAACAAATAAATAATAAATAAATATACTAATGTCTCTTGACTAAAATCTTCACAGTTAATTTTATAATCCAAAAAAGATGATTTTTTATTTTTATATTGTTAGTTTTGGATGAAAAGTTTGCTGAAACATTTTGAATCATTTATTTTTGTGGTGTAGGAACCCATCCCTGTTCACTCCATGTTATATTTTCCTCTGGTACCATATTTTCTGTTAAAGAAGTAATGCTTAGGAATACAGTTACTTCATTAACTTAAGTATAACTATTTCATTATCATATAAATTAAGTGCACTCCCACCAACTTTCTGAACTCTGCCACAAAACAGAATGAATTTAATTCTGTTCTTACTGCATATCACACATGCATTGGCATCCAATGCACAGGAGATTCTTTTGTTTTGCTGTGAGAAGAAGAGTATACCACTTTCAAGTCCTGCCATTTGGCCTCAGCACCCAAGCTTATGTACAAAATGCATGGTGGTGGTAGCTGCAGTGTTACATCAGAGAGCAATTGTCCTATTTCCATATATTTGTTCTGTTCTGTATAGAAAACCAACCAAGGTTCACAGTCCTTAAACAGAGTCTATAGAAGCAGCCACGACTGAGGTTTACAGAACTTATCAAACAATTACCGTTCTTGTTCCAGCAGTCCAGATCAGCAATAAATTCAGAGTGTCAATTCAAGAGAGTATCCAGTAGTGTAGTCAGCACACAAAGCAAGGTTCAGGAACACGAGCCAAGGATCAAAAGATAAACATACTGCTTCCACTGGAAAGGGTAGTTGTCTACAACTGACTTCTTACTATTAAGTCTCTGATATATATTGGCCAGCAGCCTCCCTCAGCTATTGCTTGGTTAATGAGTCTTTCCTATATAAGTGTTCTGAACATCTTGTAGGTCCTCTCTTACTGGCCTGCAGTAAGTATTCTCCCATTCAAGTCCATGTTTTGTGGCTGTTGGGAACGATCTTATCTATGTCTGCACCTGGATTCTGGGACTAAGGCATGACCATCAATTACTGGCTTCTAGTCGCATCCACTTGAGACAAGAACACCACCAGAAGGTTGCTCGATACACTTGGTCTTGTAGCGAACTACAAAAAGTCCCACCTGGTCCCATCTCAAGAAATCAAGTTCACTGGAGTATTATTGGTTCTTGGGGTACTATGGGTTTCCTCTTGATAGACAGATGGTTGATACTCCACAGAACTGTCTCTCATTGCCATCAAATGAGATACATTCATGGACAGAATGTACAAGTCCTCCTCAGTCTCATAGGCTCAACAACAGCAGTCAGCCCATTTGCCAGGCTACAAATGAGACATCTTCAGATGTGGTTCAGAAACTTTGACTCTCTTCAGCGTCATGGATCAAAGTTCCTCACGATAACGCAGTCGGTCGTGTGCTCCCTTCAACAGTGGCAAAGCATCCAAAATGTCCAAGCAGGCATGCTATTCCTGCCTCAGCCTCCATCCATCAGTAATAGTCACCATGGAACCTCTCTAGAAGAATAGAGAGCAAACTCCAAGGGACTGACAGTTAAGGGTCTGTTGTCACACTCAGAGAGGCTACTGCACATAAATGCTTTGGAATTTCTAGCAGTCATCTAAGCATTTTGAGTCTTTGAGGATCTCCTATAAGGCAAAACAGTACAAGTGGTGACAGACAACACCGTAGTCAATTACTATTGAGCACTCTCTTCAGGCTTACAATCCACCTTGGTGCATAGCATGAAAACTATTGTCTACAGTGATCCATCTTCCAAGGGACAAAAATGTCCTGGCAGACAAACTCACCTGCACAGCTTTGTCATGCTCAAATGCAAGCTACACATGAGTACTCTGAAAGAGATCTTCAGGGCTTGGGGCATTCCACTGATAGAGCACTTTGCGTCCCCCCTCAACAAGTGCAATATCTTCTGTTCCAGGACCAAGGAGAGAAAAGGATCACTGGGAGACATGTTCCTCTACAGTTGAAAAAGGACCGTCATGTATGCTACCCACTCTTTCCTCTCATCACCAAGGTGCTACGAAAGATGAAACAGGACAAAGCAAAGGGTATACTGATCATGCTGTGGTGGCCATGACAGGCATGGTTTGCCCTGCCAATGTTTCTCTCATGAGGACGGTACTGGATACTTCGGTACAGACCAAATCTCCTCACTATGCACAACAGCAAGATGAAGCATCCAGACCTTCAATCCCTCAAGCTTACGTCTTGGAACCTCTTCCTCTGAACTCACTCTCTTGTCCAGTGAGACAGATCTTACAAGCAGTATATAATCCATTGATGGGGCAGTCTTATACCTAAGTGAGCTAGATTCTGGGACTTCTTACTTGAGAAGCAAGTAGACCCTCCTTCTGCTTCTACCTCTCACATCTTGGACATTTTAGTATCCCTGTCAAATAAGGGATTATCCCTGTCTTTCATAAAGTGTCAGCAATCTCATGGTATCATCAAAGAGATGGAATACCCTCTTGTTTTTTGGACCCCCCAATTAAAAGATTCTTGAAAGGCTATAAGAACCTTCACCTTCCAGTCATTGCTCCTATGACTGCATGGAATTTGTATCTGGCTCTTTTACAGCTTCCACAAAGGCCACTTGAACCTATGGCTTCCTGTGACATCTGACTTCTTTCTTGAGAAACTACCTTTTTGGTAGTAGTTACACTTGTCAGGAGAGCTGGTGAACTTTGAGCTGGTGCTCTCCGAGTGGATCAACCCTATCTTAGATTCCACAAGGAGAAGGCAGTCCTTCATTCAGACATCTCCTTTCTCCTGAAAGTTGTCTCATTTAATCTAAATCAGGACATTATATTGCCGGCTTTCCTGTGGAAACCTTCTTCTGACCAAGAGCTCAATCTCCATTGTCTTGATGTGTGTCATGCTCTAGCCTTCTATGTGCAGTGCACTGCTTCTTTTAGATAGTCACAAGAAGTCTTCCTTTGCTGCTCATGTGCCAAGAAGGACTTCCTGTATCTTCACAGAAATTATCCAAATGGGTGGTAGCTACCTTGCTTATGAACTGGCTGGCAAGCAACCTCCTGGTCAGCTGAGAAGTCCTTCTACAAGAGCTCTTGTTGCCTCCACAGCCTTCTTACAAGGGGTACACAAGAGCTGCCACACAGTCACAGTGTTTCACCTTCCTCTCTCACTACAGACTGGACATTAGATCAAGAGAGGATGCTGCCTTTGGGAGAGTGGTGCTCTTTTCCTCTGTAGCTGTTTTCCTCTGTAGCATGACACTCCAGCCGCCGGTGGTTAGCAGCTTGCTATCTTCCATTTGTGTGAGTCACAGAGACCACAAAGAAAAACAGCTTGCTAACCTGTAACCGTGTTTCTTCAAGTGGTCATCTGTGAACTCACCCAACCCTACCAAACCTCCCCTCCTTGTGTCTTGCTCTTTCCTTTGATCAACCAGCTGTTGCCCTAAGCAACCACGGAACTGAGGGTTTTGGTGAGAAGGTGGTTATGTAACCTCTTGGAGAGGGGAAGTAGGAGGGCTTACCACCAAAATACGTGTCATACTGCTTTAGATGGTTCCAAACCCCACATTGTGCATTCACAGATGACCCATATGTATGAGTTCACAGATGATCACTCGAAGAAGCACAGTTACAGGTATGCACTCTGTACTTTTGCATGGAAATGCTCTCATTTTTTCAGACAAACTCTTGACAATGAAGATACTGTTTTAACATTGCTTCTTAATGCTACTTTAATGCAACTCTAGTGGTACGGAACTGTTACTGTTACATTGCTATCTTATATTACAGAATTGTTAAATTACTCTCTTTCCCTGTAGCCTCCTTTAAGAAATTTGCTGAAAATGGGCTGTCAATTGCCATAAATACATAAATAAATAAAGTGGGTTGAAAACCATGAGAACAGAAAGCCAAAAAGTGGGGTCCTGAATCTTATTGATGGTCCAAACTAGAATCGGTCCACTGAATCAACGGGATTTATGTAACTAGTGAATTACCATAACTAATACAGTGGGTTCTAGATAGGATGACCAACAGGAGTTAGGGATGACAGTGGCAATTTAAATTCCCTAACTCTTATTTTTCAGTCGTTAGAGTGTTTGATACCTAACTGAATGCACAGCTGATAAACAAAGCTCCTCTTTACTCGATATTTGTTTTAAAACAGGAGGCTTTAAGCCTTTTATAAAAAATGTGATTGTGACTACACTCACTAAATTCAAGGCAGAAATCCTAGAGTGCTCAGTTTATCTTTATTGCAATGAATATAATAGAATTTAATTTTGAAAACATTCGAATTATTTCTATCAATGCTATTGTTAATTAGATACAATGAATATAATGCTTGCACACCTCTCTTCAGTTTGTTTGTGGAAGTACAGAGTAATGAGGCTTTTTTCTTCACTTTCTACTTTAACATAGAGAGCTGCTCATAGAAGCACACAGGATAGGTCACTACTACATTTCAGACTCTGAGATAAATGTTGGATCTAATCAGACACAGCATTATCAAGAGAGAAGTGTAGCAAATTCAGAAAACTGTGATCCACCACATTTAATTATACAAGCTGGGCTTAAAACATTTTTCCAATAGGGAAGAGAAGTGAGAATTCAGTACGAAGAAGAGTTATTTTTAGTATAATTTATCAAGGCGACAACTTCTCAGCGGCAAAACACCATAACAACTTTAACTGTTCAAATTACTTCCCTCAGTTCTTGCGTCACCACAGATAGGTATCAATTTGCTTAATGCATCACAAAATTATATACAATCATATCATAGAACTGACTTAATTAACCAGCATCTAGTAAGCACAGCAGAATCACAAAAATTATGTGTCCATAACAGATCAAGCTGTAGTTCATTGATAAAATGTAGGTTGTCCTTCATCATCTATCTAACTGGTCCCATCTTCACTATAAATTTATGTTCTCTCCTTCTCTCTTCTGTTCTCATGTGGTTATTTCTCTCATTCAGTTAACATCTAACTGTTGTATCATTCTAAATCCTACACTGGGGTGAAAAAGAAGGAAGGTGAAATCTATCTTCTACCTCAGTTTTTCTTTCCCCCAGAACCTTTACAAACAATTTTCCTCCAAATGGAATTTTAGTACAGGAAGTAAGCCATATGGGGACTAGGGATGACTTTCAGCAGAATATTTAATTTACAATATTTATTAACTGAAATATTGCTACTGTATTCCCCATTCAAAGTATGTTTAGTTTTGTAGACTTATTCTTTTTTCCTTAAATCCAGATTCTAAAATTACTTCACGAAGAGGTTCCTTATAAACTTGTTAATCCATCTGTTAAAAAAAATAATAAAAAAAATACTGACTATCTGTGGCATATAAGCCAAGTAGACAATATAGTGGCGGGGACAGAGCTTTGTAAACATTAAAAATGTTTGCCAACATTGATTTTGCAAATGTCTTTTCAAAGCAACGGCTGTACAATTTAACATATTGTACACTGATTTTAAAGCCACACTGAAGCTCATATTGTCAGAAAAAGGCCTAACGATGGCTTGTATAAATAATCACTGAAAAGAAATACATTATCTGATAACCTAAAAATTCTGGCCTGAAAATCACACACTGTAAACTAATTTCCATTTGCTGAGAAGTTGTTTCATGCTCCACTGAATTAATTCTCCACATTTTTAAGAACTCTGGAAATAAGTCCTATCTTGTTCAATTACAAGAGGTCATGTAATAACTATAGAGCTTTCAATTTTAAGACATTTGCATGTATAACACTAGCAAAATAATATCATACACTTAGCATCTCTTTTGGGAAAACAAGTAGGCTGAAAAGGCTCCAAGACTTTAGTTCTCATGTACTGAACAGATTCCAGGTTCCTTGATCAATCAGTACAAAACACCAAATACCAAAAAATGTGAGTTAATCTGTGAAAGTATAGAAGCACTGTGGCTCAGTTCTGAGAGACATCCATGCATGCAGATTACTGTTTTTCAAAAGTGTTCATTTCATTTCAATATTCATTCAAATATTCAGCTGCCACTTTTTATTAGATGTTTGTCATTTTGGTGAATATAAATGATTGAATCATCTGACATAGACCAGTTCGGTACTCCACTGTCATAGCGCCATTATTTCACTTTCAACATCGTATGGAATCCTGGGGTTTGCAGTTTAGGGAGGAGCATTTAGAATTCTCAGCCAGAGAACACTTCGGTCTCAATAAACTACAAATAGGATATTGAAACTGGAATAATAGCACTATAACAGTGTAGTGCAGAAATGGCCTTAGTCAGCAGCACACTTTAAAAAAAAGTGACTTGATTTTATTAGAATTATATCCCACTTTTCTTCACAAAGTGCCCACAGGAGTGAGGAAACTGTTTAAAACACAGTTACAATCAGAATAATAAAATCACAAATATACAGCAAAACACAATAAAACTATCAACATGACTGTTACCGCAGTTTCTAGCTGGACTTGGGGGATACCAGATATCATTTTGATATCAATAATTTGGCCTTCTTCACCTATTCCTTCCCATGTGCTTGCAAGGCCCCTGGACAAGCACGCAAACAGGCTCGGTCACTGATCGCTGTAATATTCCAAAACAAATACAGGCTGGCTAGAAATAGCCAAACTGCCACTTCAGGAGACATCCAGGAGACCTATTATGTATGCACGCTACTTGCAAAGAACTCCCTGCCCCAAGCAGGCAGCTTGATGAGCCAAATACTCAAGCGTCAAGCACCTGCGTTTGCATACTGGCTACCCTATTGACAATTCAGACTTAACTCAATCATGCTAAATTCTGACCTTTCGGAGGCTTTGTCTCCAGCCCAAAACTCATTGTTTTCCCCAAGTACAGACTAGCCTACGGTCACATTTTCCCCTATAAGAAACCCTGACTTTGAGAGCTTCCTCGGATCACTCCCGACTTCCATACCACCTTGCTGCCGCTTTGCTTGGCGAGCCTTCCCCTCAGTCCCACATACTGAGAACCTTCATATCCACGAACTCTATCTTCAGACTACCGGGGCTTCAGGACAGGTGCAGTATTTCCCATAAAAAAAATTTCCTCTCAAAATCCCTTTATCCAACTTCAACCTTTATTTCTCTAGTTATCTGTGCGACTGTGCTGCATACACTTGTTTGATTGCATTTTAATAAAAACAACAATGATTATTTCACTTCTGTTTGCTCCTTGACTCGGTCTGACCCCGTAGACGATGGGTAAAAGATCTCGCTCCGTTGCCCTGCCTTTCGTATTGCTAACTTGTGCTCTGACTAATTTCCCCAACTTGTATAATTCGGAGAGCATTTAGGTGTCCCTCACGGGACCCCCAGAAATCAGGGTAACAGGACACCTGGCTTGAAAGCAGTATGTGTGAAAAGGATCAAGAGGTCTTAGTAGATCTTAAGTGAACATGGGTCAACAGTGTGATGCGGTAGACAAAAAAAGGCAATGCATTATCAGGCGAATAGTGTCCAGATCAAGGGAATTAGCAGTACAAATTTATTTTGGTTTGGTTAGACCTCACCTGGAATACTGTGTCCAGTTCTGGGCACCACAGTTCAAGAAGGATATTGACAAGCAGAAATGTGTTCCAGAGGAAGGTGACTGAGATGATTAAAGGTTTGGAACTCAAGCCTTATGAGCAACAACTTAGAGAGTTAGGCATGTTTAGCTTGAAAAAAATAATATTGAAAGGTGATATAATCATCTTTAAATATCTGAATGCATGCCATGTAAAATGAGCTCATTTTCTATTGCTCCAGAGACTGGAACATGAAATAATGGACGCAAATCACTAGAAAAGATACTCCACCTGAACATTACAAAGAATGTCTTCACAGTAAGAACTATAGAACAATGAGATGGACAGTCTTAAAGAGTAGCGGACATTCCTTCTTTGGAGGTTCTTAAACAGGTTGGATGGCCACCTCTCAGGAGTGCTTTCGTTGTGTATTCCTGCATGACAGGGAGATGGGCCAGGTGGCCCTTGCAGTCCCTTCTCTCTCATTCTTTGATTCCTCTTTTTCCTGTTTGCTGAATGCCAGAACCTATTCAGTCCACTATTCAGCAAAGTTTTGTATCCTAATTCATTCATATTTCAGTTAAACTACTTTTAAAGCCATGTCTTAACTAACACAAACAGCAATAGAATTAAGCAGAGCTACAAAGTATAAACTTCAGGTAGTTGCACTACGATGACATGTTCAGCTATGTATCAGCTTCACTTACCAATATTAATAAAGTGTTTAATCAACACCAGAAGTACCTTCAAAGTATGAAAAGTTAAAGAGATCACAGACGACAAAAACACCAAATTACTGGAGTCTGAACTCCACAAAATTCAAAATTCATATTCACATTTTGTTAGACCATTAAGGCTACGGAGAATATCTGTTAGTAGATGAGTGATCCAAAGAAAAGATATTCATGACACAGGAAACCAATAAAAATGTGAAATGTCTACATTTTTGAAGAATAATTTTAAGTACTACAATTACTTACCAACATCTCAAGTTAAAAGTTCACACATTTTCAAAGAAGTGATTACGGCAGAAAGGAATTAAGACAGTATAAACTTGTTTCTAGTAGTTGGAGGCAGGCAAAACTAAGTAAAAATTGTTAACCCAATTTACTTATTTGTTCAGTCAATTTCCAGTAGAGCAAAAAGTAAATACTAACTTTGCCACAGTCACATTTAAAATCATGTTACTATAAACTTCCTGCTGATCAGGTTGTTTTTATATAAATGTTGCAGCCACTTGAGATGCTTTAGTTCCCACTGAAGTCAAGTATCTGGGCTTAACTCAGCTTATGGTGGTAATACATTTTCCTGATATACAAAAAAAAGGGAAATTTCCTCGGAATATTTTATTTCAAGCTGCATTTACTAAATCATGAAATAATTACAATGCTCATTTCCCAGTCTTTCCCTTTGCAAGAAATACAAAAAGAAATAATCCTTTTCTGCTTTTGTATTCCTTTCTGATCTTCAAACAGGATTATATGGGGGGAAAAAACCCTTTATATTCAGATATGCCTACCTCCTCTGAAAGAAAGAAAAGACCCATCAATGTTTATACTACAATAATTTAAGATTGCAGTGGTACATGTATAGCTTTATTATATGTCCTTGTACAGATAGGAGGACAAAAAGGCTTTGAAGAAACATAGGTACTTGTTCAACCATTTCAATAACCAAAATCAAACAAGTAAATAATTAAGTACCAAAAATAAAGAAGTATTTGAATAAATGTGGATGTAACATCGGCTATTTTCCTATTTGTATTTTCAATGCATTCATTTAAACATGCTGTTTTGCTTAATGGCTCAAGTTAGACTCCTTCTGTCTGATTCTGAAAATACTACTTTTCACAGAAGACTTCTAAAACATTTGACTATTCTTAATCTATACAAATTTTTGGTTCAGACTGAAAGGATATGCATGGCTTTAGGTTTGTTTTTATTTTTGGAAGCCTGAGACTAGCAAAACTTAAACCCTGTCCTGCAGCAATTATCCCCCCCCCCGCCATTCACACAAACCAAAATCCCCCTAATGAATGATAGTTTAAATCAACCGGGGTACACGTGAGCTCTGGGGACATGAGGGCATGTTGTTTGGCTTTCCTGTCCTCCAGAGAGCATTCTAGGCATTTTAAGACAAACAACAAATCTGAAACATTTGGCAACATTTTATTTTGGTCCCTGGGAGTTTAGTAGGCTCCAAGCATGCTCAAAACGGCCTCCACATCTCACAGAGATCATTTTTGAGTATTCTAGAGGGAATTTTTTTTTCTGAAACAATTTTTTGATGTGTGATTTCTTTTTGACTACTAGGGCCCCCTGAAAGCTGCCCATGGGCGGCCCTCTGCCTATCTCTGATTTATACCAAGTAGGAAACATTTTTCAGCTAGAGATGTGTGAGAGCAACAATATTTAATTGGGTTTCCACAAATAAATTTTATTTTTTTTCAAAAGTTTCACTAGATTCCAGCCTCTGATAAGGTTACATATTGTGAAAGTGTCAGTGTTGGCACTTGCTGCAAAAGAACCTTCTTTCATGCCATGACTTCTACACTTTTCCATGTCAGAGATTTCCATGGTTCTTACATTGTACATACATTTCCAAAACACTGATTTCTTTAGATTTTCACTGCTTAGAGTGAATGGTACTACATCATTCAAATACTTATTACAGGATGCTGAGAGAGCCAATTCATTCATTATAGCCACATGTGGTAGCTGTTGAGAACCCCTTCTATGCAGTTGGGATTCATGCATGCCAACCTAATGGTACAGAAAGTCTTCATGGTGATGTGGAAAGTCACCAGGAATCTGAGGTGCTCAAGTGATGCAATGGAATAAGCACATTTGATTTTAACTCCTAGTTTTTATTTTATCCTTGTTCTTATCATCACTTACATGTTTTGTTATGCTAATAGTTTCAAATATAGTTGAATACCCCTCATGAGAATTTATCTTAAAAGACTTTTTATACTTTTTAAATACAAACAAATATCTTGCAAAATTATCATAGTTGTTCACATACATGAACTGATTCTCAGTTTGGAATCAATTTGTTCAGTTACAAGGGTTTTTTCAAAATGTATCCTCGGAGCAAGCTGACCCTATCTGGAGTGCCAGCTGGGCCACAGGGCTCCAGAATTCTTTGTAACAACTTTTTCACAGGCAAGATCAAGCCCTGAGTGTTATTTTAACACTAGTGAAATTTATATGTAGGGCATATCGTAAATTCAGGATGATCTGGATATATTTACTAACAAGACTGAATAATAGGATAAAATATATTGCAGAATGTTGTTGTTCCTAAGTAAGTCTGGAGTTATGAGGGGAAAACTATAATAAATATCTCTTATGGACCATGAAAGTGTAAGCAAGAGTCTTTCTGAGAAAGTCCTGTATTTCTCTTTCTGGACACTTGGGTTCATTTGGTATTCCTTGTAACTACATATATATAATCAGTCTGATTTCTCTCTTTCTGGGCAGTTACAAATTTACACATGAAGAATACATTATAAAAAATAATTACCTAGGTTAGGCCTGCACAATATATGGCCCGGGGGCTGCATGTGGCCCGCCAAACGATTTCGTGCAGCCCGCATTGCTTGTGAGCACAAGAGCTGAAAAAGGTTGCAGCAATTAGGTTGCTGATGGTTTTGAATGAACCTGGCTGGGCTGTTCCTTCCTCCTTCCCTCCAGGGTCAGCAGAGAGCTGAGCTGATGCTACCTTTTGCCCTTGCACAAGATGGCGGCAGTTGCTTCTTCTCCTGTTTCCCTTGGTGAGGATGGAAGTCCTGGGAAAAGGAGAAGACCAGCTGGGGCTGGAGGGGGCAGGAAAGGAGAAGGTCTCCTTCTCCCTGAGCAAGCCAACATGGACTGTTACACGGCAAACCGGGACCCTCTGCGGGAAGCAGCTTATTAGAGGTCAATGTCCTCATTCACCCCCATCCCTCCTAAACTGCATTTGAAAAAATTAAATTGCATTTAAAGATTGCATTTTAAAATGCAATTTAGGTCTATTCTGGCATGCACCCTTATAAATTCCACCCCCTCCCCATCTGGAATTCCCCTTGTTTATCCTCCAAATCTATTTTCTTCCTCCTTCCTCATAAATAATACTTTTTTTCTGCCACCCCAAATTGTTCCCCTCCCCTTTGATCTTTTGCAAATTACACACTGCTACATTTCTTAAGGCACAGCAATCTTGTGTCTCCAATAATCCTATTTACTGGTTTTGTGTAGCAATAGCAATAACATGTGTATTTCTACACCGCTTATCAGCTAAGTGCTCTCTAAGTGGTTTACAATGTTGTAAGCTAACTGCCCTCAACAAGCTGGGCACTCATTTTACCAACCTGCAGAAGGATGACTCAGCTCCAGGCTGAGTCAACCTGGAGCCCAGCAGGATCGAACTTACAATCTTGTGGTTGTAGTACTGGCATTTAACCACTGCGCCACCAAGCTCTTGTGTAATCACAACTTGCCACATCTGCATTATCTCAGTCGTCCCTAACAACAGGTCAAGAGGATAAGACAGTGGCCATTTCCGCCCTACACTTTTACAGTGCTCTTATTCAGCTTTCAACATGCTATGGAGTCCTGGGGTTTCCAGTTTAGGGACGGGCCTTTAGAATTCTCAGCCAGAGCGCTCTTGGGCCTCAGTAAATTACAAACCCCAGAATTCCACAGGATGCTGAAAGCAGAATAATAGCACTATAACAGTGTAGGGCAGAAATGGCCAGTGTTGTCATTCCCCATGTTGTATATGGGTGGTGGTGGGTGAAATTTAAGGAACGAAGTTTCCCTAAGATTGCTGGGTGAGTTTGTACCAGAGGCAAGATCTGAACTTTTCAGCCATGGAAAGCCACTGGGTGACCTTGGGCAGATCACACACTCTCAGCCCCAGAAAATCCAGTGACAGGTTTGCCTTAGGGTTGCCAAAAGTCAGAAATGACTTGAAGGCACACAACAGCAATAATTCACTGAGTCTACTCTGGTGAGATAAAAGCTTACCCAGAGTTCAAAAGTATTGCTTTAAGACTATAACTCCCATGATTCTCCAGTCAGTAATTATGCTACCGGGGTTTTTGGGAAGTTGTAGTTCACCAAAAGGAACTTTTCTGAAGCTCTTATTTGAAAGGATGTCATGTAAAATATGGAGCAACCTTGTTTTCTGCTGTTTCAGAGACTAGGGACCTTTCCACACTATGCTGTTATAGTGCTATTATTCCATTTGCATCATCTTGTGGAATTCTGGAATTTGCAGTTTAGGGATGGGTATTTAGAACTCTCAGCCAGAGAGCTCTTTGGCCTCAGGAAACTACAAACTCCAGAATTCCATAGGATGTTGAAAGTGGAATAATAGCACTATAACAGTGTAGTGTGGAAAGGCCCTAGGACACAGAGGAGGCTTCAAACTGCAGGAAAAGAAATTCCACCTAAATATTAGGAAAAACTTCCCTAATTTCCCTTTTTTATGCTATGGTTTATTTTATTTGCAAAATAGTTTAATCGTTAATTATACTATAAATTAATTTTGTAAATAAAAAACATTATTATACCATTATCATAACGACTTGGAAAGTGAGGCACTAAAAACCTATCTGTGGCCCGAAGAAGTTTAGCCTATTTAATTATGGCCCTTACCTACTGCCAAGCTGTGCAGATCTGACCCAGGTACTCACTGGCTTCTCTGTTCTGTCTCCAAGGCTTTTTTTGCCTTTTATATGTTCATTATTATTAGACCTTATATGATTAACCTCATTCTGATTGTTTGACTTCTGTCACATTCCATTATACATTATACAGTCCTCCTTCCACATTTGTAGATTTTATTTTCACAAATTCAATTATTTGCATGGTGCGCATGTGCCTTCCCCTACCATTCTCTCCCCCCATTCTCCTGCCTTTGCCCAGGCGCATGTGTCTTCCTTCTCTGCATCCAGGTAACAGGCAAGGGAAAAGAAAGGGGAGCCCTGGAAGGGAATGGGAGGGGCAGCATGGGGGGAGATAGCTGCAGTCTTTTCACATTTGCAAGCGTTCTGTCCCCTAAATCCACGAGAAAGTAGAAAGGCCACTGTATTTTAATATAACATGCAGGTATGAAACAGTAGTATATTGGAGTTCTAATTAAAATTATTGTGTTTACAGCATTTATGTTTTGCGTTCATACACGCAGTCTTCAAAGCATTTTCTGACTATAAGGCACATGTGAACTAGTTTAATGAGTGATGAGAAACACTATTTTGAATATCTCTAAATCTCCAAAATGAAACCTCTCAGCCTTTAAGAGGGGCTTGTTCCAACATCAGATAAGATTTTGGAACAAGATAAGGTCCAACAGTGTTTTACATTTACAAACACTTATTTGTCAACATAAAAATTATCCTACCTGAATATGAATGAGAACATAGCTATTCTTTTATTAAGCTGCACAATCCTTATTTGACATTTTAATACTCAACCTATATACTTGTCACATTATACAGTACTAATTTTTTTACCACATAGTTTGCATCTTTTAAAAATGACTGTGACTACAGCAATTGTCCAAAGGATCACCTTGGGATCTACACATCTCTTTCTCTGCATTAATGTGCCTTAATCCATATTCTACTGTGTTTTGGATCACTATTGCAGTCACAATCATATAAGCATATTTCAAAAAAGACCCAGCATAATGTAGTTGTTTGAGTGTGGGACTATAGCTAAGGGAGACCAAAATTCAAATCCTGCTCAGTCATGAAAACCTACTGAGTGAGTGTAATGATCCCAACTCCTGCCCTTCAGTAGGAGAGGGACCTCTGAAGATCATCTAGCTGCCACCAACCACTGATTTAACCCCTGTGACTCAGTAACTCAATGAGAAGTTATAGGGGAATTTAACTTGCACCTTCTTAATCTCTGACTCTGCCAAGACTTTACCTTGCCTTGCCCCACAGGATATGAGAATCATACATGCATCTGTGTGCACAGACTGAGCAAGGCACATGATGAGAGCATAGAGCAGACAACATCTTTAAAAGAAAAACTTTTATTCGAAGCCAGCAATCTACAGTAGCAAAAAGATATTGTACACATGGAGGCACTGACCTTTAGGCATTACTTAGGAAAATTTGCAAAGTTACAGATAACAGCCTAAGTCATATTCAGCCAAGGTTAAGAAGAACATCAGCCCTAACGTGGCTACCTAAACATTTCTATTCTACTCACAATACAGATAGAATTCTAGGTCTGGTTATTGATGTGAGGCTGGGAGTCTGGATCACCTTGGTCCAGACAGCAACCAAGTTTTGTAGGTTCATACCTCTCCATCTCTCTGTATTTCTCTTAGCCTCACGGCCCCTGAAGCTTTATAACCTCTCACTTGGAAGCATCCATACTTCTCCATGAACTGGTTTCACTCATTGGACAATTGTCTTTCGTGATCTCTGTTGCTCCTTTGTGATGCTGATCTCAATAAATGTAATCCTTGAATGTAAGGTGTCACAATCATGAATATGTACCATATCTAAACATGGAGCAGGTACACATCTGTAACTTCAGGTTACAAATCCGTAACTACAATGCAGAATGCCAACCAATGGTGACACCCCACTATGTGACCCATGCCCTTCCAGTTATTTTCTGAGGGAAAGCTACCTCCCTAAACTGCAAACCCCAAGATTCCACAGGATGTTGAAAGTGGAATAATCGCAATACAACAGTCTAGTGCAGAAATAGCCTAAATTATTCAGTAAGTCCAACTGACTAAAGTATCAGTTGCAACAGTGATCAAAGGGAAATTAATTCCATTCCCAACGGAATATGCTACTGGAAAAAAAACTTTATTATGAGAAGGGGAAAACCCAAGCTCCCACAAGCAAATCGCTTTCTTCTCTTCCTGGCCCCATCAACCAGAACCCAACTGAGGTCCACAAAAGTAAAGCAGTAACTTTCATTATAGGGATGGGAAATAAACCAGAAAGAAGAAAAGCTGCTATATACTAGCAGTTGCGTAGGGACATGGGGGCAGGGGCAATTCGCCCCAAGTGGCAATTTTTTGGGTGTGTCCCAGCCCGTAGCCATGCCCTCACATGCCCTATATCAGAGTCCAGCTCCCTGCCTGTGCCTCACTGCCAGCAAGGGGGAACAGGAGAGAATATCTGTTGCGAGGAGGAGGAGGCGGCAGCGGGAATGTCCGGTACAACAACTATTAAGGAAACCACAGAGCCAAGCCAGGTCGAGGTCCAGTCCAAGAGTCCAGAAAGCAGAGGTCCATCCAGAGGGGTCAAGGGAGACAGAACACCAGGGTCTTGAGGGCTTACATAGTAATTTGCTACAAGCAAACAGCAAGCCATACTGACAGACTTAAATAGTCACTGAAAATAGTTGTTCCTCCACCTCGGAGCCATCATCTATCACACCCTGGCCACGCCCCGACGCACCCTGGCCATGCTCCCACAGCCTGCAGCCACGCCCCATGCACAGTGGCCACGCCCCTCACGCCATTGCCCCCCCCGCACACACTCCAAGTTCCGCCACTGCATACTAGACTACTACCAAGACAATGGTCTTATTTATGGCCTACACACCGACCACACAGTCTTCTAAACTTGTTCATAGAAACATAGAATCACAGAATCCTAGAGTTGGAAGAGACTGCAGGAGCCATCGAGTCCAACCCCCTACTATGCAGGAATACCCATCAAAGCATTCCCAACATCCAGCCTCTGCTTAAAAACCTCCAAAGAAGGAGACTCCACCACACTCCGAGGCAGCATATTCCACTGCTGGACAGCTCTGACCCTTAGGAAGTTCTTCCTGAGGTTCAGGTGGAATCTCCTTTCCTGAAGCTTGAATCCATTGCTCCTTGTCCTAGTCTCTGGAGTGGTAGAGAACAAGCCTGCTCCCTCCTCAACATGATATCCCTTCAAATATTTAAACATGGCTATCATGTCCCCTCTTAACCTTCTCTTCTGCAGGCTAAACATACCCAGCTTCCTAAGGCGTTCTTCATAGGGCATGACTTCCAGACCCTTCACCATTTTGGTCGCCCTCCTCTGGACACGTTCCAGCTTGTCAACATCTTTCTTGAACTGAGGTGCCCAGAACTGGACACAGTATTCCAAATGAGGCCTAACCAATGCAGAATAGAGTGATACCATTACCTCCCTCGATCAAGACACCATACTCCTATTGATGCAACCAAGAATCGCGTTGACTTTCTTGGCTGCCGCATCACACTGCTGACTCACGTTCAGCTTGTGATCTACCAGGACTCCTAGATCCTTTTCACACATACTGCTATCCAGCCACATGTTCCCCCATCTTATACTTGTGACTTTCATTTTTTCTTCCCAAGTGCAGGACCCTACATCTCTCTCTGTCGAAATTCATTTTGTTAGCTTTGGCCCAGCTCTCCAATCTGTCAAGGTCGTATTGAAATTTGATCCTACCCTCTGGTGTATTAGCAACCCCTCCCAGTTTGGTATCATCTGCAAATTAGATCAGCATGCCCTCCACTCCCTCATCCAAGTCATTGACGAAGATGTTGAATAGCACTGGGCCCAGGACAGAACCCTGTGGCACCCCATTAGTCACCTCTCTCCAGGACGAAAAGCAGACATTGGTGATCACCCTTTGGGTGCGGTCAGTCAACCAATTACAAATCCAACTAACAGTAGCCCTGTCCAGCCCGCACTTTACTAGCTTCTTTGCAAGAATGTCATGGGGAACTTTGTCAAAGGCCTTATTGAGGTCAAGATATGCTACATCTGCAGCATTCCCTTCATCTATCAAGCTTGTAACCCTATCATAAACAGATAAGATTTGTTTGGCATGACTTATTTCTGAGAAATCCATGCTGGCTTTTAGTGATTACTGCATTGCTTTCTAAGTAATTACAAACTGACTGTTTAATGATTTGCTCTAGGAACTTTCCTGGAACTGATGTCAGGCTTACCGGGCAATAATTATTAGGGTCCTCTTTTCTCCCCTTCTTGAAGATGGGGATGACATTTGCCCTCCTCCCGTCTGCTGGGACTTCCCCTGTTCTCCAAGAGTTCTGAAAGATTATTGCAAGTGGTTCAGAAATGACTTCTGCCAGTTCTTTTAATACCCTTGGATGTAATTCATCTGGCCCTGGGGACTTGAATTCATCTAGTTTAGAAGTAGTATATTCCTGTACTACTTCTCTACTTATTTTGTGCTGCATTTCCCTCGCTTCCCCACCTGCTCCCCACGCCCCAGGTTGGGTACTTCTATCCTTCTGGGAGAAAACTGAGGCAAAGAAGGTATTAAGTAGTTCTGCCTTCTCACTCCCCCCCCCATTATTAATTGGTCACCTTCTCCACGTAGTGTTCCTATCATTTCCTTCTTTTTCCTTTTGCTGTGGACATATCTAAAAAAGCCCTTTTTATTGTTTTTGATGTCTCTGGCTAGCCTGAGTTCATTCTGCGCTTTAGCTTTTCTGACTTTCTCCCTACATCTCCTGGCTATTTGCTTGAATTCCCCTTTGGCGGTTTCACCATTCTTTCATTTCCTGTACATGTTTCTTTTAACACTTAGCTCAGCTGAGAGTTCTTCAGTCAACCATTCTGGTTTCTTTAGACACCTGCGATTTTTCCTTCTTATTGGCACAGTTTTCAATTGTGCCTTCAGTATCTCACTTTTAAGAAACTCCCATCCATCATGAACTCCTTTCTCTTTTAGTATTCTTGACCACGGGATTTCAGCAAGTAACTCCCTAAGTTTAGAGAAATCAGCTTTCTTAAAGTTTAGGATGCATGTCTGGCCACACTTGGCTTCTCCTTCCCACTGGATGACAAACGCCAAGAGAGCATGGTCACTGCCTGCTAAGGATCCCACCACCTCCACCTCATCAGCTAGGTCATCCCTGTTGGTCGGGATCAGATCTAAAATAGCCAATCCCCTTGTCACCTCTTCCACCTTCTGGACCATGAAATTGTCTGCAAGGCCAGCAAGGAACATGCTGGACCTTGCAGTCTTTGCAGAATTTGACTGCCAACAAATATCAGGATAATTGAAATCTCCCATTAACACAGCATCTCTCCTTTTTGAATGTGTGGTCATCTGCTCCAGGAAGGCCTCAACCAAGTCCTCAGGCTGGCCTGCAGGCCTGTAGCAAACCCCCACAATCACATCCCTATTGTTTCTCGCTCCCTTAATTCTCACCCAGATGCTCTCAACTTGGCTTCCCAGATTTAAGTCACAGATTTCTTCACAGGTGAAAACATCCTTGACGTATAAGGCTCCTCCTCCTCCTTTCTTGTCTAGTCTATTTCTGCGAAATAAGTTATACCTCCTCATTCCTACATTCCAATCATGAGATTCATCCCACCAGGTTTCAGTGATGCCTATTACATCATATTTTTGTTGTTGTTATAATAAGGGGGTATAACTTATTTTGTTGTACTCATAAATGATTGGGAGTCAGTTGTTAGTAATGAGATGGCCAAATTATTAATGATACTCAAACTATTTAGTGTACTTCAGTTTCTAGGGGGAAAAAGGCCAACTGAACTCAGTTTTGGTTTAAAATCTTTTAAAGGCAGGAAGGTTATTTTGGTTTTAAAGGACAAATGTAACATCGCAAGGAAGACACAATTCTGAATGATCCATACATTTAGACAAAGGTAAGAACCCTCTCATGCCTCCTTGGTCAATGACTAAAGGAAAAGTATGTGGGTGCAGCACACTGTTTCCTACATAAAGTGAATTTCAAAAGGCCATTTGGACTTGGTTCATGTTTCAGCTCTTCACACATTTATACTCTCTTCTCTGTTTTAATTTACAAAAGACAGCATGATCTGAGTTTTGTATTTTCCTTGTCCTGTCCTCCAGATTGATGCTGTCATTATAACTGTTAATTCCTCTATCACAAAAATCTTTATTAGGCAGCTGAGGTCTCAGATAACAAAATACTTGTAACCTTACTACTCTAAGCATCAATTAGCACAATTAACATCATGCTTTCACTCTTTGTATGGCTCAGCTAATTAGTCCCATGTCTATCATTAGAGGTCTTGATGGATTTATAGTGGTCACTCTGGCTTTTTGCCACTCTGTAAGAACAGCTCTATTTTAACTATGAATGTAACATTTTAAAAACAGCCTCTATAAAGAATTCATTTAGAATGCTTATTTTCCAATCAACACATTTCTAATTAAGAGGAATCAAGAACAGCTTCCTAAGCAAACTCTTCTTCCTGTTGTTGTTCTGCATATTCTAACATTTTAATTTTCAGCTCGAGAGGAGTCATGTCCTTTATTTCCAAGTGTCAGTGTACTCAAAAGCTTTATAATACAATGTTTACTATAAAAGCTATCATATACTATGTAGTATAAGTACAGTTAATTTAGTGTAAATACAATTCAAAAGATTGATTTACTAGTTTTATTTGTTACAGGACATTTAGGTATTATAATGGATTACAGTATTAAGATACTGGCTGGGGTGAAAAAAACAATCTTGCAGGACAATGTCAAAAATAAGTAGTACTTCTTTGGAAAAGCTTTCATGCTTTATAAGTCAACCGACATATGCTAGGAAGCTGAAAAGCACACATTTCATCCAAAATCCCTGATTTTGAGACAGAGTGATTGCAGCTTGAAAGGAGGAAGTCACAGGTTTAGGTAGTGATTCAGCAAAAAGCTTCCAGAATCAAAAAACAGCTTTCCAGGAATCAGAGTTACTTGTCAAAAAAATGAAAGCTTCAAGAAGAATCTTTCCCCACAATCTTTAGAGGCTGAGGTCTTTATAAGAGACAGAAAGGGACAGAAGGGACAGAAAAAGACCCTTAAGTTTTGTTCTGAGCATTTCACCATCCTGCACTGCCTCTGGATGCTGCATAGTTCTGCTGATGAAGGTTCACTTAGGAGAGACTACGGCTATGTTTTGACAAACAAAAAGAGAGATGTAGCGAACTGGTTGAGAAGTGCTGAGCTGTTCCCTATCCGTGTGAGTTCCTGTCCATAACTCATTGTTTTGCCGACTGCAGGATATCATACCGGGAGGGACAAAAATATATCTTTATCTGCCTATATTTTCCTGCCTATATATTCCTGACACCATGGTGGTGGTACGTAATGGGCTTAGGTTCTTTCAGTACACATGCTATTCCAAGTATTTGACCTAGAGAGGCTTCTCAGGTAAGCATTCTCTGTCCAGAGTCAAGCAGTTCCATATGGAACATATATTCAAATTATTTATATGTATTCTCACATGTGTTTTGTCATGATGTTGTAGAAATTCAGTCATCTTAGCAACAAATGTCAGCAGAAATCCACTGCAGTAACAACTAACTGCTCGTAAATGCTTGAATAAACAGAGGGGTCTTAGCACAGCACAACAGGTCAATAAAGCTGGCACCAAGCATACCTCTCAGGAGAGGGCAATATAAATCAAAGTGCCAACACAGCAAAGACCCTATCTCAGGTCACCAGCTGATATAGTTCCCCTTCCTGCAGAATAAAAAGACAAATCTCCCACCTCCCAAATCTAAGAGCAGGAAAAGGCTGGTATGGGGAAAAATATTCACCCCAAAATCTGGAAGGCATTAGGCAACTTACCCTTGATCAAATGTTTCTGGTTGAAAAAAACAAAACAAACTAGTTTCTCTATGCATTTTCATATATGCTTCTATTACCTTGTTTGTTTGTTTGTTTGTTTAATGAGGGTATAAAAAAATTAGAGAAAAATATTTTCTTGTGGCACCTCTATTGAACAAAACCACTGCAGAAAACAGCAACTTTTTGTAATAAAACTGCCAAAATATAATGAGTTGACAATAAAACTTTTTCCAAAGTTGAAAGCACTAGTAATAATAGGATAAATGTATTTATCTTTCAGAATGCATTCACTTGTCATAACTATATTTACCTAAGGGACATTTTGCTGGTTAACTACCTTTTTTGATACAAATCATACGATATAATAATGCTTTCCACGCATATGCACACCATTGCTATTAATGGCATTCACTAACTCTAGGTTTTTGACTATTGTTACAAAGCATGATTTAGCTATGCAGTAAAAAGTGCAAAATAGTAACACTGGAAGCAAGAAAGTCTTTGATGCAGAAACACTCTTTAATGACTAAAAAAATGGCCTACATGTTGGAGGAACACAGTAAGTTTTCTGACAATGAAGAGGTGTGTAGTAGATAAGAAATCTGCCAACACACATGCGTACGTGCATGTACAATGCACTGCTAGAAAGTTAAATTAAAAAAACCCTAGAATACATTTTACAATGCTTAATTTCTACCATTATCTTGTGTCTTTTTCAGCAAGAGAAACAGATGTAATTTTCCTATTTCCAAACTCAACATACAGAACATCTTCCAGTGCAACTATTAAAGACTCAGATTAAAAGTTATTTGGAAGGTTTCTAACCTTGAACCAATAATAACGAAAATTGCAGGCTTGGGAGAAGGACATGCTTTTTGTGGGACATGTGATAGGTTCATTCTTTGGCATTTATAGATATAAGAAAGTGGAAACTCTGCCTGAAAATCTGAAGAGCTGCTGTCAGATATTCAGATAGATTAGGGTTGAACAGCACTGACCCTCCACGTTGTTGGACTGCAGTTGCTATCAGTCCTTGTTAGCCCAGGAACTCTTTCCAGGATTTTAGAACTTGAAGGAGTAGGACAGAAGAAAGAGAAAATTCATTCATTATCCCCCTACAGGGAGAGTAAAAGCAGTATTTCCCCAAGTGATTGAAAATGTCAGCTTCTTTAGCTCTGTCAGCAGCCAGGTGTGGAGAAAAGAGTATAGCTAGGGAAAAGTTTTTGTTCCTCTTTCATAAAGCTAAGAGCGCTATAAAACTGAATATTGGTTATTGCTACATTCAGGAAGAAGAACTTCTTCAAACAGCATATGGTTTAACTATGGAATGCACTACCACAGAATGTAGCAATGACCCCCAACTTGATTGGCTTTTAAAGAGAAATCAGACAAATAAATGAAGGATAAGTAACACATTACCTTCAGAACTAGAAGCAGGATGTGTCTCTAAATTTGTTCTTGGGGAATATGATCAGAAGCATGCCCTGATGCTTCCTACAGGTATCAGCCTTCTGGCCACTATGTGAACAGATTGCTGGACTAGATAGGCCCTTGATTTGAACCAGCAGTCCTCTCCTAAAGTTCCTATCTTTCTGCCAGCCCAGAAAAAGCCACCAAAGAAGCTTGGAAGAAACAGAAACACACCAGAGATATGAGCTGGAAACATTTTCAATGCCATGAAATATTTAATATAATATTTATACTAAACATCTAAACCAGATAACATTATTTAGAACACTGGAAAGATACTACTTTTCCCAGAAAATCCACATCACTGCAAGAGAGAAGTGCCTTATACAGATGGTAAAATTTGACATCTCTTTTAATTTAATCTGTTTTAATTTTAATTTTATTGGTCTCAACCAGAACTCCGTTTACCTCAAAGAAATGAGCAATGGCTTCAATGACTGAACAGTCAGGCTGATCAGTTTCAGATCTTTGCCTTAGTCCTCTGTGCAACTGGGTGTAATAAAGAATCATCAGGCCTGTCCTCTAATCAAGCAGCTGGGATTTCTTATTCTGGACTTTGCTCCAGCCTTCTAGTAACAACCAGTCAAAGTCTTAATAAAGCCTATCAGAACAGAACTCACCCTAATCGACTTAATCAACCTTGTTTCTGTCCCAAGATGCCATTTTAAGCAATCACTGGGGCTATCTGGTGTTTCAGCATGCCCTGGGTATACCTTCAAATCTTGCTGGTTTGACTAAGGCCATTTCCACACTAGACTGTTACAGTGCTATTATCCCACGTTCAACATCCTATGGAATCCTGGGGCTTGCAGTTACAGGAGGGGCCAGATAACAGTCTAGTGCTATAACAGTCCAGTGCGGAAATGGCCTAGGTTTCAAGGATTTCCAGTGTTGACTGAAAACCCAACGCTATTGAACAGTAGAAGGTACTGTGTTCTACAGATCCACTAACACATTTTATGTAAGTCTACAAGATGATTTCAGATTTAGATCAGCCTCATGAGAAAAACAAGCATCTGAAATAACAAACACTTTATTTAAAACTTTAAAAACAATCTGAAGGCTGGCTCTTGCAAAAGCAAAAAATGCACAACTCCTCTGGGTTAGGCTGATGGTATCTGGAGTCTAATTTCTGTTACTAGACAGCAGTCAACACCTGTGGACATGAGAGAATGGTAGGTGAGTTACATGCACAGGTTCTGCTCCAGAGATGCTGTATTAAGGCCAGAGGACTCACAGCCAACTGAAAGAACAATTTGCTCAGCACTGAAAAGCCCAACAGATGAACCTTCCTTTCACCTGATGTACAATAGATGAAACGGGCACTGCTGAATAAGTATGTTTTTCTACTGTTGACTGTATAATTTCAAAGAAAACCTGTTGCTACTAAGAGAATTGCTTCTCCCACTGTTCATGTAGAAGGAAAGCAAGCTCTTCCACTGTATTAACCTTCTATTCCCTGCTCCTCACAAAAACTCTCTTTTGAAGAAGGGCGGGGGTTAAATTGGCTCCATGTCACAATCTATGGCACTCTCTCTCTCTCTCTCTAAGGAAAAACACAGATAAAAGCTGAACTGATCCTTTGAAGTTTACTTCAGTCCCTTTAAAAGTATAGGTCTAGCACATTTACAAGCGCCTAGCTTCTCCTGGTGAGACTGCATATAGGTTAAGAGAAGTACAACAGAAGGAAAACTCCAGAAAATTTACATCTTTGGCTCCTGTTGCATATTTCACTGAGGACACAGTCAATATATCGCAATAGGTATGTAAAAGCAAGCTTGTCTTATAAATCTTACAAGATTTATGATTACGATTTATGATTATGATTTATGAGATTCCTCCCACTTACATTTCCACTGAAGATGTGCTGTTTAGTAAGACTATTCTTCTAACCTGTCAGCTACTTCAATTGCAAGACACACCCCAAACACGTGTTCTACTCAAAGCAGCAATACAAGTGCTATTATTGTGTTTGTGCAATTAAATGGGAGAGGTGCCCTTTGCACAGCATTTATAACACATGCAACATGCATGCCTTGAGCAGCCTTACAGAGGCGATTAGTATCTAGGCTTGAAAGTTTGATCCCTCAAGAGCTTCACTAGCCCAAACCCCATGTAGGTCAATTGTACACTCACAGTGAGCTGAGTAAAGTGTTACAACAGAACAACTTAGAAAGTAAAAGCAATGCTTCAGCAATCTAAACCTATATTCACTATTTACTTGTAAAGTAGTCACTATATTATAATGAAAGGAACATAGTTTATTTGAATTGCAAAACAGTTATGCTTGATTTATGGCTACATCAGTTTCAAAGTTTGATGAAAGTTAAAATCATTATTCATATATGTAAGTGAGTAATATATACTTTTCAATATAGTTTGACTCTCAGCACAACTCATTTTAACACAAAAGAAAATCTTTGAGTGTTATTCAAGATAGTACTTGCAAAAAAGGAACAGTGAGGGAAGGAAAAACTGAAGGGGAAAAACCTCTGTTAGACACCCATGTGGTTATTAGTGTCTTCTTTACTTTAGCAAGACTCATTAATTCAAGTACTCAAGAAGTGTGACAAAACACTGTGCACTCTCAGCCAAGGTGGTTTCTTTCTTCTTTTTTTAATTTTAATATCAAAGAGTTACTAGCAACTATTACAGGACATTATTGAAAGTGTGACTATACTGTTTAATTATTTTAATATCTTGGGATTACATGAAGAATAGGTGGTAGATGGAAGATTGGTGGACAGAACCACACTGACTATTCCAAGCAGAAGAAAAGCTGCATTTCATGTTTTTACTAAATCAACAACCAGTTTCAAATGTAGACAATATTGGATTACACATAATTGCTTTAATCCCAAGGCATTTTTAAGGTGTGTTTAAAATAATACAAGGGAAGTCTGTTTCACTATTTTCACAATGAACCTGAAACTACCTGCTCCCTACCTTGCAGACAGAGTTATTTCAATACACACCCCACACCCACCAAAATTTGGCAGGTAAATTATTTTGATACAAATGTCCTGATATTATATGACTTAAGTGAACCCCGCACTTTCCAAACATTTGCTATAAGGGCTAACTATAATGCAAGCATCCTATCAAGATTTGTAAACAAACTGGTAATGTCATAAACTTTCCAATAACTTTCAAAATAAATACCTGTAACTGAAAAAGTAAGCAAGCTACCAAAAACACAGCGTTACACAATGGTGCCATCTAGTGGCAAAACCAAGTATTTCACAAGAAGCCCTATTGCTCCTTATTTCACGTTAAAAAATCTGTACATTTAAAAATTGCTGTATCTTGGTTTATACAATTTCCCTATACTCCAAAACAGATTATTCCAGAAGTACTCAGGTGTACTTTACAATTTCATGGTGGATTCTAGTACAGCATGCATTTTCTTAACCTCTACATGCATATGCCGATAATGATTCAATGAAACCATTATACGAACCATAAAATACTCCTAAAGGTATATATACAATAGTATGGGTGTGTGGATTCACACACACAGAAAATAGCAAATAATTTGCACATTTGAAATTATCCTAATGTATGAAATAAATAAAGCCATCAGGGATTTTTTATACATATACTCCAAGGCAACCCATAGGTTTTCTTTTTGATCCCACATCACCTCAAACTGCAGAAATGAAGAGTTTCTGTTTCATTTATATTTCACCTTCCCGACAGAAATCAAGGTGGCATATATAAGGATCACAGTCTGTCTCTTATCTCCACATGACTGCATCCAGACCTGCTTAGCGTCAGCAAGGACTCTGAATCATGAATCTTCAAACTGGAACAGGTTATGTAACCATGAGCCCAGAATACTCATGTGCAACAGGTTTTTCCTTTCTTTGTTTTTTCAAAGCCTTTTCTTCAAATTTAAAATCTTTTCTTCCCAACACTGATTCTATTGTCTTCTAATCTGGGAATAATTCTGCAGAAGTGACCTGAACCACAGGTTGCACCAATCTGATACACGAATACCTAGTGAGTTTTCTGTGGCAAATAATGGTGCTATAATAACATTGGCTATCTCTGCACTACACTTTTATAGCGCGACATTCTATGGAATCCTGGGGTTTGCAGTTTCGGGAGCGGCCAAGCAGCCCCTCCTGAAACTGCAAACCCCAGGATTCCATAGGATGTTGAAAATGGAATGATCGCGCTATAAGAGCGTAGTGCGGAAATGGCCATTCTTTGGTCACCTAAGCATCTGAACAACAAATAAGTTGGAAAATGTTTGCTTTGTAACTCATATTAGTAAGTTAAAGTGCACCTCTTTCCAGCTTCTATGGGTGCAACATTAAAGCCCTAAATAAAAAAAACATAACGGCAGCAAGTGTGATAGAGTTATTGCTTGTCAGGTGGCGGATGAGGAGAAATGTCTGAGTTTCGGGAAAGGAAGGGGGGTACAGCAGAATGCTTTTTAACAAGTAGTGCTTGGTGAACTGAGAGAAATAAGAGGAATATTAATTTCCACGTCAAAGTCCCTTAGAAATGAGATTGGGTTATTAGAGGACAATGAATGTGCTGAACAATTTGAGGAGCGTAAAGCGGAAGAGATGAACCAACTACCCAGGATCTGGACATGGTGGAATGGCAAAATATATTGCCAGAGGAAGGGAAGGAAAATGAAAATGATGAGACCAGATGAGAGACTTGAAACCATACTACAAAAGAATGAATGGGGAGATGGTGGAGACTGCGCAACCTCAACATGAGATGAAGGGAAGAGCTCACTAAGCAGATGGATGAAGATCAGGCTATTATGACTGAGAGCATCTGAAGTAAGGAAGTTATGAGTGAGAACACTAAAGTGCTGCTAAAAGAGATTCAGAGATGAGATTGGGGAAAAATATTGGCAATTCATCTGGGAAAAGGCTGACATCACGATGGAGGATGTTGTGGGAAGCCACATCTAAAATATGTGTTGTTAAATGTGAGGCGGTTGCCTCAATCTATATTTTGCCATTTTTTTAGGGAAAAAACCCTCATGTTAAGATTAAGATATAACCTAGATAAAATAGCTTTAAATAGACTAATTAAATTGTTTTGATGTAGGATTGTTTTTTCCCCCACTCAGTTTCTGAAGATGATTAATAATAATACTTTACTGTTAGATTTAAAAGGCGAAAATAATGTTTGACTTATCGAAGTATATGATGTTTTATGTTGGGGTTACAAAGGTATCAAAGAAATGGTATCAGCATGGATGTGTTAAATCATTAATTTTAATGCTTAAATATTAAATTTTAGGATTACTTGAGTTTTGTAGAAAATAAGATTGTTTTTGTCCAAATTGCATTTACGCTATGATTATGAATCACTAGTAATGGATAAATACTGGAGAGCTAATCTTTCATTAACTTTCTGTAGGATAAATATTTAGTATTGTAGATGTTATTTTATATATGTTTTTATAAAACTGACAGGTTATAGAAAGAAGTGTATCTTTTTTATTTTTTGAGATGGAGGATGCTTAATTAGGATTTTGGTATAACAGCTGTGGGAAAGGACCAGAAGTCAACTTTTACACTTTCTTGTTATTCTCTTTTACTCCCCCCCACCATTCTCTATTCTTTTTATTCTTTATTTCTTCTCTTCCTCCATCTTTTATGTAGCGTGTAATCTATACTTCTCCAATAGTAATCTTTGAGCTTGTAGGTAGTTTTCTTTATATAATACAGAATAAAAACACAATAACCATAATAAATATATTGTCAAAAACTTTCACAGAACGGGGAGGGCGGAGTGTAGGCAGTGACAAAAGAAAAATGAAATGCAAAGAATATTCATTCTGACAATTATATTCATTCTCATGACTATGTAAAAATTGAGTGAGTAAAATTATTTAGAGTAACCACTGATACAGCAGCATTGATGTCAGGATGTTTATGAACGGCATTTAGAACACTGTTTCACAGTCATTGGAACCAGAGACTCTACCACTGAGCTGTGGTCCCTTTCCCTGAGTGTGTAGTGGGAAAAAGGCCAAAGTGACAGTCAAGAGTCTATTCAGGTCACATTAAATTTCTAATTGCTTTATTGAAAGCTACCTAACAGTAGTTCTTCACTTAAAGGAAAAGTTTTTAAAAGTGAAGCCAAGTACTGAATAATAGCTTGATCTCGCATCTCATGGTATAAAACCAAAACAAGAGACTTCTAACAAAGACTACTACGCCAGGAGTCCAAACATTTTTAGGAGGGAGGTGGAAAAAAAATGAACCCAAGAAAATTTCTTGGAAGACTAATAAGAAGCATACTTTTGCCAAGTTAAAATATGCCCCAGGAATGTTAATGGACAGAAAAGGTTATGCTTTCCATGCAGACAAGATTGCAACTTGGCCTCTTGCCAGCAGTCCCCCTCCATAGCACACACATTCTGTGTGTGTGCATGCGTGTGTATGTGAAACCACAGAAAGGCAGCATATCGCTTTGGAATGAGATATCCAAATATAAAAAAACCTTCAAGAAGAGGTTTTTAACTTTCCATATAATTCTAGATTTAAAATGCAGACTGGCATTTCTTTTTAGTCACTTTTCACTGGGTGCATGAGTTTCCTATTTCTTACCTCTGTGTATGCTCTAATATAAAATACAGAGTTATGCTAAATATTAATTATTTTTGAAGTTTTTTTTAAAAAAACTTCATCATTTTAATAGGTAATAGTCAGCTTATACACTAAATATTCCACTAACCAGCTGTTAATAGTGTTGTTTTTATATCAAAGCTTTTCCTACAGAGCTATAGTATAACTTTTTATCCACAAAGAAATGCAAACTAACTTAGGAGGATATCAATATATTATTAATAAGATAGTCAAAACACATATAAAGTAGTTTTGGAGCTTTTTGTTTCTACTTTTGGAACAAAAATTATACTAACCATTGCAGACATCAATCCGTCCCCACCTTGCTTTAATCTCAGTATGACAGAAACTGTTTTTTCTTTTCATGTATGCCGTTTTAGGAGCAGAGCATATTTTTACATCAAACACAATAAATGAGAAAATTTGTTACAAATATAATATGATTCCATTGCTAAAGTAATATACTCATGCTTCACGCAGTACATTACATATATAGTATATTTATTCTTCCAGATTTTTCTATATTCCTAACCAATTGTTATACTGTAATATTATGCATTCTTGAAAAAATAGTAAAACAAAACATTTTTAAAAAGTAGATCTTGTGGATACTTTTTTTCCTTTCTTCTCCCTCTCCCCCCCCCAAAAAAATCTGGATACCTCAGAACTGTGAAAATTAGGTTTCTATTAGCATCTAGTTTCTTTGTGGATATCACTGGCAGTTATATTTGCAGCTTTGAAGTTTCCTCCGGGTCTGTCATTTGGTTTGGCTGCTGATGGGTGCCTGGGGTGCTTTGTCCTCTGGGATGCTATTTGGCTTTAATTCATCTCTGATTATAAGCAATTTATGCATTTTTATCTGTTTTATAAAAACATCAAAGGGAGCCAAGACACCTACTCTGCAATCTCCATTACAGACAAAGAAAGTGGCTATATGATCTTATTTACCTTCGGTATCAATCTCTAAGCTCACCTTTACACTCCTCAAACACAGTCTTTCTTGTGGAAGTGTTTCTCTATTATATGAATGGCTGTTGTTCCGATTTTACAAATATACCACATGCAGACAAGTTAATTTTGTACATAATTTTATTGTGAGATTACTTACAGTTCTTTATATTTAACATTCTTTAACATTACCCCGCTTGGCACCCCCGTTCACATCATTCTTACAGAACTACAGAACTACAGCCACTAGTCATCAGTGAGCCAAGCAATTATACTACAATTTGGATTCGTGAAAGCTAGAAAACAAATTAATTACACTGCTATCTAGGAAACAGTAGAGTTATTCCTAAAGTCAGTGGTGACTCAGGAATAAACGTTTAGTGGACAAAAGGGATGGCAACAATTATAGTGAGAAGCACTGAATGCATAGTGTACAGCACTATAATATATCCTGAGGAGGAGCAGCTTAGGGAGCTGGGTATGTTCAGCCTGGAGAAGAGAAGGTTAAGAGGGGACATGATAGCCATGCTTAAATATCTGAAGGGATGTCATATGGAGGATGGGGCATACCTGTTTTCTGCTGCTCCAGAGACTAGGACATGGAGCAATGGCTTCAAACTTCATGAAAAGAGATTCCATCGAAACATTAAGAAGAATTTCCTGACAATCCGAGCAGTCTGACAGTGGAGTATGCGGTCTCAAAGTGTGATGGAGTCTCCAAACAGAAGCTGGATGGCTATCTGTTGGGAACGCTTTGATTGTGTATTTGTGCGTGGCAGGGGGTTGGACTCGATGGCCCTTGTGGCCTCTTCCAGCTCTATGATTCTACAATTCTACTTAAAAGCTGGCGGAATGAACACTTTGAATACTTACACAGAAACATTATAAAATATTCTGCCCTGGCAGTACTATCCTACTTTCACTACCTATGGCCATGCAACAAACATCTGGAGATATTGCAAGAGGATAGGCCACTTTCACAATCTTGTATCTTGCACCACTAGCAGAGGTCTTTCTGAATCAAATATTTATACCCTATCTTTCAATCTAATCATTCCAGCTTACAGCAAAGTACAATAATTCAAATGTGAAACAGTTACCTTTGTACTTGGTAGTGAGGTAGCCAGGAGAGATGGTTGGGACAAGTGGTATTAACAGCTTTCTATCACAACCGTGGCTGTCCTTACAAGCCCAGCAGCAAGCCCAGAGAAAAGAACAGAAGTAGGATACTGTGAGGGAAGCTTCTTACAAAGAAGAAAATACAATTACATTAAAGTTAACTCATGAAGATCATGGGATGACCTAGAGAGAACTGAAGTTCCTCAAGGCACATCACTTCTAAACATGATCTGTGGTTAGACGTAAAATTTCCAGTTTTTCAAGCCATGAAAAGAAAATCTTTTTTCTGCCTTTATACTGGGGCAGGGGTTAAAAATGGGGAAAAAACAGGGTATGGGTATCTTTTACCAATTGAAAGTCATTGTCACTTTAGGAACATAAATGTGTTATATATAACTTGGTCTGGCATACAATTATCATGCTTCATATGTTAAAAGGCCAATATATTTACAAAATAATTACAAATGGGTTTTACCTTTACTAACTTTTTTCCTTTCGTTACAAATGGAACTACAAGGTCATGAACTGTAAGGAACACCTGACTTGTCTGGCCAATTTTTCAGGAACAGGCAAATAAGTTAGTAAGTAAGTAAGTAAATAAATAAATAAATAAGAAACCATCAACTTTGACAAAACAAAGAGAAAAATACCAACCATGAATTTTGGTATCCACAGGGCATCCTAGACCAAACCCTAGAAGATACTGAAGGCCCACTGTACACACAGCTGTGTTTAATTCTTCATGTTCTTGTTCATTTTCTGTCTCAATTATGTTTGTTTTATTTATTTGTAAACTGCCTTGAGTCCCATTCTTGGGAGAAATATGGATATAAATGAATAAAATGAACAAGTGAATATATAATCAGCCCATAAGCAATTCCAGCTCATGCTATACTGATTGTTAAACCTAAGATTTACACATTTACATCATGCTACACTAGTAGACAGAAACTATTTAATAAAAAGGTAATGAAAAATACTATAGACTCCTGAATATATTTGACTATGAGATTCGGTCCATTTTCACATCAGATTAAAAGGATTATAAAATGACAGTGGCACATTCTTAATTCTATACAAGGCAGTGAGTTTCTGCCTATCGTTGGATATTCACATACTATGAACCTGAAGGATTGTTTATTTCATGCTGATATCCATCAACCCATCAGACTAAGTCCTTCACTTGCTGGACATTTCAAATGTGGCAATCGCAGTGTTTGTGAACAAAGTCTGAACGCTAAAATTTAATAGACCCTAATATACCTAAAGAATTTAACTTAATATCATTTCTACATACAAAACTTCACATACATTATCACCTGTCCACGTCTTAAATTATTTGTTGGCCAAGCTTTGCATCATTTAAAAATCAGGATGATAGAGCACAGAAGTAAGATCAGGAACTCAGCCACTGATTCACCACTCTATCAACGTTTCAAATTGGTGAAACGTCAACATAATTACTTTTCCTTCTGTGAACTGGAAGTCATACATCCCAAAAAACATTCTAATGTGTACTGTGAACTTCTAAGACAGGAAGCCAGATGGTTACACAGTCTAGGTGCTTCCTTACCAAAAGGGTTAAATCACAAGACTGATTACTCACGCTTCTTGTAAATTAGCTGCTATACTTTTATATCTTCTTGCAGTCTCCTTCCCTCCCAACACAAAGCTGGACCCTGCCTGGCTATTTATAATGGTAGCTCTGATACCTTTTTTGAAAAAGATGTATTGTTATTTGCCAGAGAGGTGTGGTGATTATTCTGTTTTTTAGCAGCCTGATGAAGCTTGTGCAAATGGTGGAAACTCCACAGGCCTTACCATCTTTTTATATTTATTCCACTACTGCAACTTCTCCACAGTTGGATAAGAATTTGGTTACAATTTCCTTGCAGCACACACTTTGAAGAAGGTCTAGACTATCTACTATACCTGAAGACCGTTCTAGTCCTCTGTTTCATAATTACATCTGAAGAGTGTTTTCCATAAGAGAAGTGCAGGAGTATTTACCAACCATGACAATTTTGTTTTGCCCAAGTTTGGAGAACATAGTCCATTGGGACATAAGTACATATGGAACACCAGTGCTCTCACAGGTCTTGTAGGACCTTTATACATACTGTGGATCATCCATCTAATATATAAAAGTCAAAGTTTGTCTGTTTGTCTGTGTCAGGCAGAGAAGACCTCATATGATTCGTTGCGTCAGGTGAGAAGACCTCATATGATTGGCTGCCTGAGACGATTATACGGAATTCTGGGGTTTGCAGTTTAGGTAGGGGCCTTTAGAATTCTCAGCCAGATTGCTCTTGGGCCTCAGGCTGGTTGCTATGGAGATGAGGCATAGCAGCAAGGAGGAGGGCAGTGTATTCCCTCAGAAACCGAACCTCTGTATGTTACCAACTCTGACTACAGATTGGATTGGGGAATATGGGGAAAAGTTACAGATACTGGACAACACAGTTTGGGGACCCATGAGAAAATAAAATCCCAGACAACACCAGGTATATACACTAGTTATACCATACGTTTTTATGGTATTACTGTATTCTTATTCACAAATTATTGTTGTGTATTAACACAAGTTTATTAGCTTTATTATTACATATGTATATTTGTTATACGTTTGATATAATTCACTACATACTTTATAGCTCTAGGTCCAGGTTTTTTCAGCTTACATTCAGTCCTTGCTGCTTAGTGGTTGTTATTACAGATAATTGGAACATTTTAAGAAGTTAAATGTGTGCCTTCAAGTTACTTGTCTTAGACAAAAAATACTCAGAGATGGTTAGCCACTGTCCACCTCTGAATTATAGCCACATCATATTCCCTGGTGGTCTTTCAACCAAATACTAATCAGGTCTGACTCTACTTAGTGTTCAAGATCAGGTAGGATCTGGTGTCTACAAGATACACTAGATATGAAAAATCCAAACTCAGTTTGGGCATTTAAAAAACCAGCATGCTCAATATAATAAAAAGTCCATTTTCCCATTTTTATTCCCACCCCCAAAGCATCTACAAGTTACTTTTTAGAAATACAAGCATATAACAGTGATTCAACCTCACACTAGATTTTCTGAAGCAACAAATCCATACTTCCTTACAATAAGCAAACTTGAACAATTCAGTGACATTCACTTCTGAATAAACATGAGTAAGATTGAACTACAATTGTTTGAATACCAAGCCATCTACACCTAGGTATAGGGGTGAAAGTACAGTTAGCCAAAGTTGCTACTTTCCTATACTGTACACATGGCCTCAGTAAGATACTACTGAACAAAAATCTGCAGGGACACCTCTTGGGATAGGCATGGGTAGGCAAGAAGACATTCCACACAACCTCAGATGACCCACAAACCATTTCTACAACCCATCCAAATTACTTCAAGTTTGCATTTTTAGGTAGTTCTTGGTGTTTTGCTGTACCAGGACTTCAGAACTGGGACAACAGCCAGAAACATATTTCACCATTTATATTGGTGTATCTATTGGAAATGCCAGTTATTAGTACCAACAGGAAAGCTTGAAATTGAGGTAGAGGGGTGTGTGGGGGGAAATCAAATGACATTTTTAACTGAGAATATTTGAAAACTCTTGGTCCAATTTTTTATATATTATTTCTTATCTAATCTTCTGATGTTCTGGAACACTAGCCAGCATAACCAATAGTAAGGAATGTTGGGAACTGGAACACAAAAACATATGTAGTGTTCAGTGTTTCCTATTCTTAACACCTCACATAGCCACAGAAGTTCAAAACCTACACACAACTACCAACTTTTCAAATTTCCTTAACTCTGAGAAGCAGTTCGTGGCTTAACCCAGCTGAACATGACAATCACAGGCGTAAGCATAAATCTAATGAAATGTGATGTTGTAAAGCATTGACCCATCTTTGTAGTGGAGAACATAACACGGAACAAATGTAGCTACTGGCAATTGTTTTCAAACAACTAATGAGAACAAGCACGACCGTACATCTCAAACCACCATTCCTCAACCTCTCTGATGACAGAAATCCATTCCACCATTCTTATTATCCACAGCCACTGTAAATGAACAGCTCAATTTTCAGGCATATATAAATAATCTATTTAAGTTTAAAGATTACCTAATTCCAGGTAACTTCCATCTTGCCCAAGAAAAGGAGAATGAATTCTCTCACATATATATAAATATGATAGAGGACCTGAGGCTTTCATTCCCATTCATAGCACAGAAGATTAGCTCTCCAGGAAAAGCCAAGACATATTAAAGAAATTGAAGGCCATAGGGACCAAACCACCACAGGCACAGCATATGCAATCAGAAACTCCTTTTACATTTAAAATGTCAAGGAACTGATGAGGTGTTTTGGGCATATGATGGAGTGAACATTCCAGCTGAGTTGGAAAACAGCACAAAGAATGTTTATGCCTCTTAAGACAAATTAAAACTACAGTAAGAAGTAGGCAAGCACTCATTTCAGGCAAGAAAGCTACTGCTAATAGTTATCTTTCATTTCTAGCTGTTACCGCATGTCTTTAAAGTTTTAAAGAACACCACGTTAGACATAACCAGATATACATGGCCATGGAACAATGGAAATGGAAACTTCCCAGGAAAATAACACCAGAACCCAAAAACATTGAGGAAGGACATATTTCTACAAAATCCCTATTGCTAATATCAACAACTTAACTCAGTGCCCACTAAAGTCAATGACAAGATTTCCACTAAGATTCATGAAGCTGAATTATACTGATAGCAAATCCCAATTGAGGGAGGATTCATTGTTGGTCACCTGCCATTCCATCCTCCTTCAAAGGTTTCAAAACGATCACTACAAGAAAACAGGAAGACTGCAAACTAACTTGATTATTTCTTAGCATTTCTCTTTACTGTGGAAAATGTTTATTCTTATTTTTAATTTAAATGCAGTGCTGGTAACAGGCAAAACTCCTACATTTCCAGGCCAAGATCTTTTACTTACTACAAGTTCAATTCTTCTACCGGAGCACACAGAGATGCCCCCCGCTCCCACAATCTTAATGTAAAGGGAGATTGATAAAGAAGGAGGTATTTCTTTTAGATATTTGGGTCCCAAGCCATTTAAAATTCTGTACAAATTGAAGTCACATGCCCTTTTCAAGGACAGGCTCACATATAATATAGCATAGTCATCCGCCTGGAAGTTACTAGCACATGGTTCACTATGAGCAGACTATCCCTGCTGCTGACAAACTAGATAAAGCGTGATAGAAGGTGTTCCAAGCCACCATGAGCAGTAGCACCTAAGAGATTCGAGTACCCTCAACTTGGTAGAAGGTGAATCTTAAGCAGCATATCTGCTCCTGGTCCTGTAAACCTACCCAGAACAGACTGCACTGTCTTCCAGAAGTATTCACCTTTTCCTCTTTGACTGTTCCAAATTTTGTTTCATTACAATCTGAAACTGAAATGGATTTCATTGGCATTGGCACCACACAATGTACACAGGGTATTCAATGCTGGGAATTTTCTTCTTTATTGTGACATAATAGTAAACAAAAATAAACTCATGTGCCCTTTTCTTATTACACAAATACTTTCTTCTTTGTTACAGGGCAATTGACAGCATCATGTGCGATTTGTTGCTTGGATAAACACCCCAAGATACCTTTCCAAAACCTTCATTGTGGTTCTCTTGGAACAGCTGCACCAGTCCTTTATTTATAGTTGTCCCTCCACATTTATGGGGATTAGGGGTGCAGGACATCCACGAAAGTGAGTATCCCCAGGTCCCCAAAGCTGCATGCTACATCAATCAAAATGTGTGTGTTGGAGATTTTTTTTTTCTATTATGTTCAAAATGGCTATTCAATATTGATAGGCTCTGGGCATTCCATCCAAACATGCAACAATATGTTCTTAATTCATTGCAGCCCTGCACCCAGCCAGAAAAGAAAGATGAATGTTATAGTGGCATAATTTCAAGGAGCTGAAGCAGTATACTTGTATAGTGTTGTATACACTTTCCTTAATAGTTATGGATACAGATTTAATTGTCATAGATTGCTATGTTTAGATCTTTCCCATAAGATCAGCAAAACACATTTTCCAAACTGAGCTTCTAAAAAATCTTCATAAATAAATGATACAAACCATTACTACTGGTAGATGTTTTTTTGCACTCTCCTTCAATCAACGTAATTAATCTCAGTTTTCCCTCTTTCTGCTCCACAACAATAGCAAAGGTGTTTTGGGTTTTTTTTATAATCTTAGCAAAGGTGTTTTAACTGAAACCAAGAATTTTTGATTTCTCCTGATTTGAGGGTGCTCCTGGACTCGCCACTTCAGATGACAGTTCAAATAGATGCAGTGGCCAGGAGTGCCTGTTATCAGCTTCGGCTGATACGCCAGCTGCGCCCCTTCCTGGAGCTGGAACACCTAAAAACAGTGGTGCATGCGCTGGTAACTTCACGGCTTGACTTCTGCAATGCGCTCTACATAGGGCTACCCATGTGCTTAGTTCAGAATATGGCAGCCAGGTTGGTCACTGGTAGATCTAAAACTGACCACATAACACCAATTCTGAAGTCTTTACATTGGCTGCCTATTAGTTTCCGGGCACAGTACAAGGTGTTGGTTCTTACCTTTAAAGCCCTTTATGGCTTGGGCCCAGCCTACCTGAGGGATTGCCTTCTCCCATATAATCCGCCCCGCACACTAAGGTCCTCTGGGAGGAATTTACTGCAGCTGGTCAGAACTAGGTTGGCTGTGGTTACCCAGAGGACCTTCTCTTCTGTTGCTCCCAAGTTATGGAATGGACTGCTGGAGGAGACCCGGCATATTACCAGTCTTGACTGCTTTAAAAAAGTAGTCAAGACTGTTCTCTTCTGACAGGCCTTCCCAGACTAGTACTTCCACCGCCTTCCACCAACTGTCTTCTTGTTCTTTAATAGTTGATTGTTCTTAATTGTTAATTGTTGTGTGTTTTAGGGGGTTGGTTTTAGGTGGGTTGGTAGGTGGGGAGGATTGGGTATGTTTTTAATGTTTTTAATGTAATTAATGTATTATTGTTGTTCGCCGCCCCCGATCCATGGGGAGAGGCGGGATAAAAATAAATTTTATTATTATTATTATTAAGAAGAAGATACAAATGCAACTGACAAGTTCATCTGCCACATGAAGTACATAAGTCTCAAGTCAAAAGTACAGAGATTATTACCTTGCAGAGGGAGACACCCGAAGAGACAGGCAGCAGGAACGGACATGGGTAGCAGGAGTGAGCACAGGCAGTAGTCCGGGGCACAGGCAAGCTTCGGCGTACGCACGTGGCTTCAGAGTTTCACGGCAATTTTTAAAAACATGGCTGAGCTCAGGCCCCAGGGCGCACTAGGACGTGGGGATACCTGGCCTTGCCTGCTCCTGCAGGCCTGATCCGGGGCGCTCTGCTCCCTCAGGTTAAGGAAGGTGCAGAGATGTGGTGATAGCTGGCCTTGCAAGCCCCTGCAGGCCCGATCCGTGGCAGTCCGCTCGCTCAGTGCTCACGCTGGCGGAGGCCGCACAACATGCAGGGAGCCAACCATCACCAGGCCTGCACACCCCTGTGGGCCTCGTCTGGAGCGCCCACATCAACAGAAGCCCCAAGACGTGCAGGGAGCAAGCCATAGGCAGGGCATCACTGGATTCAAAAGATTTCATTTGCCTATTTTGGCACCCGGATTTGGATCCCTGAATCTCGAATCCTTGCCAAGGATTTGAGGGTTTGAGGATTCAGTTGGCGGATCCCTACTCATGAGGCTTCATTTTTTTTCTAAAACTGAGGGGTTTTTTCCCCCATTTATTTACAAAGATATGATTAATCAGTAAACTCAAGTTCAGTCTCCAAGCCGCTGATGGGTATGACTTTCAAGCTTGTAAATGATCTGATAATACCACCAAGAAAATTTCTGTACTTTCCATTTGGGTTACTGTTTGTTATTAATGTACAAATAAATGTTCCTGCATAAATAATCTGAATACTTCTTGCCATATTGGTGTTTATTTCTCAATATATCTATATGTTCTTCAGTCTCAGTAAAATAAGCTGTCATTTTTCTAGGTCATTTCTGCCCTACACTGTTATAGTGCTATTTTTCCACTTTCAACATCCTGTGGAATTCTTGGGTTTGTAGTTTCCTGAGGCCAAAGAGCTCTCTGGCTGAGAATTCTCATTGCCCCTCCCTAAACTGCAAACCCCAGGACTCCATAGGATATTAAAAGCAGAATAATAGCACTATAACAGTGTGAGAAGAAATGGCCTCACGCTCCTTATATCTGGGACATTCTAACCATGTTACTGTTTATTACTGTATTAATTCTGCTTGTCATCATAAAAACTTTTAACCCTTTCAACGTTCCCAGGAGATAGTTAATAAGAGAACGTGGTTGATAGTTAATAAGAGAACGTGGTCGTTATTAAGTGCATAATATGCACCAACGGCTACGTAATTATTAGGAAGTCATCCACAAGAGGGAAAAAAGTATCTTCCTCTTGAGTTCTCAAAATTCCTCCTCAACAGCTAATTGGCGAGACTTAGTAAAAAAAAAATTCCACTCTTTGGGTCTTAAGAGATTCACCAATACCAAAGTGTTTATCAGACTATGGATAGAAAAGCACTCTAGTGATTCTGTTCCACTGGTGGGTTCCCTGAAGGCAACCAGTATCTGTTTCCCATTTCTCATTAGATTAGCTAAGAGGAAGACAAAGAGCACGTACTAATGTGTGTATGTTGCTAACACGTCTGCCCTGTACTTTCTAACTCCTCAATCAATGCCCTTCCTTATCCAAAAAAATTAAAAAAACAAAAAAATAAAAAAACTATTCTAATCACTTGTTGATAGAACTGTAAGAGACACAGCTCTAAAAATTTCAAGGGAAAGAGAAATAAAGGAGGCAAAGATTATTTCCCTACCACTACCCCTATTTTTGCCAGAAACATAAATACAAAATAATACAATAAGAATGCAAGAAAATAATAATAATAATAATAATAATAATAATAATAATAATAATAATAATAATAATACAAGACAAACATAAACAGAACTCTGCTTAGGGAATGCTTCCACCAGTGCAAAAGTAATTAGATCCAGTGTCATCTGGAAAAACATCAATAATTAAGCATGCCGGAATTTCATTCGGCCAGAATAGCCTTTATAGTTGGTAACATAACACCTGATCACACACAAAAAAGCTATAAAATACAATGGCTTTTCACAGTGTGGTGTCATTCATCAATACACTCTTCGTGGTATGAGTAAAACTTAAGAACTGGTCAACTTGCTTGAGTTGTAGACGTTTGTTAAGAATGGATATCATGGTCTTTATATGTACAGGACAAAAAAACTATTGCCCACCAAATTTCCTTTTCATAGAATACATTTTGGGATAGAACTTTTCAAGTAAGACTGCTTTGTGGTCCCCAGACAAAATGTTTTTGTATGCAGAAGGTCAACAGTAGCCTTCTTCATCAAGTCGCCTTGCTGCGTGGATGATTCTCAGTCAATCCCCAGGATGGCCAGAAGATCATCCACAACCTCGCTCCACAAATTTTGTCAGCAAACATTTACACTTCCAGGTTTTAATTCATTCAGTGCAGTTTTAATGAAGGTTATGGCATCAGCAATGGTGAAGGATTTCCCACACTGCATTCTGTCTGCATCAGGGTCTGCCTCTACTGCTGACAGAATGCTGTCAAATGCCAGGCAGGTGTACGGGGCCTTGACAAAACAAATGACTCATGGATTGAGGGTCTGAATCAAAGACAATGTATTGGGAAGTGAGAAGACAACATCAACACCTCCATAGCATACAGATTCAGTAGAGCCAAGTCCGCTGTCTATGTTAACAGGACTTTAAATTCCAACCCTTCCTGCTGCAAATATGTTTTAACTTCTGAGATGAAGCATTGGTGAAACCATTCTATAAACAAAGTGGCTGGCACCCACACTTTCTTAATCGTGTTGCCAAAACACAAGCAGATTGTTTTTGTTTTTAAGAGCAGGTGGGTTCTTTGATTTGTACACTACACCTGGCTTTTATCGTATGCCCTGCAGAGTTGTCACATATGACCACAGTTAATCTGTCCTTCCATGTTTAATGTCCTGGAGCTGCTTTTGTGGTTTTACGAATACAGATTCAAGTGGGCATTTTTTCCCCCCAGAACAGTTTGGTTTCATCACAACTGAACACCTCTTTTGGATGGTATTTCTTCTCAGCCAACATCTTACTGTTTTGGAAATGTGGAAGCAGCTGTTTTATTGGCAGAGGCAGCCTCCTCACTCAGTTTTATGTTTTTAAGACCAAACTTGTTCCTAAATCTGTGGAACTACCCTCTACTTGCAGTAAAGGACTTGATGACATTTTTTGTAAGGGGGGGGATGACCTGTGAATATCTTTGTATAGCCTCAGTGGAATTTATTTTCTGTTCATGTCTCTCAGCCACAAATTTAATGCCTTTTCCATTTTAACTAAGCACCGATCATGCACCATGGAGGTAACTTTTGCAGTTTGAACTGCAACAGGAAAAACTAGCACTGATTTCTTTTTCCTTCTTCAGAATTTCACTGATGGAAGATTCAGTCTTATATATATCTTATCACCTCAGTGTGTGTTTTCTTTTGATTTCCTGATGAAGTCAAGAACTTTCACCTTCTCACATATAAGGGAAGAACTTCACAGGTTCTCTCAGGCTTATCAGGATTGCCAGCATCACCACTCCTGAGCTTTGGGGTTACTAAAAACAACAGGATTCAAGCAGAAAGGCTTTACCAGGGACTGTACTGGATAAGGTGAAGGACATTAATGTACAAGAATTTTTCAGAAAGACACTACTGTTATCAGATCACAAAGAGTAATCAAGAGACCTACTAAGAGACTGGCTAGCATTACAGCATGCCTAATACTGTGTACAGCGAGGAAACACAAGACAGCATGGACAAAGTGAGACAGTGCAATAACGCAAGTGAGTGGGGTGCCATTTGCTTCAATTTGACATTCCCTGCCATTTCCATGTAATATTGTATGTACTTCACTGTATTTTGCTTTATTTCACTTTATTACTTTGATTTCTATTTTATTTCTATGAAATTCAAAGTACATATGTTCAGACTGCACCTCATTGTGGGTAACAGAAATCATGTATACTAATCTTACAGTTATGGGGGACTTACTGCATACTACTAGTGCTCCTGTAAGCATTTATAAGAGACCAAATGCATGGTGAAACTGGTTTGGTATCACTGTAGCTTTGACTGTGAGGGAAAAAGCAAGTTGCATGTGTTTGCTGAGTCTTTAAAGAGAAAAATATAGTAATACAAGTTTATATCCCCAGGCAAATGAGGAAACACATCTGAGCTATTGCTAACATACCTCAATCATTGTCAGCCTAGAAAATGTATCTTAGTGTAATGACTTTAAACTAACTCCTTTCACCCTTTACCTGTGAAGCACTCTTCATGTCATCAGCTAAAATATTTTTCATAGTAACAGAAGGTGCTCAAGTGAAGTTCTCTGAACCTATCCCAAGAATCCTTCCTATATCGTAAGAAACATTCATCAGAGCCTATCTCTTAGACTAGATACTAACAAGTCTAAAATAAAATCTTACTTCCATATTTACTCAACTTTTGAAAAGGAAAAAAAACTGCATGTTTTCTCCATATCTTCAGGTTCGTCAGCCTCAAAGCAACAAACAAAAAATCAAACAAAACTTGGTTTTCTTAATCCAGTAACTAATCTAGAGATAAAAGCATAGACTGAAAGAATCTCGGTATCAGAAGAATGCAAAAAGATATCAATAGTTTCCTATGAATTTTATACAAGAAAATAGTGGAAGGATTTTAAAATATACAGTTGGAAGGCATACAACAACAACAAAGTATGCAGAAAACTGGAAAATTATCTCATAGATAACATTCAAAAGGTAAAATATTTTCCCCTCCTTCAGAATAATTGGACTTCTTTGATCCCAGCAGGAAGAAAAAGGAGAAAAGTAATAGAGCCAAAGAAAAGAAACCAAAGGTGAATTTCTAGTCAATAGGGTCAACAGGAGGCTAACTAGTGCCTTAAAATGGGAAATGATTTCACTATAAGAGAAGTGATTATGGTAAAAATACCCGCTATACAGTAAAAACATAAAATCCCTGCTGGATAGGAAAAAAAGGCTTACCTAGTCCAGCATCCTATTTCCCACAATGGCCAGCCAGATGCCACGAGAAATGATGGCAATAGTCTCATCTCAGTGTTGTTTCCAAGCAACTGGCATTCAGTGGCACACTGCTTCTGATACTAAAGGTAATATACAGTAATACAGCTAGTACTAACACATAGCCATATCCTCCATTAATTTGTCTCATCTCCTTTAAAAGCTCGTATGGTCTATTCTGGATGAGACTGCATTCCTTCCAAAGAGTCAGATTCACAGCTTGGAGGTATTCTGGGACTTAGAATAGCTCCTAGCAGGCCAGAGGAACATCTCTGACCAGCTTCAATTAGATGTGCCAGTTGCAGCCCTTCACAGAAGGGGCAGATCTCACCATAGTGATACATTGTTTAAGCACTTTCCATTTAAATTTTGCAACGAACTCTTTGTGGGACTAGCTTGAATGGTGTTCTGAAACTGCCACTGATATAAAATAGGGTACAGCTTGAATCCTTTCTGGCATACACTGACCTGGAATGAACTATACCAGTTTCCACTTTGTTTCTTGCAAAATTTAAGGTACTGGGTTTTGTTTGTTTGTTTTATCACTAAAGTGACGAATATTTTGGCATCAAGATATCTGAAAAACCTCCAACATGAACCATGCCAATTGTTTAAGATCTGCTTCAGATGCTCTTTTTCATGCCCTACCTCGAAAAGATGCTATGTTCATCCCAACATGCGACAAAGACTTCTTTGTGTTGGCACCAAACAATGGAATCGCTCACTAAGACATAGACTGCCTCCTTCTTTGCTCATTTTACGTGTTAAAATTTCTTTAATTTGTTTGACCTCTAACTTTTTAAAAATGTATTACCTTTGTACTCTGTACTCTGTACCTTAGTACTTTGTACTCTGTTTTTAATACTTTCTCCTGCTTTCATTTTGCTACGTGTATGTGTGTCATGTTTTAAAGACTACAAATCTTTTTAAAATGTTAAGCTGTAAATCATGCTGATGGCTTTTCTTGACTTAAAATAATTTTATAAACAAACAGCCATCCAATCTGGTAGCCATACACCACATTCCATAGAAGCAAATTCCACAATTTTAACAGTTTAACATTTTTAACCTTAAATATAGCTCTTGGTAGCTATCATGAGATATTGCCCTAATAACAGCTTGGTTTGTATTTTATCTCTGCTACAGAAAACAGTGCGTCCTTCTCAGGTAAGTCTTCAATACACACACAACAAATACACACCTGTGTTTGTGCACAAGACACTTCCGTCTTACATTTCAACTCTAAGTGTGTCAGCTAAGAAGTTATGGTTGCAATCTCCTCTACACCCTTTGAATAAATCCCAATGAATTCAGCGGTACTTACCTTTTGAGTGCAAATATTCTGGATTGATTTCAATATGACCTTTCCAGGTAAAAATTGGTCTGGATTATAGCCTTAATTGCGCAACTTACACCACAGAAAAGGAAAAGGTATAGCTAAAGTAGAAATCTGATTGGCCTTGCAACCCTTTGAATAGTTTTACTAAATACAATAAACTGTACCACCAAACGTAGATAGGAAAATAATTCTAGAATTGTCTTAATTAGTTACATTTTTCCATCATATTTATGATTGTGTTATATCAACATAATATATATTACACCTAAATCTTTAAAACTGAAATATTCCATTTATCTTGAGTAGTCAAAAAGCATTCAGTTTTTTGGAATAAGTTATATTCACCAATGCCTTTGAGATGTAACATTAATCCAGGCTGCTGCTGCTTTCACCCCTTTTCTTCTTGTACTACTCATGTAATGAGCCTGTAATTAGTGTGTTAAAAATTCATGAAAAGATCATTTGTCTCAGATTGCATCAAAGGCTAAACTGTCTCACTAGTTAACAGTTTCTTTCTCTTAAAACATATTTTTGTGCAAACTATCAGTAGGATACTAAAAATAGAGATAGGATGCTGATCATAAGGGAGAAAAGAATAAATAAAATAATTTCAGGATATAATCTAAAAATGTGTTGTATAAGAATACAGAAATGATTGGCTGTATGTCCCTGTACACAGGGACAAGAAGAACTATTATAATAATGAATGTAGAAAAACAGAAGATAACAAGGAAAAAGGAAGAAGAGACTTCTTCCACAACATCCAGGAAATCAAAGGGAAATTTAAACCAAGAGTAGGAATGGTCTACAATCAGCCAGGGAACACATTACATGACCAAGTAGAAATAAAAAGGCAATGGGAACAATACATGGAAGAACTATATAAAAGAGATCCATTCATCATATGAAGACAAACCACCAGTTTTAGAAAGTTAAATAAAAGCTGCACTCAGAGCACTTGGGAGAAACAGATCAGCAGGAACAGATGACATACCTGCTTCAATCTACAGAGACAGAGTCTACTCTAACTAAAAACTGTCAACAAATATGGAAAACAAAAGAATTCCCCTCAGATTGGAAATGCTCAGTATACATTTTAATCCCCCAAGAAAGGGGACACCAGGCATTGCAGTAACCGCAGGATCATTGCATTAATTTTCCATGCAAGTGAAGTCATGCTCAAAATTCTACAACAAAGACTTCTACCATGTAAGGAGAGAGAAATGCCAGATGTCCAAGTTGGGTTCAGGAAAGAGAGAGGCACTAGGAATCATACTGCAAACATATGTTGGATAATGGAGTACAACAAAAGATTTCAAAAGAAAATCAGCCTATGCTTCACAGATTATAGCAAAGCCTCTGATTGTGTGGATCATGAGAAACTAAGCATTGCTCTTACCATCTTCATCAGCCTTTACTGCAGTTTACAAACCATAAGGTACATATATCTGCATCATTAAAATGCATTTATTTATTTAAAATACATTAAAAAAACAAATTGCAATACTTAATAACTAACAGGAATGCAATTAATATGCATTTCTTCGAGATGTAAAATGTGTATATCATCTGAGAAGTTAAGTTAAATTCAGACCATTAAAATCATGAAAATTGAATCTATCATACTCATCACAGTCATTCACCTGTAATTAAGTAACCATCACTTCATAACAAAGGGCCCCTGGGTCACTGTAACATTTGTAGAACTGTTTTATGGGATTCAGCAGCTGATACAAATAATTTTGCTACTTCCTCGCTTACCTTTTTACCAGAGTCATCCAATAAATATTTAAAAACCAATTCCAGGATCTTCCTGCATACTTTCTTAAAATGGGACTTATCAGTCTCAGTCAATCGTGTCTGTAGAAGAGGACGTGCTATACAGATTCCACTTTTCCCTCTCCACAAGGGCAAACGTGTTCATTATATGCTTTTCTTTGATAACGACCCTCTAGAACAGCTGACAGAATGACAGTAAACCTAGCTCTGCTGAACACCAGATGATATTTGGAAATACTCAAATTTTTAAGATATTTAGTTCCTGCATTTATACTAAACATCAAGCCTAATAGGGGGGTGAGAGTCACTCATTTTGCCCCATGCTGCAGTAATGTATTTGCTGTATTCTCTGTATTTGCAGCAACTGCAAACTTCTCAGTGAGGTTAATGTTCGTTGCCTCATATGGATTGAAAAGTGTTTGTCTGTGATCTGATGTCCACTCTAATTTTGTTTCAGAAAGTGGTTCTGGTGCCGGATTTTCTATTTTAACCACTGGTGAAAAATATGTAGTAATTTCTGTTTGCTTTTCTGGTTATTTTTTTTTTAAACTGGTGAAGACTCCCTGGGGGTAGGCACGCCATTCAAGTTTTTGCACTGTTTTCTAGTTAGGACCACCACAGTTGCTGATGTAAATAAAGACTCCTCACCCAGATGCTATAATTACTAACTGCAATGTTTTGTTATTTCCTTGTTATTTTATTGGCAATAGTCATCTTGATAATTTAGTTTGCCTTCTTGTCTTGTTTACTTTTATATTGCTTAACTCCTGGCTTTTGTCCCCTGAAGAATCAATCAATTTTGGAAGCTTTGTCTGGTTTTCTTAGGTCATTTCTGCATTACACTGTTATAGTACTATCATTCCACTTTCAACAATCTGTGGAATCCTGGCATTTGCAGTTTAGGGACAGGCATTTAGAATTCTCAGCCTCAGTAAACTACAAGCCCTAGAATTCCACAGGATGTTGAAAGTGGAATAATAGTACTATAACAGTGTAGTGTGCAAATGGTCTCCCTTCTGTTAAATTGCTTTCTCTGCTCCTTTTGTCCTTTATGAATGACTCTGCACACTTAGGTCCTTTTCACATGGCGTTTCTAAAGAGAGAGGGCCCCTTGAGCGTCGCGTAAATGGGAGGAGCGGTCTGCATGACACACTCTCATTTATGTGATGCTCAAGGGCCTAGCATGGACCGCGCACACACCTTTTCATTTTCAGCTTAAAGCTGAAAATGGTGCGCGGTCGTGCAATGTTCTTGGGGCCCGCGCACACTTACCTGGTGTGTGGTGTGTCGGGAGCTGGGCTGGTCGCGCTTCTTGCCTCAGCACCAGCCTGCAATTCCCAGGTTGCACTGCAGTAGGAAGGGGCGGGGGGCGCTCGCGCAACCAGGAAATTGCTGCAGAACTGAAGCAGCAGGAAGTGGCAGCGTTCCTGCTGAGGCTTCTCGCGCAGCGCCATCCCCCACCTCCGTGAAAAGGTAAGGTGTGAAAAGGCAATTAGATTCAGTATGTCCGGATTTTATTAAAAATTTTGTGGGTAGCTTATGGTAGATTGCTCCCTCTACAAGTAGTACACTTCTGGTACAGTAATAAACTTCCTTTGTTATTTCATTTCAAAACTTCAAGAAATTATAACAGATGGTAAAAGTCTCTTTAAATGCTGTATATACTGTAAATAATACTGTGTCTGAAGTCTCTTCCAGAAATTCCAATAGATTTTAAAACTTTACAAGCTATGTTATCTCTGCTTAGCTTTTCTGTCAGTAGGAAGTAAAATATATTGGTGCTGTCTCCAGTAGCTGAAATTAAGACTATAGTCAAAATGTTGCTCTTAAAGAAATGCATGTACCATAACATTTGGTTGTCCCAATGTGTAAACCACAGGTGGGAAAAGAGGCTCCTGTTAGGACAGAATACGAAGAAACCGAATGGTTTTCAACTGGCAAGGAAGTCAGGCAACTGCATTTATTATCCTATCATCCCATCTGTTTAATTTTTATGCTGAAGATATCACAGGCAAAGTAGGATTAGTCATGGAGGAAGGAGGCATGTAAACTGGAGAAAGGAACATCAACAATTTAAAATATTCAGAGGACACCATACTACCAGCAGAAAACAGCAAAGACTTGGAACGATAACTGAACAAAGTCAAGCCAGAAAGTGCAAAGGCAGGTTTACAGTTGAACATTACCCTTAAAGTAGACAATGAAGACACTGAAATGGTTCAGGATTTTCCATACCTTGGCTCAGACATTCATCATAATGAAAACTGCAGTCAAGAAATCAAAAGAAGACTAAGACTTACAAGGCCAGCTATGAAGGAATTAGACAAGATCCTGAAGTGTCAAGATATATCTATGTATGGTTGTGAAAACTGGACAGTGAAGAAAGCTGTAAGGATCAACTCATTGGAAATGTCGTGCTCAAGAAGAGTTCTGCGGACACACTGGACTGCTAAAAACAAACAAACAAATGAATTGGTCCTAGAGAAAATCAAACCTAACTCTCCCTAGAAGCCAAGATGACTAAACTGAGGCTGTCATACCTTGGCCATATCATGAGAAAACATATCTCACTAGTAAAGACAATAATGCTTGGTAAGGTAAGGCAATAGGAAAAAAAGAAGACCACCTGAAGCTGCAAGACCTGAGCACGTCTATTGATTATAGGATCTCTCATCCACAGGGTCACCATAAGTCAAAGTCAACTTGCGGGTGGCTAATAACAAAAATGTACAGAATTTTAGATTTCCTTCTCGTTTTTGTACCTGACCTTAACAATGAACAGAAAGGAGGATAAATCAATGTAATCCAGCTATAGATATCTCCACAACAGCTAAGGAGGCATGGAGAAGCCCAGCCTGCCAGGATAACCAAGGTAACCCCCTGGAAGGGAGACATGATGTGAAAGTGATCGAATTGCCACTTTGAAGCCATGGATCAACCACTGTGTTTCTCACTCACTTTTTGTACACACAGAGTACAAGTGAGGAATGAAGCAGAGTGGACTTTTGGTGCCATCTGAGTGCTAAACTCAGTATGTCATATTGTGTTTTATATCTCCATAGACTCTCTTGTTCTTCTCTGAGTCTGTATGTCAGGCACCCTGTCTTTGCAACCCCAAATGAAGCAGGAAACATTACACTCTAGATGGGGGCAGCGCATCTGGAATCCCGAAGCAGTTTGTTCACATGAGGTCTAAGACTCCAATAGGTGTCCACACTCACCATTCCTAAGCTTGTTTGCTTTATATGTTTACTTAATTAATTTATTTGAAATACCTTTACTTAGTTTCTCTGCATATATTGTTAGCCTCCTTGAGTCTCATTACTGGGGAAAATGGATAAATATAAATGAATAAAGTAAAGAATAAGAATAAGTACAATAGCAATCAAAACAGCTTATAAAGCCCAGAAAACACAGATGAGCATCTTGAACTCAGGGGGAGCCCTGCCATGATAGCAAGGGCAGGGAGGAACCTGACCATATAACATTTAGTTCTTCAGAGGCATTGGGACACAGAGAAGAACCTTTTTTGAAGACTTAAGAGAATGGGTACATTCATATTGAGAGAAATAAAATATCTTTTAGTTTCTGCAGTATAATTAACATGTATTACTAACATATATGTATTAGAAGTATAACACATTTTAGACATGCTTATAAAAAGGAAGATTTTAGACAGCAGTGTCAGCAAAGCCGTCATTGAGGTGAACAGCCTACTATTTTGTTCTGTTAAAGGGTTAACATGCTTTTTAAAAAACGGATGGAAGCAGAATCAGTTTAGGAAGAATCAAGAAATATTGCATTTGAATTAACAATAAGAAAATGTTGTTTTATTCTTGTGAAACTTCAATAGAAAATGAAATTTAAAAAAAAGACAGATTTTTAGAGCTGGTAGCTGAGTGAAGGAAGACCTTGAATCTCCAGGTGCAGAGAACCAGATAGATAAAGATGAGGTGTCCTCCTCTCTTGGGAGGCACCCTCAAGTCTGAAGGACAACAAGGCTGTAAGGAGTAAACGAAGTTGATAACAGAAAGTTGGCATTGTTTAGTAAAGAGGCAACTGTAACTTTTGGGTCCTGTCCAAGGGGAGGGAAACCTGTGTCCGGCAGGGGGATAAAATGTGAGTTATTCCATGGTGGGGGTGTCTCCTCTCTGAGAGACATCCAGCTCTGCAGAGACATTTTTTTTTTAAGAAACATCTGAGGCTTCAGCTGATCCTATGTTAAATTGTTTTATGAGTCTTATCAGCTATTTCTTACAATATGGGAGAAAAACCATTAGCTTTTAAAGGTCAGCGCAAACAATTGAATTGGGTCCCCTCAGATACAGAACCAACATTAACATGAAACTGATGTTATTCCCTCTCTTTGGCATGCTTCAGCTAGCACAAAATACAACATGGATGCTTCCAAACAATTTCCAAAGGCAGACATACTATGCAGCTTAACCGCTTGAACTTGCATATTATCAAGGGCTAAATAATTTTGGCAAGTGAAACATTACCACAAAAAGGAAAATATATTGTTTGCACCAGGTGCTCTGGTGAGTGCCTTTTCACACAACCCCCCATCAATTAAATCCCTGCTTGCACGTACAGTGCACTACATAGTGGGACCATGTGACATAGTCCCATCCTGCATGGAAGATGCTGTTCGTTGCTTACATACTTCTGGCATTGTAACCAACTATGGTTAATCACATATCTATCCACCAAAGTGAATGGGGAAAAAAGTAAGGAGGACCCAATCAGTCTCGGTGGTCAAAAAGAAATATTCTATTATTTCTCCCACTGATTTCTGGCAAGCCTAACAGAGAGTCACAAGACTGAGAGCAGGATTCCGCCTAAGTTCCATTCCTCTTCAGCTCTATTTTGCTTTACCACATACAGATCTCCACTAAAGTGTTTGTTCTTTTCCAATCACAGTAACTGTTTTATCAATAATAATGTACATATTATCAGGTTTTGATGGGTTTATTGTTGTTGTTGTTTTTGGCTGAACTCAGCATGAGGGCATCTAGTAGTGACTCTGTAGTATCCAGCAAGCATAATTTAATAGTAAGATAACTCGTAAGCAAGATAAAATGAAGTTTTTAAAAACACAATTAGATAAAATACAGTTTTGTTATTACAGAAATTTTGAAGTACTACAATAAAATGTGGTATTTAGGTAATCATTTTTCCCTGCAGTATATTAAGGTTTTTGATACAACAATTAGCCATTTATTTTAGACTGGGTAAAATTAAATACTAAACTGTTCTATGTGTTTTTCAGAGATGCAAGTTCTTGGGCTGCTATAGTGGAGCATTTTGCTTCACGCATTTGAAACAGTATGATTTTAATACTCTCCGTTGGATACCGTGAGAGTGGAATTTCAAACATTTTCTGAAATTTGATTTAAAGATTACTTGAATAGTGCTGAGTAGTACAAAAACCTTGAAGCAAGTACAGTGGGCCCTCCATTTTTGCAGGTTCAGCACTTGTGGATTTGACTAGTCATGGTTACTTTATTTAATTTTTTAAAAAAATCTTAATTCATATCGCTCCTGCCATAGGAAAAAATATGTTCTCTCTAGGAATCTTTAGGTCAGAGCTTTCCAAACGTTTAATGTTGGTGACACAGTTTTTAGACATACATCCTAATTCATTAAGTGGAGGCAATGGAGTCATTCAGTAAGTGGAGGCAGCCCCTCCACCTGAACCTGGCCTACTGCTGCTGCCACCGCCCTCACTGGGGTCTTCCTCAGTCTCACGTGGTGGCAGCAGTGGCAGGAGAGGCAGCCCCTCCACCCGGACCTGGCCCAGCACCACCACCCTCACTCTTCCTCAACCTGCAGCAGCAGTGGGGAGAGAGGTAGCCCCTCACCTGGACCTGGCTGCCCACCACCACCACTGCCACCCTCACCAGGGTCTTCCTTGGCCTGGGGAGACAACAGCAGAGGCAGCCCCTTCACCTGGGTCTGGCCGGTGGCAGTGGCAGGAGAGGCAGCCCCTCCACTTGTTACTTTCGTGCAACACACTGGTTGTCATGTGTCATGACACACAGTTTGGAAAGCTCTGTTCTAGGTCCTCCAACATGACTCTGAGGTCCACTTCTGCCAGAAACCAACCAGTGAATTCTGCTAGAGGACATAAAAATTCCTAAAGTGTTCTCAGGCTAAAAAAAATATAGTTTTGTGATTTCATTTTTATTCACTTTTTTCCCATTTTCGCAGGGGTGTGGTGCCCTTAACCCCAGCAAAAGCAGAGGGCTCACTGTATATAATTTGGGACAGTGCTTTTGTGCCAGCTTGTTTCTTACTTCAAAAGAATTAATTTCTGCTTTGGAAAAATAAATACAAACTCTGCAGATTTAAATTAATAGGTAAATGTTTCTTTTTAGGATGACAGCTGTACTGATCAGCCTGCACCTTCTTTGGGAGTAGATGGTAAAACAGAACCATTCTTTTGTATCATTACTTTTAGTGCCATCCTATACACACTTACTCAGAAGCAGATCTGATCATGTTCTGTGGTAACTAGTTCAATGGTAACTAGTCATTGCGTGTGGAATAACAACCACTGCAAATGTTTACCAACAGCAAACCCCAGCTTTAACATAATTGCTAAAATCACCATGAATACCCCCCCCCAAATTCTTTTACATCTAAATCCCACAAACTTGTCTATACTATCCTTAGAATCATACCATGCATTACAAATCAATTTCATTCCAAGATTTTAACAAGAATGTATTAAACATTATCATTTGCCTATTGGATTCTTTATATCTTGTGTTTGTAACACGTCAAAAAGAGCACTGAGACATTTTATCCACACAATAGGCATTTTGTTCTTTTTATGGAAGAAGTCAATAACCATCTAGAGCAAGGCTTTTCCACTATGGTTTCTGAAACCCTAGGGATTCTACAAGAGGTCACTAGGGATTCAGTGAGAGATCATGATTGAAAAAAACATTTTTGTGCTATAGATATAATAATTTTTATGCAGGGGCTCCCTGAGATTTGGAAATTATTTCAATGGTTCCTCTGAGGAAAAGATTGACAAAAGCCGCTCTAAAGATTTAATCATCCAATTATTGTACTAAAATACACAGTCTGAATCTTCATATTGGCTTCCTTTCAATCCCCCCTCAATACATACTGGGCCTCCTAGTTTAGCCCATCCTGTGTCAGGCCTTTGCAGCTAAAAAAAAAATCACTATGCAAATCCCAGGCAATTATGTAGGATAAAGTTATTTAACTTTCACGAAAGCATCATAGAATTATGCAGTTTTCTACTGTTCTTTTATTTCTCAAAACATAGTGGGTAGGCCATTTCACAAGCAACTTCACAGTAAATAAGTAATTTACCTACAAAGCTGTTAAAATGTAAAGGGCAAAAAACCTAAACAAAGCAAATTCCCATCAGAAAAACAGTCAAAGCAAAGCAGGCATGTATTAACTCAGGAAGATAATGGTAAAAAATCTAAGCACTGGTACCTAGTCAAGAACCTTCTGAGACTTAAAGGAAAAAGTCCACCTTTTAAACATTACTTGGCTTACAAAATAGGTGTCATTCAAGGAAGCATTATACAAATGTTTTTATATTCCATTTTCCTACCACAAACAGTGAAACTACCTCAGCTCTCCAAATAACATATAAATTGCTGCTGCTGCTGCTATTGTTGTTCTTGTGTGCGTTCAAGTCATTTCCAACTTATGAAGACATCAGGGCAAATGTATCAAGGGGTTTTCTTGACAAGATTTGTTCAGAGAGGGTTTATCTTGGACTTCCTCTGAAGCTGAGAGAACGGGACTGCCCAAAGTCGGCAAGTGGGTTTCCATGGCCAGGCAGGGATTCAAACCATGGTCTCCAGAATCAAGGTTCAATGCTCAAACCATTACATCCTGCTGGCTAGAATAAAATTTTTCCTCAAAACAATGCAATGGGTTATTTCTGTATGCCTGCACTCTACAATGGGGGCGAAGGAGTCAGATAGGATGTTCCCTTAACAGCATGCCTCTTACGTCTACTTGGAAATAAGTAATAAACACTCAGAAAGTCAACAGTACTCATCTTGCTGTGCCAGCTCTGAAGCCCTATCTGTTTGACAGCACTTATTCCTCTGAGAAACGACTCTGTAGAAAGGACCTGCTTAAACTTCTACATGTGATTTTCTTGTATATAGAACAATGGGGTTTGGGCCATCATAAACTACAAAAGAACACTGTTCTCAATCAGGAACATAATACCTTCTCTTGTAGTTTGTTACTGTGTTGTTTCCAACTTATGGCAAACCTAAGGTGAATCTACCACAATGTTCTCAAGGCAAGATTTGTTTAGCAGGTTTTGCCTTCTTCTGAGGCTAAGAGAGTGTGACTTGCCTAAGCCCATCCAATGCATTTTCATGCCTGAGCAAGGATTTGAACCTTGGCCACCCAGAGTCCTAGTCCAGCACTCAAACCACTACATGGACACTGGCTCTTACTCTTGCAGTTTATTATGACCTAACTCTAATAGTTAACCCAACTAAAGTAGATCCCTAAGAGATCATCTGTAAGTTCTGCTGGTGCTTTGGGACTAGCTGGGACCAATGGGATTTAGGACCATCTTAGAAGACTGGGCGCTGCAGCACAAAGGAACAGTCCAGCCGAGATTAACAAATGTTGCACACAGCATATATACTAGTCCTTTTCTATTGGTGCAGAAGATAATTTATCTCTCACATTTTCTGCGCTAGATAGGATCCTTACAGCAGTTCAAATATGAATAGTATTAAAAATATAAAAGTACTAAAATAATCTAACATAAGAAAACAAACCAAGGCAGGCAATAAATCTAAGTAATAAATGCAGATACAATTACACATTAAAAGCCCGGGACCAGGCCAGAAAAAGAATGCTCAAGAAAATTGGGCCAGTCCTTGCCCTGACTATGCAAACTGAAGTAGACTGTCAGGTCTCCTCGGGCATCAGGAATTCCACAGTGCAGATGATGCCAGGAAGATCCAATCTCACATCTCTGTTCTCAGTCTAATAAGTTACCAAAACTTAAGTTTGTTCAGTTACTACAATAAGATTAACGATCAGGCAAACAAGCCTTTCCAAGATGTTTCCCCACAAACTAACACATTATGTACCGTGTGCCTTGCTGAAGTATTCGATCCCAGCGGGCGCCAGCACAACAAAACTATTCTGCCCCTCTACCGCGTTGAGGATCTTGACCGCGTCAAATGCTAACAGTGCCAAGGAAACTCCATCTACTTCCAGGTCCCAACTCAGCAAAAACGAACAAACGGGTTCGCATCTGCGACCTTAAAACTGCGTCCAACTGCGTGGGATGAGGAAGGAATCCTGAGTTCTACAAACTTGACGATTCATGTTTGGAGGCAGAGAGAGAGAGCACGTTAAGCAAAAAGGCTAAGAAGCATGCGACTAACCCCCCCCAGCCCCATAACGGGGGCCAACAAAAACCACAGTTGTGACTAGGCTAAATGCAGCAAGCAAACAAATCTGTCAGACACTTGCGCCATTTCTGCACGGGGCTGCTACAGCGCTATTGTTCCACTTTCAACATTCTCTGGAATCCTGGGGTTTGCAGTTTTGGGAGGGGCCTGAGGGAACCCCAGGATTCCAGAGAATGTTGAAAGTGGAACAATAGCGCTGTAGCAGCCCCGTGCGGAAATGGCTCCGGTCTCCCATTCGGTAGCTCACCACGAGGGAAGCAGGAAGGCGAAGCGGGGCGCCAAGGAGAGCAGCAGCGGCGACCGCAGGACTCCCCAAGGCTCTATCAAGCGCGCGCTTTCCTTTCGTCACTTGGCAACCAGCGACGCAGAGGCTACGCCTAGGGGGCCCGAGAGGATCCGCCCGATTGGCTTGCCGTTCACTTGCGCGTGCGCGGCAAGAACCAGTCCCGCCTTCCCGCGAGCAAAAAGCTCGGGGGTCTTCACTGCTACGGTCCACCGGTCTGAGATCGGGCTCCCGTTCGCGTAGTGTTCTCGGGCAGACGGGCAGAGAGGTTTGGAGTTGTTTTTCCTTCTGCAAAGAAACCAAGGCCTTGTGCTTGACACATGTGAGCTATACAGAATGCAAGAAGTAGCTTTACAAATAACTGTCTAGACTTTTGGTAAAAACCGAATTGATTTCCTGCCACTGGTCCATATCCAATTAAAACAGAAGTGAGCAACTTGTGGCTCTTCAGATACTGTTGGACTGTAACCCACAGCAGCCCTAACCAGCACAGTCAATCGTATGGAATGTTGGGAGTTACAGAAAAGAAGGAAGGAAGGAAGGGAAGAAGGAAAGAAAGAGAAAGAAAAGAAAGACTTGCAACTATTACGTGGTAGAGCTCTGGTGCCCTAATCCTGACTAAAAATGGAAAAAAATAAAAGAAAACAGAAAATAATATTATTCTACCATTACAGATCCAATTAAATAATCCTATTAAAATTATTAATAACCATAGATTATTAATTCATTCAATTTCTTGTTGCTCAAAAAATCCAAAAAACAGTTTCCAATCTTTCAAAAAGCTTTCAATTATATTTTAGAACTCATGTTAATTTGGCTGTTTAGGCTAACTCAACAATCCTAACAATCCATTCTTCCATCATTCGTGCTTCAGTCTGTTTCCAGGTTTGAGGAAACAATATTTTTCCTGCTGTTTCATACATTGAAGAAGTAATCCATATTTACCATCTAGCCCTTTATCCATGATGACCAACAAAACATTTCTGGAAACATTACAAAATCTACCTTTATCATTTTCTGGATTAACAAATAAGGTCCTTTCTGCACTACTCTGTTACAGTGCTATTATTCCACTTTCAACCACCTATGGAATGCTGGGGTTTGCAGTTTAGGGAGGGTCCTTTAGAATTCTCAGCCAGAGAGGTCTTTGGCCTCAGGAAACTACAAACCTCACAGTTCCACGGGATGTTGAAAGTGGAATAATAGCACTATAACAGTGTAGTGAGGAAAGGCCCGATGTGATCAAGCCATTTGGTAATATAATCAAGCAGATAGCTTTTTACTGCTTTCTATTTTATTCCTCTGGTGAACAATGTAAAATTCTTTTTATTAAATTCCTGGAAGTGGGCTTTAGGATCTGAGGGAGATTAAGAATTTTGTACTTTTTAACTCTTCTAATAAAGCCTTCTTCTTAGACAGTTCCATTAGTGCTTGTGGTTAACTTGTAGAGTTTGTTACACCCCAAAGTAATCCCAAGAGAGGACCCCTAAAATTGGCTTGGCTCCCCCAACCTGGATATTGGTTAGCAAAGGTCAGTTGTAGTTAAAAAACAACATTGGTGTTGAATGGAAAATCCTTAACAACAATACCATCTCCCTCTGCTGTATGGGAACGTAGACAATGTCCTTTAGGCTAAAAGACTGACCTATTGTTCTGAGTCACGTATCTCTACGCAGACAATAGACTCGCTCCTGGACACTGTCACACCCCAAGCTGCACTGATGAACTGAGCAAAGCCAGACAAGCAAAGCCTATCAATTCTGAATTTTAAACCTATCACGCACCTGGCCTTCCCAGTACGAAAACAATACTGAGAAGGGGTCATGATATTTGCCTGACGTTATATTCCGCACTTATCGCCCATTAACAATACTTCGCTAGCCGATACCTGGCCTGAGGACAGAAATTGGCTATAAAACTTCCCACTTTTGGAGCCTCTTTGGAGAGCCTCCCAGACTAGACAGAAGTGCCCTTTTCGCTGCTACCGAAGCCTCCCATACAAGCCTCTCAGACGCTGCTGAGAGCTAAACGCGATTCGCATCCTTACCCCTCCGCCAGACACCGCTGCTACCCCCCCTCCAGCCTGGGATCCAGCCTCCCCTTGGTGCTTTACATCAAGCCTGCACTAATCTTCTCCTTCTCCCAGGATGTCTAGACTAAGGTCCATATGCCCTCTCTCCCACTTGGGCTCTTATTTCCATCTCTATTTCTGTAGCCCTTCTGTTACGACCGTGAACTGGCCTGGCCTTTGGTAACCTTAGATATCATTTTGATATCATAATTCGGCCCTGCTCTGCCACCAGCCAAGTGTTTGTGAGGCCACCGAACAAGCGCGAAGCTAGGCATGGCTATTATCTGCTGAGTCATATTTGTATACACCAAGGCAAGCCAGAAACTGCCAGATCTGCTTTTGGGAACCTCCCGAAAACAAACACCTTCCGTATTAAAACAAAGAGACCCTCTGCCCTCAGAGGGCACCCTGGCGAGCTGAGTGCTTAACTGCCAAGCTAGCCGCATCTACATACTGGCTATACTATTATCAATTCGGACCTTAACAAAATCATGTAAATCCTGACCTTTCGGAGACATTGTCTCCATCCAAAACAAAACTCATTGTTTTCGCCCAAGACCAGGCTAGCCTATGGTCATTCTTTCCCTGATAAAAACCCCCAATCCTGAGAGCTCCTCGGATCTTTCGCTGGATCGCTTCGGACTTCTATCCAGCCTTGCTGCCGCTCTGTTCAGCGAATTCCCCTCGGCCGCTGTGCTGACTTTCCTTCTCTTCAATTGGGCTACTCCGGGACTGTGAGATAGGTGACGTATCACCCATTCCCCCAAAACTCTATTTCCTTTTTCTAGTTACCTGTGAGGTTGTGTTTTTCTTAATAATTGCTGTCTGTTTAATAAATATTATTGCTAGTTTAAAACTGTCTGACTGCTCACTGACCTGAACCTGTATACATAGGGTAAAAGATTCCCACTAAGTTACCCTGCCTCTCACTAACCAAGAGAGTGCTCCAGCTAATTTCCCCATCTTTGCTTGTTGTTGTTTGGTTATTTGGGAGCCCCTCCCAGGACCCCCAAGTCACAGAGTAACACTTGTATGATTGCAAGAATATTTGAGAACGTGTGTATGTGACTCTTTCTCTGTTAGTTTTGTTTAATAAAAACCATTTTGGATCATTTCTCTGACTCTTGCATGGTTCTGACCCTGTAGACATAGAGTTGAAGATCCCCTGCCCTGACCTCTCACAAGTTTTGCTAGGTGGCTCTGCTAATTCCTTAATTGTTGAAGCTTGGTTTGAGTGTCCTCAAGATACCCCCAATTTTCAGGGTAACAAGTTAGGTGATTGGGATGGTTTGCTTAAATTAATCAATAGTGTCTCCTCATGATACTTCTGTGTTTTTTTCCCCCCAATCTGGTACACTGTTGAATAAAATGGCCCCTATTATGTGATTTTAAGGTATCCCATAATAGGGCATATACAGTATCTAGGGACTTGTTTTCTATATATATATTTAAAATAATTTCCATTGTTCCTTTAAAAAAACCTTCATCTGGTTGGAGGTCTGGATTAAATTTCCAAATTATTGTGTATTCCACAGCTGACTGAAGATTCCAAGTCAAAATTAGAGGAGAATGATCTGAATAAATAATCGGTTCTGTTTGACACATTGACTATATCTCATAATGGAGATTTCAATGTAAAGAAACAGTCAATCCAGGAATATGAATTATGCAAAGTTGAGTAGTTTGTATAGTTTTTCTCCATGTGGTATAGGGGATCTCCAAGAGCCAACCAAGTTTCCCTCTTTTATGGTATCTACTGTGTGTGCATGTGCCTTCAAGTCGCCTACTGACTTATGGCAACATGGCATCTACTAGAAACTTGTTTTTACTTTGTTTGAGCAGTGCAGGTGTGATCAATTAATAATCCAAGACTATGAGAATTGTGCCAATTATACTATTGCTCACTGCAAATAATATTAACTTATTTAAGAATATTTGAATGACACAAACTTGATCAACATTATGATTATTAAAAGTCTGGAAAGACTTATTTAACAAGGTTCTTTTAAGGAAATCTCCCTTTTGGATCAGTTTTGATGCCTTCAAACTGTAAAAGGGATGTTTTTGCTATTATTATTGCAGTTACCCTAGCTTCGGAAGCGCCCCTAGTTACAATCTGCTGTTCATTTTTTATTATTGCTATTATTATTTGGTGTAGGGAGACTGGGGCCATACCTTCCCTATGAGTTTCTGGGAAGAAAACAATATCAAGGAAATACTGTTTAGTAACTGTCAACATCTGTGCTCATTTGAAGATAAAAATTTTGACTCTATCTAGCACTTACAAAGTAAAACACATCTTATATGTAATTATTACATGCACAGTTCCACCATAGTTGTGCCATAATGAAGTGACACAGAAGCAACCACACATGCATCCTTTAACTGGTAACAGCAACCGTAACATGGAGGAGGAGCAATTGGATATAAATCCTCACTCCAGGCAAGTGAAAACAGCTCAATTGCCTCTGGGAGGCAGACTGGGTGTGATGTTGCCCATGGCATATCTGTGGCCATTTCCACACTAGAGTGTTATAGCGCTTTGATTCCACTTTCAACATCCTATGGAATCCTGGGGTTTGCAGTTTCGGGAGGGGCCACTCAACCCCTCCCAAAACTGCAAACCCCAGGATTCCATAGGATGTTGGAGGTGATATCATAGCACTATAACACTCTAGTGTGGAAATGGCCTGTGTTTCCCAAGGCCTATTCAAACAATATAAAGAGGGTAGAGTTGAACCACAAAGGTCAAAACGAATTTCGAGACCTCTGGTTTGCCACACTGGGCAGGTTAGTGAATCAGTTAAGTACAAGTCAGTGCTGAAGTTGGAATCCTGAGGCCACTTCTGCACTAGACTGTTCTAGTGCTGTTATTCCACTTTCAACAGTTTAGGGAAGGGCTTCAAAGGATTCCATAGGATGTTGAAAGTGGTGTTATCACCATGAACTGGCCTGGCTTCGGAAGATATTAGATATCGTTTGATATCGTAATTCGGTCTCATTTTGCCACCCTTGGCCAAGTGTTTGTGAGGCCCCCGAACAAGCACAGAGCTAGGCATGGCCATTAATTGCTGCACATTCCTTTCTCCACCTAGGCAAGCCAGACTCAGCCAGATCTTACTTTAGGAGACCTCCCTAGACAAACACCTCATTACAGATGCACACTACTACAAAGAACCGCCCAAGCGAGCTGTATCTGCATACTGGCCATTCCATTGTCAATTCGAGCTTAATCCCATCATCCTAAATTCTGACCTTTCGGAGACATTGTCTCGCGCCCAAACCTCATTGTTTTCTCCCAAGTACAGACTAGCCTACAGTCATACTTTCCCTATAAAATCCCCCAGTTCCGAGAGCTTCCTCAGATCACTCCGAACTTCCATCAAGCCTTGCTGCTGCTTTATCCGGCGAGCTCCCCTCAGCAGACCATGTTGAGCTTCTTCTCCCCATCTGCAACTTCTTCAGGACTACGAGAAAGGTGTCGTATCACCCATTTCCCCCGAAAACACTTATTTCTTATCTCTTAGTTAGCTGTGTGGTTGTGTTGTCTTAAGTGTTTGTCTGTTCTTAATAAAACCTCATTTTGCTATCTTAAAACTGTCTGACTGCTTAACTGACCTGACCCCGTAAACATTGGGTAAAAGATCCCGCTGCGTTGCCCTGCCTCTCGTTTGCCAACTTGTGCTCTGAGCTGATTTTCCCCGCTTTTATTTGAGCACGTTTGGAGTCCCTCACGGGACGCCCAGTAAGCAGGGTAACAGTGGAATAATAGCACTGTAACAGGCTAGTGTAGAAATGGCACTAGCCATTAAACTGAAGTTTAAGATGTCTCCTTGAGCCTCTCCTTGCTAGGCTCCTACTTCCCAGCACATTCCAGCTTCTACTTTCTCAGGCAGGAAGGTACAAAGGGAGGTAGTTGGAGAGATCCTTTTTAGGGCCTGGCATTGGAAGAACAAGGTCACCCTTCATTTATTTTAGGTTTTCAACTCTTTCTCTCTCACGGTCCCCTCATCTCCATCTATTCTAGCCTCATGAGGGACAGTGGCTCTTAAGAGGGCAGATGCATTTTCTTTTAAAATTAAAGAAGTGTTGAAGGGAGGGAAAGAAAGAAAGGAGTTGACAAAAGTGCTGGCTGAGCTTTTGCCAAGCATTTGCCTCAGTTGGGCAAGAAGCAGCTGGATGCTGGAGGCTTCTGAGGAGGCACTTTGGCCTCATCAGAATATTTACACCTGCTGAGAGGTAGAAGGGCAACCCAGCCAAAGGCAGACCAACTGGACTGCAAGGATTAGGCTATGCGCCATTTCCATGTTCGTTTGTTTTAAACCTTTCCTTCACTGTCAAGAGGACAGGCAGGGGTCAGAGTGACTAGACAGAAGATAATTAGGCTCATCTTGATGTTGATCAATATTTTTTATTTTACAACAGGACAAAAATTATTCCATAAAAGTTGTTTATTTAAACTTCCAATAAAATTACTAATAGAAATACACACACATATACATATTAATATTAACACCTGGAACTACAAAGAATTCGCCTCCCCTCTGCGCAAGCCTCTTAACTTCCACCCGTCGAGCAGCGCGTGACTGCTACGTCAAACGCAGCACAAAAGCTTTCATCGGCTGCAGATTCCTCTCCCCCTTCATCCGTAGCCTATACGGACGTACGGTTGGGGAGGACGAAGGGTGTCTCGATGCATTCTGGGAATTGTAGTTTCTTTAACCCAAGCGTTTCCCCACGCATCACGTACTGAGGTTGGACCAAAGACTACGACTTCCAGAAAGCCGAATGAGGGGAGGTGATGAGAGCGCGGCGGTTTGCCCCGCCCCCTTTTGACTGCCTCGCGACCGGTGCTGTCTCGCTGTCTCCCCTGCGGTTCTGACTGAGCTTAGAGGTGACCTCGAGGTGTGAGAGCCGCCGCTTTCCCCCGGTTTCGCCATGGTCAGTGGAGCTGAGCTCGCAGTGATTTTGTGTAGTGGGAGGTCGTGCAGCCCCGCACTCCCGGATGAATACCTGGGGGGGGGTTGGCGAGAGCGTGGACCAACAGGGCGAGGTGGTTCTGGATGAGCGGGAAGGGCAGCAAAAACCCGTGTGGTTCTTTCGTAGCTGGCGGGGGTTGTGAGTATATGCACGTCCTCCCCCAGCAGCGGAATCCGCCTGCGGACGGGGAAGGGGGGTGTGAGAGTGCTGGAGCGGTGCAGGTCCTGCTTCTGGTTTTCCTTCGGAGGGGTGCGGGGCTGCGGAAATGTGGGACCCGGGCTTTTTCTGAATTCGCCTGAGGTAAAGGAGCTGTTGTCGGGAAGGGGTGTGTGGAACCGGTCCCATCCACTTTTTCTGACGGCCCCTTTTGACTCTTTTTTTTTCTTTTTGAGGGCCATCTAGGGAGCGGGGTTCATCTGTGTCTACATTAGGCGTCTGAATGGGGTTTATAGAATAGTATAATTCAGCTGTGTGTGTCTTCCAGTCACCTATCAACCTACAGTACGCAGCCCTAATACGAGCACTGGCTCAGACGCTTTCTTAAGAGTCGAAAATGGCCACCACAGCGAAAATGGTAGTCCTTGTCTGAAACAGAGGCTATGGGTGGTTCTTCCTGTGTGTCTTCCAGTCATTTCAGATTTACCAGCAACCCCAGGACGAATCTGCCATTGAGTTTTCCTGTCAGAATTTGTTCCCCCGAGGGGCGGATGGTCCTTGCCTTTTTTAGAGGCTGAGAGAGTGTGACTTGTCTAGGGTCGCCCAGTGGATTTCCATGACCAAGTGGGAATTTGAACTCTGGTTTCCTAGTGTCCTAGTCCAGCACTCAAACAATTATCCTACATGGGTTCTCGTAGGTTATGAAATACTTGTAGTGCAAAAATGCTTCTGGCCTGAGCTGGGGATGGAGTTACAGCAGGGAAAAACTGGGGATCAGTGTTGGGTCCTAAACCCCCTGGAGTATTTTGTTTGATAGAAGTTAACTCTATGATGGGAGTCGGGTTGCACCAAACCAAGGCCAGAGTTGCTGAATCTCCTATATTGCAACTGTCAATCCCCAGCTAGGTTATTGCAAATGTCTGAGTTAGATTGTTCAGGCTTTTTGACAAGTGCTTTCTTGAGCACTTTACAGCTGAGGTGAGAGGACACATCAACACAGCTCATAGCTCTTTGCAGTACTGCAGGGAGAATTTCATTAAGGACACTAGTCTTCTGCTGCTGCTTGTACCAACCAGTTAGAAGAAACACATAGGAGCCTGTAACAGTGTGTGTGTTTGTATGCATGTGTGAACAGGCACATTGCTTCAGACTGGAAGTCCTTGAAGATCACTGACAATGAGGTTGTGGCAGTATGACACTTGAGGGAACAGTTGCAGAAGGATTTGCTGGGCTTGACCAGTGACAATTCCCCATTTATCTTTCTGCATTCTGCAGTTGTTGCAATATGTGATCCACTAGCATTTCCAGGACATTTTAACATAAAAAACGGCTTAGGGCGACCTCATCCGGAGGTCGTTCACACCGTGGAGCGCGCTAGAGCGGTTTGAATAGTGGAGGTTCCACACCTCAAACCGCGCTAGCGTGGCCGCAAGGGGTGGCGCGGCGCATTTTTAAAAACCACATATGTGGTTTTTACGAAACGCGAGCGCGCTAACCTGTTGCAGCGCCCCGTGTGAAGCTGCAGGGACGCGCTAGCGCGTCCCTGCAGAGCTGCCCGGGGGCGGGCTTCCGGCTGGCGCGCTGCCCTGATTGGCAGAGCGCCGCCGGAAGTCGCCGGCCGCCATTTTGGGTGCCGCCGAATGCCGCCGAAACTCGCCAGCGTGTGGAGCGGCAAACGCGCGCTCCCCGCAGGGACGGAGCAACCCGTTTTCAGGTAAGATCCGTCCCTGCGTGCACTGCCCCGTTCCCCCGTGTGGAAAGGGCCATACTCTTCAAGTGGGCATGTATTGCATTTGTAGGTACTATAATGTCAAAGTGTTAAAACTTGAGGATATTTTCCTATGAAAGACATGACGTAACTTGCTGCTACATATTGACTGTTACAATTGTACAGTATAAGTCATTGGTAAATTCCTCTCATTAACAATATTTGACTGCATTTTTGTCCCTAATAAAACGTGCTTTTGACTCGTAGCCTGCAATTTGTAACTCTGTTGGGATGTAAGCACAAATGTTGTTTATAAATCATTTGACATCAGTATATAATCTTCTCCCCAGAAATAATTATTACCAGCTTGTGTAAGCTAAAATGCAACCAAGAGTTGCATTTGATAAACTACTTTGGTTTTACTTAGGAATATGCCCAGTACTCTTGACATCATCAGGATTAAATGATGCACTGGAGATTATGGGGAAACAGCTGCAGTCAAAAACCATCAGCTACTTTTGCTGGCAGTTTGTTAATTATATTGTTTATATCACAGACCACACAGTCTTAGCAGCCTGGCCTTCTGAGTTTCTGTACAGCTGCTCAAAAATGTGTCCTAGAATTGTCCGATTTGACTTTTCCAATTAGAATGGGTCAGTACTGCTACAAGCTTGTGCATCTGCTCAGTGACTATAATCTCGTGTAGCTACAATCAGTATATCTGGTAGAATACATGCCAGACAATATTCCTAATGCCTCCTATTTTGATGAATGAGATTTTGAACTTCATTTAATTTCAGAAATTCAGATTTAAGTATTTCTTTCTGTGTTGCTGTGCAACTTTCTTGTTTAATTCTTAAGAACAATGTAATTCACATCCTCTTTGGATTTTCGCCTGGGTGCTCTAGGTTACTTTATGGCCCCAATTTTCATCCTTCCTGTCCCCAAGTATAATTTATGGTATTTAATTGTGGCTCCTATAGAATATGCAAAATATTAAGAAGTTCTGCTCTCATTTATTTTAAGATAGAAATCAAATTCATATGGGATTTGAATAGAGTTCATGTTTGGGAGGTAGGAATACTTCTTGCTGCTCTTGGTCATTCTCTGTGGATTCTAGTAAGTCATTTGCCCTTATATCCCCTCCCCCACCTGCACAACTTGCTAATGAATCCAGACCTTCTTTCCCAATCTCTTCTTCTTTCACTGAGAAAACCCTATACAGTGTCCCCTCAACTTTTGTGAGGGTTCAGGGAGTAGAAAACTCGTGAATAACTCCCCTCTCTGCCCAAGTGAGCACTACCCCTTCCATTCCCTTCCAGGGCTCCCCCTCCCTATTAGCTTGCCTTTTGCCCAGGCATGCTGCCTTCTTTCCAGACATCCAGGGAAAAGACAAGAAAATGGGAGGGGGCAGCCCTGCATGCAGAGAAAGCACGCATGTGCCTTCCCTCGTTCACTTGCATTTTGCCTGGGTATGCTGCCTCCCTTCCAGAACCCTATTCAAAAGCCAAGCATTTGGGAGGCCGTAGCCATGTGCCCAGAGAAGGTATGCGTTCACCTTCTATGTGCACAGGGCTTCCCCCTTCCATTTGCTTGCGTTTTGCTGGGTTTCTAGAAGGATGGCATGCATCTCTAGGCAAAAGACAGGGGAATGGGAGGGGGAGAAGGCAAGTGGGCACCTCACAAATGATCAAATTTGCAAAGGTCAGACCCACAAATGTGGAAGGAGGACAGTACATTTTTCAGCAGGGGAAGTCTCCCAGGACTTTTAAGGATAACATATAGGCCTGAATCTTAGTGGTAGCCATAACTAGAGTAAATCCATTGTATCAGCTGCTGAACAGGGGATCAACTCTTACCAAAAATCCTACTGATTATGTGGTTCTACTTCAGATGAGACTATCAATATGATTTAGGTAATTGTCTATTCAGTGTTTATGGCCTGATATGCTCAAGCAGGTATCTTTGTGATGCATGTGCACCATACTCACAGATTTTAGGTTGTTACACATAGCTATACAAGATATTGTCAACAGTATATAATGTCAACAATTCTGTGCTTTCTATGAAACAATATTTTAGATCTGGTCATTCTTACAATAATGTAAGTATACAGTTTTCATACATTTTTCTTGGAGGCTGTTGCTTCACAATTGGTAAACAAAGTTACATGTGTTGTATTGTATGAACTATGATTTCTAGTTTTAGGCCACCAAACCAGTTTTTTCTCAAGATATAAACAGATGATATGATATTACACAAGGCCTTGCATGTTATTAGAGCAACAGTATTTTTCTAAGATGTAGAGCTGCAGGAAGAAACTTGCCGTATGCAACTTATCTTCAGTTAACCATTGAAACCTGTGAACTCCAGATCCCCTTATTCACCAACCTGGAATATATACCCCAAATGCTAATTTTGTTGTGTCAGGTCGTTTCTGACTTATGGTGATCCTAAAGTGATCCTATTATTGGGTTTTCTTGGCAAGATTTGTTCAGAGCAGGCTTGCCTTTGCCTTCCTCTGAGGCTGAGAGAATGTGACTTGCCCAAGGTCACCCAGCAAGTCTGCATGGCTGAGAAGGAATTTGAACACTGTTCTCCCATAGCCATAGTCCTGCACTCAGACCGCTATACCACACTGGTCCATACACCAAATAGCAAGTTTTAAATACAGAAAATGGCAAGATACTAAAGATTTCTTTTAAAAAAACCTGAATTACTGGTGTGTTAATTAATGAACTTTTCACAGATTAGTTTTTAATGTCACTTATGTTCTGCCATTTTGGAGAAGGAAGGAGCTCAGCTTTCCCAAATATTGCATGACCTAATTTCAGATGCAGCAAATCTGGTTTGGAAAGCTCGCCCTTTCTTCTGACACAAGTTCTACAATCTTTTATCCTCCCCTGTTTATTATGTGATGATCTTAAGTAAAAAGTCCCCTTTTCAATTTCCATAAATTTAATGGCCTGTATGCAAAATAGCTTCGTTTTTAAGAAGCCTCTTGCTGATTCTGGGTCAAAGTTATGCTTTGAACTTTTTCTTTCCATCTATAATTTTTTTGAAAACACTTAACTTATTCAAGTAATCTGGTGAGCTCCGTGTTGATAGTAAGCAAAGGTTGCATGTTGACTGCTGCAGGTGGTGGATTGCTAAACAGCTCTCCTGAGAAGATATATGCCAACTGCTAACAGTTTATGAATATTAATTCTACTGAAATGACACAGTATGCGCCTGAATAATAAGAGGAAAATGATTACCTGATCATGTTTACTGAAACTTGAAATATCCTTTCTATTGCAGTCCCAACCAATAAGAGTCCTGGTGACTGGTGCTGCTGGACAGATAGCCTATTCTCTGCTCTACAGCATTGCTAAGGGTGATGTCTTTGGCAAAGATCAGGTAATGGATAAAAGGAATTCGATCATAAGCATAAGTGATAACAAATAATCTAAAGACCAATTTGGCAACTCGTATCAAACCTCCACAGCAAGAATACGGCACTGAATCACACGCAGTTAACTTTGGTTTCTTTAAAGTATTAAAGTTTCATTATTGGGGAAATAAGATTTCCATGACTGTGGAACATGCTGCTTGCTGCATGTTTTTCTGTAAAAAAGGAGAATTAGACAAGTTAGTTGTGTACATTTTATACTTCATAAGTGGGGTAATCAATATGGTTTTGTCTCTTGAAACTGATCAGTCTAATTTTCCATATAATATGATGTTGTTGTGTGCCTTCAAGTTATTTCTGACATATGGCAGCCCCAAGGCAAACCTATCATGCGTCTTTCTGGGGCTAGGCGTATGAGACATGCCCAAGGTCACCCAGTGAGTTTCTGTGGCTGAACAGGGAATTGAACACTGGTCTCTAGGGTTGTAGTCCAGCACTCAAACCACTGCCCCATGCTGACTCAATATAATATGGTGTTACCAGATATTTATTGACCTAATTAATTTACACAATTGTTATTTTCTCTACAGCCTCTTGTTCTTATTCTGTTGGATATCACTCCCATGATGACTGTATTGGATGGTGTGCTTATGGAACTGCAAGATTGTGCTCTTCCTCTGTTAAAAGGTGAAAAAAAATCAAAATTGAGTAGGGTGATCCTAAGAAATGTTTAAGTTTAAAGTGTGTAGGCCAGTGGGTCAACACAAGACATTTTGCAACATTGTTTAATATTCCAGATATTATGCCAGGACAAATAGCTACCAAGCTGCCATTTTGTAAGTCAAGAATATTACTTTGCATAAGGAGCCAAGTGCCAGGTTGAAAATCCAAACAGCAACTTATTTCTTGCTGATTAAATGTTTTATCTTTCATCATAGCACAGTCAAGTTTAGTGGTGAAGACCTCTTTAGTTATGCTAATCTAGTAAACTGGCCATCAAATAATGAGATTAGTTTATGGTGCCTATTTTATATAGGCAGCACTATTTCTTCTGCCTTTTTTTGTTGTAGTTTGTTGTGAATTTACCAGGTTTTTAAATTATATTTTGTAAACTACCATAGTACTGTAAGAATGCTCATATAGTAAAATCTTTCAAATTATTTCTATATGATTGCAAGGAGCCTCTGTTTTCAAGTACAATTCAAAATGACAGCTATTACCTGTAAATCACTATATTGCTTTGATCATGGTTATCAGAAAGATCATATTCTTCCATATGAGCCTGAGCACTTCAGAAGAGGCCCTTGTTTTGGTCCCACTATATTCACTGCTACATCTGTTTTGAACACCAGAGTGTCCTTGCTGTTTCTCCTTTCCTAGGGACGATGAGGGGCTCCCTTCTTCTTATCCTTCTTATGGCAGACAATGACTTTTTCATACTGACAAGCTTTCAGGAATTATTTTTAAGGAAGGGCTTTTTATCATCATCATCATCATCATCATTTATTTATTTATTTATTTATATCCTGTAATTTTCCCAATTCAAGAATCAAGATGGCTTACAACAGTTAAAACAAACATAGCTAAAAATATAATTAAGCTATCAGTAACATTAAAACCAGTTTAAAACATAACCTTTAAAAAGAAAAGAACAAATAGACAGTATAGTACATTATGCAGAATCTATTCCACTTGAGCAATCAGTCTTCCAATGCCTGCCAAAACAAAGAAGTCTTTAGCTGCCTGTGGAAAGATAGCAAGGAGGAAGCCAGTGTAATCCCTCTTGGAAGGGAGTTCCTAAGCTTGGGAGCAGCCACTGTGAAGGCTCTGTGTTCTCACAGAAGTACCTATTAGGGTGCGGGGCAGAGAAACTCCCCCCAAGATCTCAGAACATGGGCAGCTTCATAAGGGAGAATGCAAGCCCTCAGATGACCTGAGCATTATAGGGCTTTATTGATCCTAATCTGTTGGTTGAATTGTCTGGGGGAACAGACTGGCAGGCAGTGGAACTGTTGCAAGAAGGGAGTTGTGTGCTTCCTGTAACTAGCCCCAGTCAACACTCTGGTTGCAGTGCTTTGGGCCAGCTGAAGTTTCTAAACAGTTTTCAAAAGCAGTCCCATGTTGTCTAAACATTACAAAATTAAAAAAAAAATAGTGTACAGATCCTAACTGTGCAAAAGTACTCATGGTCACTTCTGAAGCACAAATTTCCAGGCTCAGGGTTAAATTAGTAAACCCAACCTGCAGACCTGAGTCTTCAGGAAGAGTGTAATCCCATCCTGCAAAGTCTGTATCCTTATTTCATAATCTGCCTTTTAACTCAGCAGGAGCACTCCCTCTACCCACTCTGTCAGTACCCCTCTGACTCTTTTTTTATTTTAATAAGCCAGGAGGGTCATAAATCTAAAATACATGTGGTGTCTTTCACCTCTCCAAGAGTCCTAACCACCTGCTCAGGCTGCACAAATTTCAATAGTGTGTTGTACTGCTTTTTATATTTTTGAATTTCTTAATGGATGCTTTAGTTGTTATTTAGCAATAATCCTTTTGATATTTTGAATATTGTTGTCTGTTGTATATTGCATATTAATTGTGTAACTGCCTTGCGTCCCAGTTCTGAAGGAAAAGTTGGGAAATAATAGATAAATACATTATAAGATGATGGAAAGAAAAGGATGTGTTTTGCTCTAGTGTTTATCAAAACAAAGATCAGATAATGAAAATAAATTAATTTGTTTCAGTACAATTTATAAGTGCATATTTCTACACGCTAGAAGCATTTTCTTAAGGAATCATAACCTGCTGCTTGAATATTAAAAGTATGATTAGTTTCTAAATTAGATGTTTTCTCTCAAAACAGTGCTGTTGTCTGATATAATTGTTACTGTCTTCCTATTGGCTTTTAGAGGTGATTGCAACTGACAAAGAAGAAGTTGCTTTCAAGGACCTTGATGTAGCCGTTCTGGTGGGCTCCATGCCAAGGAAAGAGGGCATGGAACGGAAAGATCTACTCAAGGCAAATGTGAAAATTTTTAAGTCCCAAGGTGCAGCACTGGACAAATACGCAAAGAAGACAGTTAAGGTGAATAAGGCTGTTGTAATGTGTAAGCAAAGAAAATAAGATGTGATATGAGAGTTTGCTGGTTCCACATGTATAATACAGATACTAATATTGGCCCTCCCTTTCAGGACTTATGTAAGGACTGCTGTAATAAACGTGAAGTATTGTGAATATTGAAAACACCCTGAAAACTCAAAGCTATATCATGCTAGGACAAAGTTAACATTTTTATAGAAGTGTCTTTCTTTCTTTTCTTTTTTTAATAGTCTTTATTAATATGATGTATTTTAGAAAACAAATACAAATATAAAATGTAGAAGTATCTTTCTAATCTACCTCTATCTCTTTATTTTATTTTTATTATTCTTTTTCTTCAATACCTTTGTCTCTTTAAAAGGGGGGAAAAAGACAATTTTGTTGAAAAATATATTTTGTTCTATATACACAACTCTAGTTGCATTAAGAACAACGTTTTGTGTTATTAACTAGTTTGGGAAATAGGCCTTGTTCCAGTTTAGGTGGATGATGAAGCTGTTGTTATAAAAGTTATTTCTTAGTTTAGTTTCCTAAAGTGTGTGAAAAAATGTGAAAGGTCAGATAATACCTCTTTACTTAATGTGCTTCAAATATTGGAGTCTTTCTTCACATTTGTATAGTTCTAATATTTTCTTTGTCTTGGTGAATTGCTGTAATACAAAAGAGAAAAAAAATATTGTGATGTTTCACAAGAAAACTAAATTCCAGTGTTGTCAGTTGCCATTTATCCTGTGTAAATTTGCATATATGATTTAAGGACTTTTGTTAGTTGATCATTCAATAGCTTTAATGTAATTAAGCCTAACTTTTTTCCCCTCAGGTCATTGTGGTAGGCAATCCAGCCAACACCAACTGCCTGATTGCCTCCAAGTCTGCTCCCTCCATACCAAAAGAGAATTTCAGCTGTTTAACTCGTCTGGACCACAACAGAGCAAAGTCCCAGGTGAGAATGGACTTTTAGGTCCAGAGGGTACTAATCATTTTCTCTGATATAAGTGTTCTTGGAAGCAGCGTACCTCAGTTAACAAAGATATATTCCTGGGTGTGACAGATCCCTTTACCCAGATTGGGCCTAAAACTCCAACCCTGAAGAATCCTCCCCCTCCACCTGCTCTTGTTTCCCCAGTTATTCCTTTGCTGAATTGGGTTACTAGGCCTCAGAGTGACCCCTTTAGTGTGGACTTTTGGCTGTGTTGATGTGTGGATTCATTAGATTGGTATGCATGGCCTGACTCCATCAGGCTTAAAAGAGAGACAGAAACAAATTTGGAAACAACAATAAGTATATATTTATTGAACACAGTAGAAACAGATATGACAATCTCTGATAATACCTATTTCAAGCTCATCAAAATCATAGGCAATTCTTCCTTCCTGTTCCAATTCACAGTCTTGTCTCTATTACTTTAAAGGCCTCTCTGTTAACTTCACCCTGTCAGTGCCAGTTCAAAATCCTAACTGCTTCAGACACTGTCTCTCAACCTGTCACACCCTCTCTCAAATGCTTATCTTCTGAGGCAATCCTCTGCATTTTGATACATTAAATTCCTCTGCCACCCCCCACCCATGAAAGCCACTCTGAGCTATCATTGGCTGCTTACATACTGAGTCTGTGTAGTGCTTTCTGCACACGGGCCATTACTACTTTAACAGAAAATGTAATACCAGAGGTAGAAATAACATAAATGTTAGGAATAGGTTCCTATAACACAAAAAAGAAGAACAGCTCAACATGTTTCAGCAGACTTCTCATCCAAAACTAACAATATACATGTGTAAATTGAGACAGCCAAGCCAACTGACCTTGTATATATAAATGAAAACATTGTGAACCTTCTAGAGATCACTTGAAAGTATCTTCCAAAATGCATCCAGGAATAATTTTTTTCTTTCACCAGTCTCCTCTTCTGATTTCCATTTTCATGGTCAACCTTACAATCTATGCTTTTTTATTTTTATTTTTATTTTATTTTTATTTTTATTTTTTTTTAAAGGAAAGGTAGCTGGTGAAGCAGGCTAATCTGCTTTCTTCTTTTTTCCCCTCTGTTTTGCTGCTCATGCACACTCAGTAAGGGATACTGGAGGCAGCTGCTATTTACCTGTCTGTTGTAAGCAGCCATACAGAGCTACAGTAGGATTGACTGGAATATAATTCCATTCTTTCTCAGATCAAGCTTTATTGCATTGTTTACTATGGACAGCTGTGTTTCTCCAGTCGTCCTTCATCATCCTAATGCCATTGCTGTTAAAAAAAAAATCCAACTAGATAGAAGACAAGGAGGAAAAGAATGACAGGGTGGGCATTAAAAGATTCTGTAAAACGACCCCCTTTGTCAGAGGCTTTATTAACTGCATCTCTGTGTTTGATTAAAAATATTAGTTTAAATTAGCAATCTGTTATAAGACATTTTCTTCTCTGTATCAAACTAGATTGCCCTGAAAGTTGGTGTAACTGCCAAAGATGTGAAGAATTGTATTATCTGGGGAAATCACTCCTCTACTCAATATCCAGATGTTAACCATGCTAAGGTGAAAGTGCAAGGGAAAGACGTTGGAGTTTATGAAGCCGTGAAAAATGATAATTGGCTGAAGGGTGACTTCATTACAGTAAGTTATATTTTAGGGATATTATTTCTCTGGTCATTTTATTGCAGCTATATAACAGAAGTAGGAAAGTTCTAAAGTGCGAGGTTTTAATACTGATACTGCGAAGAATAGCAATGAGCATGGTATATCCCTACATCATTAATTTTTTGCAGGTAGCATAAGTAAAATAGGATTCAAATAAGACTGAAGGAATTTACTTCTGTTCCACATGATTTGGTCAAGTGCTTTCTGACCATAATCTCAATAATATTACAGATACTGGTATCTTAGCTTCACCATTTTACAGGACATACATTACAGGACATACGTTATAAATCATAATAAACTCAACATGGGTTAAATAATGAAGTTACATAACAAGATTGGGACCAAGGCACTTGTATCACTTCCATAAAGCTTTCCAATATTCAAGTAAAATCTAAAGTGTTCTGACCCAGTCATTCTCATTCCAAACAAGAGTATATTGGGTGGATGGCAATGTCTCATGGTGCTAAAAGGTGGTTTCCCTGTGACTTCGATATGTTTTACTTTGACTACAGTCAGCCTGAATTTAGTATAGTTATTTTGACTTAAGGTCTGCTTTGCTTACACCTCATTTGGAATCCTGTGTCCAGTTCTGGGCACCTCAATTCAAGAAGGATATCGACAAACTGGAGCGTGTCCAGAGGAGGGTGACCAAAATGGTGAAGGGTCTGGAGGCCATGCCTTATGAGAAGTGGCTTAGGGAGCTGGGTATGTTTAGTCTGCAGAAGAGAAGGTTAAGAGAGGACATGATAGCCATGTTTAATATTTGAAGGGATGTCATGTCATGGAGGGAGCAGGCTTGTTTTCCTCTGTTCCAGAGATTAGGACAAGGAGCAATGGATTCAAGCTGCAGGAAAGGAGATTCCACCTGAACCTCAGGAAGAACTCCCTGATAGTCAGAGCTGTCTGGCACTGGAATATGCTGCCTCAGAGTGTGGTGGAGTCTCCTTCTTTGGAGGTTTTTAAGCAGAGGCTGGATGGCTATCTGTTGGGAGTGCTTTGATGTGGGTTCTTACATGGCAGGGGGTTGGACTGGATGGCCTCTGTGGTCTCTTCCAAATCTATGATTCTGTAGTATAATTCAAGGTATATTTGGAGGACATTGGTCCCTATCTAGACAGTGCAGCTAAATGCTGTGTCTTGAGCTGCCTAAAAATACTGAATAATTACAGCTGTAAGTACAGATAATCCAGTAATTTCCACCTGTCAATACTACAGACTGTTCAGCAGCGGGGTGCAGCTGTCATTAAGGCCAGGAAGCTATCAAGTGCAATGTCGGCAGCCAAAGCTATCTGTGATCATGTGAGAGACCTCTGGTTTGGCACTCCAGAGGTAAGTGTTGTCATTGTCTGTGAAGATGCTGGCCTTGATAATGCTATTCATTGATTAGTTCTCACTTAGTAAATATTGGGCAAACTGCTGATCACAAAGTGATAATTCTGTGTATGTTTTCATGGTGGGACAGTGGGATAGATATGGTAAAATTGTCATGAATAAAAAGACAAAAATGGTTTGATTTGATATTTGGTTTGATAGAATACAATGAACCAAAGCAAGATGCAGAAGCTTCCTTCTGAAATATTTTTCACATAAACATACTAGGCCAAGTTCCTATATTCCGTTTCAGCATAACATATATAGTTGCCACGACCTTGAGCTCATCTGCTGTGCAAGAGTTGATTAATTCACCACCCACTACATCAAAATTGAGAGGGAAGAACATATCTGTGCTTGAGGAATGAATTGCTGCACTAAGATCTGTGCTTACACAGCTCTGAGAAAGCAAAACTACTTGCAAAATTATTTTTATGCTAGTATAGTATTCCTTGCCTAAGAAAACCCTATGAAATTCATGGGGTTGCCATAAGTTGACAGAGAACTTGAAGACACATAGACATATAGGGCTCCAAGAGGATTCCAGGCATAGTCTGAATTAGTATGGTGAAGAGGCTACAAGGAACACCAAGCTAATTACTTGCGTTTACTTTTAAAGGGTGAATTTGTTTCCATGGGTGTTATCTCCGATGGAAATCCTTATGGTGTCCCTGAAGATCTGATCTATTCGTTTCCTGTTGTTATAAAAGTATGTAAAAAAAAATTGAAACATCTTACTAAACATGCTCTATAAACTTGATATTCACTGGTTTTAATACTGATGTTAATGCTTCTCCCCATTGATAGAGGATTCCTAGCTCAGTCTTTGTAGTATTCTAACCTATAAATCTGTGATGTGCAAAGTAAATTCCTAAGGGCTGGGCCCCACTCCCAGGTTATTGTGAATAAAGTGAGTGTAACACAGTTCATATACTGTTCCAAAAGCACTTGATGTATTGGATGCACTCTGGATAAATGCAGGCATGGAATGTGCATTCAAGGCATAGACTTCTGTGCAACACTTGTATGATTTTACAACCATTCATCATTCACAGTTTTGTCCCAAGAAATTCTTGGAGTTGCAATTTGACAGAATAACGAATTCATTCTTCAAATTTGTTCTATGAAAAAATACTGTCAGTGTGGAAGATGGAATGACAAAATAGTTTAGCAAGGTCTGTGGTGGTGGTGTGCCCTGTACCTAGTGTCTAGCCTATTTTTTGCTCACTGGATTTAAACCTATCAATAACGCATTGCACACTTATGGCTAGATCCAGTTATTAATCCCAGTTAGATTATGTAAATCAAGATTTACATAAGTGTTGACTTACCAGCTTCCCATTGATTCAATAGACTTATTCTGGTTGAGAGTAACAATTCGTTTTTTTGCAGTGTAATGCTTCAGAATTAAAATCTGATGCACCGTAACAGCTTCAGTATTTTTGATGTATCCTTTACAGGATAAAACATGGAAGCTTGTTGAAGGCCTTCCTATTAATGACTTCTCCCGTGAGAAGATGGATTTAACAGCTAAGGAGTTAACTGAAGAAAAGGAAACTGCTGTTGAGTTTCTATCCAGTGCATGACTAGCTGCTCACCAGGGTACAGGTGATGGCTCAAACACCGAAGAGTCTAAAAGTCGTCTCTAAAGTCTGCATCAAATATTATTATTCTATGAGCTGTTTTTCCCTTGTGGCAGTTTGTTGATTACTTGCTTTGTTGGTACCACTGTGCCTGTTATTGAGTGCTCTTAGTAATGAAACAACTGAACAATCAGTTTCAACTGTAGTTAGCAGTCTTGACCAGATCTTGATTTATTGTTTGCTTCTTGTGTTGCATAGTACACGTGCCTACTTTGCCACCATTACTGAAAGGGTAGCAGCCTTTCAGTTTGACTTACGCTAAAATCAGCTCTGCAGTGCTAATGGTGATTTTCATGGAATGGGCTTTAACATTGCATTAATCAAGTACAATTAGACTCATCCATGGCTTTTATGAAAGCATACACGTCCTACATTTCTTTGTACTGCAGAAACCTAAATAGGAATTACTGAGTATGATGAATGTACTATGTATTAATTGTCACCAACTCTTTCAAGAAATCTTATTCAAAATTATATTAAATGTTGAATAAGCACTCCTATTCTCCTGTGATGATGTATTGTTTCCTTATTTTCATCAAAAGTATGTAAAACTTCATGAAAAGTTGATTAGTTTTTAAAATAAAGCAATAGTGCTTTATTTCAAAGTGGTTTGAAGACATAGCTAGGCAGGATAGAAAAGTAAGTAGTTTCTGAAATACAAAGTTCCTCAAATATTAATTTTTTTAATTCATTACATTTTGATTTTGGAGGAAATATTACTTATAGTAGTGCTATTTATTAAATGAAATGATACACCAGAAACAAAATAGATGAGAGTACACTTATTTGTTCTGAAGTTGTCATTAAAGTTGGACAAAAGACTAGTCAGCTGTAGCTTTGATATTTAGTTGTTTAAACATATGAACCTTGAAACTCAAAAACAACTATAACTGATTGGTTTTAAGTACCTTGAGCAGGGATTCTTATTGACTGACCTTTACAGCTGGGGCGGAGGAGATAAAATTCACATATTCATTTAGTTTGTTGATTAAATGGAATCTGTTCACTATAACCATGGTCTTTTGGTCCCTGAGAATTCTTAGTTGAACCTCCAGATGGTGCTAGAAGAAAGGAAGCTCAGAGAAAGCAATAAGCAAAACTGTGAGGTTTAACTTTAACTTTAGATCTCTTTTAAAAGCTGAGGATGAGCCACATCATGCATGGCAGAACATGCAGTCAGAATGCAGGGAACTTTTTGTGAGTTCTTTTATCTCTACCTTGAGGATACTTTTCCATGTTTAGAATGACTGACTGCAGAGGAAACACATATTAACAAGGATTCTACAGCATGTTATAAGAGACACAGTCAATGCAGACAAGATTAGCTGGGATTATTGCAACTCACAGTTGCCTTATGTGGATTTCTCCACACCTAGCTTTCTCTGGTTACTTCATATTGAGAGGGAAAACACTGTTGATGCCAAACTGTCTAAAAGAAAATTGCTTGCTGCTAATTATTTTCTCGTTGAGGAATCCCAGGATTATATAAAAACAGTTTGAAACTCTTTATTTGATTAAAAAAAAAAAACCAGTTTGGAAACCTTATTTCATAAGGATGAAATACACCTATATGTTACAGGATATGAACAAAATGGATCTCAGGAAGATGGGACCCAATTACAACAAAATGGAAGGGACCAATAAGCAAATATATATAAATAAACCTTTGTAGTGTTCGTATACATTGGTGCCCCTTTTGTTACAAGATGCAGTTTCAGGAACACCTCTGTGTTTCATTAGATATTGCCTGCTCACACAGAGAAACTTTATTCTCACAAACAGCTTTAAGTAGCTTAAAAATCTATATCAGGTCATAGTGCATCACTGTAACAAGTAATTTTCACCATGAAAAGCAAATATTAGGTGCAAGAGATCAGAGGTGACTGAAGAAAGTACTCCATTTTATATTTTGCATTAATAGGGTTTTTTAATTATACTGTGCTTTTGAATGATTGTAAGCTGCTTTAAATTCTTTCTTGGGAGAAAAGTGGAATAAAAATAAGATACATAGGCAGCTGAATTCACCAACAAACAAAATACAAAATTCATATTAGGGGAATATTCTTATTTGAACAATCAAAAAAGGCACAAAAAATGCAAGCTTTCAGTTCACAGACCCTTGCATTAGACAAATTGTTAGAAAATGTGTGGAGATCAGGGGATGGGACAGGAAAAGAGAAGAGACCAAAAATACCAACCACAAACCAGTAAATTCTTGCTTTAAAACAGCATATCCTTTATCTACAGATAGGCTGCAACTGTTTTGAGCAAAGCTAGGGGAGACATGAACAGATAATGAATATTCTTACTGTTGTATCCAACAAAAATGCCCTGGTAGAATGAAAGGTACAAATAAAAATATGCAAGTATAGCTCTAAGCCAGCAGTTCTTAACCTGTAATCCATGGCCCCCTGGTGGGCTACAATGTCCTCACTGGTATTACTGCAAAAGGTGGGGGACCTTGAGGTCCTCCTGCAGTACCCGTGTCTCTGAGAAAAAGTGGGGAAATACTGGCTCAAAAGGAGACCTGTCAGAAGTGATGCAACTGTATGAGATCTTTTAACATCAGTGTATACCAGTACTAGTGTAGGAATACCAATCAGAGATTGAAATAATATCTTTAAAATGTTTTATGGTTTTATTTATGTTTTATTTCAAGCACACAAGATTCAAGCAGTCTCATGATCACACAAGGCTAACTGAAGGAAAAAAAGGAGGAAAGTTTGGATAGCAAAATTCTTAGGGAGAAGTGGGTAGTACTTCCCAATCCTGAAGAGGGGGACCAGTGCTGGGAAGGCTCAAACCTGAAGGACTTGAAGGTAGTCTAGGATCAAGGAATGAACTGACAGAGTGACAGCCTGCTTCCAACGTACTACAAGGGACTGCAAAACAGTCAGGGCTTAAATATCCTTTTCACACTTCTAAGCGGTATTCTACCAAAGCCTCTCGCAGGACTGACTGACAGGAGATTGCTTTGACACCAAATCAGCAGAATTATAGGAATCATAATAGCCTCTCGAAGTTTAGATTGGTAAGGGAAGTATTTAGGTGAGAACCCAAAAGGACAGCCTCTGATCAAAAGAATGGTCTCTGGTTGTCTCCAGATCTGCTCAGAAAAGCAAACATTTTTGATAGGACAGAGAGATTAGCATGTGCTCCTTGATGCCCAGACTTTCATCTCCTTTGAATTTTATGGCCTTAGTTGTGTTCTAGTAGCTTGACCTTACAGCAATGCTTTTTCCACCCAGTATGCATCCATTCATGCATTTCCAGCCATAAGTAAGTTTAATTTATATAAAAATGATATCCCTCCCCAGTCTTGCTGTCTTGCAGCCTTGAGGACACATGGGTGGTAAAACCGGGAGGCTGAAAAGGCTTGAAGAAATGTTATTTGCTTTTACAGTTAAAATAGAAAGAATGAAAGGAAGGAAGAAAGGAAAACAGAAAGACAAGAGATTGATCAAAAGAGCAGATATCTTTTGCCGTTGATAGACATTATTTGTACAAAATTTCATTACATATCTCAAACTGTTCAAAAGTTATGAAAATAATTGTTTGATAGCCAAAAAAAAAAAGTCCTGAACATTTGCTACTTCTACACACTATGAGAACATGCAAATGAATGGTGCTGAGTGGCTGAGAGAAAGCATGAGACATTTCTTGCTACTGCACATACAGACAGAAGCTGCCCTCATAGCTACACCTAACTCTAGTGCTGTTCATTCTGTACAACCACATTCTTGGAAGATGTATTTCTTCCCAGAATTCTGTAGCTATGTCCAGAACGTTCTCAAAGAAATCATTTATAAAATGAAGGCTGTGTTCACCAAAGAGAGAGTTGGAGTCAGTAAGTATGAGCAAGCGCTTGGATGGACTTTGGAATGATAACTGTGGATTATTGAAAATTATTTTCACGATTATTGAAAATGATCGTGTTTCTTCAGTTTCTGTGGATAAAAACATTTAGTTACTGTCTAGTAAACTGACTTTTCAATGTTATTGCAGTGAATTTCACATTTTCACTGAGCCTCAGAATGAATTGCTGATTGAATTTAAAATGTAAAAGTATTGATGATATTGCTAAGGGTACATTCTGTTAAAAGCAAAATGAAGCTACTTCCAGTCATCTTAAAAATGCCACCATTATAAGCAAGGAATATCTCTGGATTGTCTTCATGTGTACAGGCCCAGGGGACAAGCAACTACCACAATATGTGTTATGTTACAATGTAATGTTCAACGAAGCTGTGAAACCAACAAAATTGTGAAGACATCTCATTACTAAACATAAAGAACATGCCACAATCATTTTTTCAAAAGTAAGGAATAGGAGCTTTGGAAAAGTAAAACAAGACTTACAAAGACTGCAACTCGTTGTAACAATGAAAATGCAGTTAGGGCTTCATTTGAAGTTTCTCAGTTAATAGCAAAACCTAGAAAACTACATATGAAGCCGACGAATTTTTATTACCTGTTGCAAAAATCATGGTTTCCTTAATGTCTTTATCAAATGTCACAGTTAAGGAGTGAATCAGTGATTTGCCAGTCAATATCAAGGAACAACTATTTGAATTTTAATGTCTCCTTGTTTTGCTCTGCAATGGGACAACAGCACAGACATAACAAACAAAGCAACCTTATTGTGCTGTTAGATATGAGCATGAGAGAAATATTTTCAAAGACTTGCTGTTCATCATGTTGCTCCACACTATAGCTGAGGAAGTATTTAACAACTTAAATGAGTTCATAACATTTTATGACATAGATTAATTGAAATGTGTTGCAATTCACACAGACATGACAGAAGAAAGCTTACTGGACTTGTGAATATTAAACATGCTACCATAGAATCATGCAGGGGTTCTAAATAACCATTGAAACGCCTCACCCATTACCCAAAGGTAATGTTATAAAGGTGAAGGCAGAGTGGTGTGTGAAGTGACAAGGATTGGGAAGCTGCCATACCAGTCTAAGAGATAAAGAAAGTGGCCCTGTCACTCTCTCTGACTTTGAAAACATTTTTTAAAAGTCCTCCTAGTTCCAAAAACTTCACCATTATTATACTCCCCACTGCAATGGAGAGGATAATGTGGTTCTTCTTCGTGGTCTCTGTGCCTCATACATTAGGAGCTTTCGTGCCTGCGCGGTAGCGTTTGGAAGATTCTAGAGCTCGTTAGCTTGGCGGGAACCCCTCCCCATGCCGGTATCGCACATGCTCAGCCCGCCAAGCAATGGTTTCTCCTCAGTTCTTTCTTGTCCGCCGTTGCGAAGAGAAGGTTCTTTCGTTGTGCTTGTGCTTTTGGTTCAATTCTTGGCTTTCTGACTTCGGATTTCAGCTTTTTCGACTACTTTCTTTGGATTTCGGCTCGGCTTTGGTATTTTCGACTGGTTTTGACTTCTGGCTTGACTACGGTTTTCGGATCTCGGACTTGTGTTTGACGATTTCGGACTTTCTCTCTTTCTTCCTCATCTATCCGCTGTCGGTTTATGTCGGCCCTCTTCAAGTGCTGCCCCTCCTGTGGAAGGAAGGTTGCCTTCTCCGACAACCACAGCGAGTGTCTTTTCTGTTTAGGTGAAGGGCATAACGTCCAGGCCTGCCCGGTCTGTCGACAGTTTACACATCAGACCCTCTGTAAGCGTTCCGCCAGACTTAAGTCGCACTGTTGGGAGGAGTTCCTCCGTGCCCAGAAACCTGATACCATGGCCAAGAAACCAGGACACCCGGCGGCTTCATCAGCGGTGGCGGTGGCTGCCACACCTTCCACCTCATCGGTACCGGGCTCGGTACCGATAATGAAGTTGCCACAGATCCCCAAGATATCGGCTCCATCAGCATGGGAGGACCCTGCGGGCTTGCAGGCCTCCTCAACCTTTCCGAAGCCACTAACTCTGGCCCAGAAAAAGTGTCCTCCCCCTCAGGGCACCGGGAAGGACAAAGAAAAGAAAAAGAAGAGAGAGGAGAAGAGGCGCTCTCCCCGGAAGGAGACTCACCCTATAACACCTCCACCCACCCAGCCCACCGAGGAACCTGAGGAGCTCCTGGAGGAGCAAGAGGTCCTCGAGGTGTCAGAAGAGGAGCAGGCCATGGAGGCCTTGCCCTCCGAACCACCAGAGCTCATAGCTGAGGTGACCCTGCCGGATCGCCGTTCGTTGGCCGACCGCCGGCAGGAAGCTGCAGTCAGATATCGACCCTCGCCCTCTCATGGGCCAGCCTCTGGACACAGGGCGTCCCGCTCTCCTGACATGAGAGCCAGGCCTCCATCCCCATGACACCGGCAGATGCACCTGGAGAGGGCCTACTCTGGGGAGCCTGCATACTCCTACCTAGGAAGGTATGGCCAGGAGCACGCTTGGCACGAGCCGTCGGAATCTTACTATTCTTATTCCCCGTCGTATAGGGACCGGTACCATCCCGACGTTCGGTACTGGTCACCACGACACTGGTCTCGGTCGCCACCAAGGGAGGCCCATCGTTTGTACTACAAACGGATGCCAAGCCGATCACTGGCGCTGCTCCAACTCGCCGTGTCATTGGAGGTCCCAGGAGCCCTCACCCCGCTACAGGGCAGTCTTGCCACCTCCGAGGACGACCGCGACTGTAACTCATCCAGCCCCACAGACCACCATGGCCCAAACAACGACTTCGGCGACGTCAATGACGCAGTCCGCCCACCGCCCTTGGCCCTCGGTGGTGCCCCTGCAGGTAATGCTGATACCATCCATGGCGGCTACCTCGATACTGGCACAGTCTGCGGTACCGACGGTGACCCTGGCCCCACCTGCACGTCAGCCATCGCAGGAGAGAGCAGAGGAGAGGTCCCCGACTCTGTCTTCTGACTCCTATGAGTCTGACTCGGACGCCGCAGAGTCGACTCCGTCTTCACACGAGTCGCCTCCACTGGCCTTCGGAGAACCCGCTCCAGAGTCCACCCCAGAAGATGTGAAGCAATTTTCAGCGATCCTCCTCCGTATGGCCACAGCCCTGGGCCTGAAGGTGATGGAGCCGGCTCCAGCGGCACAGGACTCGGTTTTTCAATATCTTGAGGCCCGACCACTGTCGACCGCACCGCTGCCTTTCTTACCAACGCTCGTCGAGACGATGAAGCAGCCATGGGTGAAACCGACGTCAGTGCAGCCGATACCACACCGGCTGGAGCATCTGTACAGGGTGCAAAGAGAGAATGCGGAGTTCCTCTTTAGCCACCCTGTACCAAATTCCATCGTGGTGGAGTCAGCCCAGACAAAGGGAGGCAATCAAGCACATACCACCCTGCCGGACCGTGACGGCCGGAAGCTCGATGCCTATGGAAGGCGCTTCTACTCCGCGTCTTCCCTGGTGGCCAGGACCCTGAATACGATGGCATGCCTCACGGCATACCATCGTAATATACTGGACTGACTCGCCCCGCTCCTAGCCGAGTTGCCCGACGAGTCCCGCGCCGCCGCTACGCAGCTCTTCAGTGAGGCCGTCGCGGTCACGAATCAATAAATCGCCTCCTCGAGGCACGCTGTGGAGGCTACCTCGAGAGTGATGGATGGTTCTGTGGCCCTCCGATGGCACGCGTGGCTTCGGTCATCTGGCCTACAGGAGGACAGCCATCGACGGATAGAAGATCTCCCATTTGACGGCCAGGGGCTCTACCATACTTCAACAGACAAGGCCATGGACCACCTCATTAAGGCCCATCTGACCGCGAAGAAAATGGGCATTAACCAGCCAGCCTAGTTTCGCCGTGGTTTTGCCCCTAGGTCTTCGTGGATAAGATCCTTCTTCTCTTCCGCCTACCAGCTGCGGTCTCCCCGATCGACCGCGCCCAGGCTGTTGACCTCGTCCACCCCACAAAGGCTTCCGCGACGACGCCTGTCATCGTTCTCAAAGAAGTCTTTGTCCAGGATGAAGTCACGATTTTGATGGGATCAGCAGGACACCACCAATGCCAACCTTCAGCCTTCCAGCAGACCTTCACCACCAACTGAGCCTGGCCAGGCACCTCGCCCAATGGTGGAAGATCACTGAGGACTCCTGGGTGCTTACCATCATCTGCCTGGGATACGCCATAGAGTTCCAGGATATTCCGCCATGGGGTGTCTACTACTCCACCCCGGCCAGCTCGGTCCTGCTGGAAGAGATCCAGCCCCTCCTGCAAAAGGGAGCGATCGAGGCACTTCTGCCTTCAGCCAAGACCACCGGCTTTTTCTCGAGGTACTTCACAGTACTGAAGGCGGACGGATCCCTGCGGTCCATCCTAGACCTCAGAGGGGTGAACGACTACATCTGCCCCAAGAGGTTCAAGATGGTCATGCTGCCCTCGATCCTGCCCTTCCTCTGGAGAGGGGACTGGTTTGCGTCCGTCGACCTCCAAGATGCCTACTTCCACATCTCCATCCACCCGCAGCACAAACGGTACCTGTGATTCACAGTCGATGGCACTTGTTACCAGTACCGGGTGCTGCCGTTTGGCCTCTCGCCGCACCATGGGTATTCACCAAGTGTATGGCCCCCGTTGTGTCTTTCCTGTGGACGAAAGGCATCTCCGTCTACCCCTACCTGGACGATTGGCTATTGGTGGCATCCTGCCAACGGAAACTGTATCAAGACATCCACTGGACTCTGACCCTTCTCACTCGACTCGGACTCAGGGTCAATCCGAAGAAGTCCCATCTCGAGCCCACGAGGGTTCTCGACTTCATCGGGGCGACCCTAGACGCGGTATCGGCGAGGGCCTACCTACCAATGGACAGGGCGCAGACGCTTTGTCAGGCAGCGTCCGCCACCTTCCATGCTCTGACAGTATCAGCCAGGACAATAGAGCAGCTCCTCGGCTACATGGCCTTGATGACCGCCGTAACCTACCTCTCCAGGCTGCGTGCGCAGCCGCTTCAGCACTGGTTCGTCAGGGCCTTCGATCCTCTCTGGGACGACCAGTCTCGCTGCTACCAGCTGCCTCAACAGGTACGCCAATCGCTACTGTGGTGGTGGTTATACCGCCACGTCCTGTCCAGCATGCCGTTCCGGGAGCACAACCCCTTGGTCACAGTGACGACGGATGCATCGCTCTTCGGCTGGGGAGCACACTCCGGTGACCTCAGAGTCCGCGGTCAATGGATCGGACATGAGACTGCCCTTCACATCAACGCCCTCGAGCTGCTGGCCATCTCGAAAGCTCTGCAGGCGTTTCGTCACCTCGTCATGAGCCGAACGGTGTTAATCCTCACTGACAACACGACAGCGGTCTGCTACATGAACAGACAAGGAGGGACTCACTCCACCACTCTCCTCAACATCGCCCTCGACCTCTGGGACTGGTGCGTCTCACTACGGATCCATCCGGTGGCAGTTCACGTGGTGGGGCAGGAGAACACCACAGCAGACGCCCTCAGCAGGGACACCTCATCCCACCATGAGTGGTCCCTGTCCAGCGAGGCCTTCCAGATGCTCCAAGACCGATGGGGCGAGCCGACCATCGACCTCTTCGCCACCAGCGAGAACGCGAAGTGCCATCGGTACTGCTCGAGGGCTGGCCGCGATCGCCACTCCATCGGCGACGCATTCCAGTTTCGGTGCAACGAGGGACTTCTCTACGTCTTCCCTCCATTCCCCCTCCTGGGCCGCATGATAGGGAAGATCCTCGTGGACCGAGCAGACGTGGTTCTCGTGGCACCGTACTGGCCGAGGCAGCACTGGTTCGGACCCCTGTTCGAGGCTGCCCGGGGATGGATCTCTGGTTCCCGACGGTACCAGATCTCCTCTCCCACTGCAACGGTCTCGTGCTGCACCCGGACCTGCCGCTCTTGGCCCTCCATGCCTGGAGGATATTGCCGTAGACGACCCTGTCATCGGGAACATCTTGATCACAGCCAGGAAGCAGTCGACTCACCGTAACTACCACTACAGGTGGCGGCGCTTCGTTGCCTTTGCTGAGGAACGTCGAGAGCTGGTATCGCCTGTCAACCTGCGTACCGTGCTCCACTTCCTCTTGCACTTCCAACAGCAAGGCCTGGCCTTCCCGTCGCTGAAGGTGTACCTTGCCGCGATCGTGGTATACCAACTGCCACAATCCCCATCGGTAGCTCTCTTCAGGGACGGTACCGTTAAGCAGTTCCTGAAGGGCCTACAGCACCTCTACCTGCCGGTATTGCTGCCGCTACCGCCGTGGTTGCTATCGCTGGTGCTGTTGCAGCTGACGAGGCTGCCCTTCGAGCCGATGGCGACAGCAGATGACAGGCTGCTCACCATGAAGACTGCTTTCCTAGTGACTGTCACCTCTGCCAGGCGGGCGGGAGAGCTGACAGCGCTTCGGGCTGACGAGCCATACCTCGTCTTCCACAGAGACAGAGTGGTCCTTCGGCCTGGCATCTCTTTCCTGCCGAAGGTGGTGTCCAGCTTCCATCTCAGCCAGGACATCATCCTGCCCACCTTCTACCCGGTCCCAACTACACCTCTGGAGTGCTCCCTTCACTCCCTGGATGTCCGTCGGGCCCTGGCATTCTATAAGGACAGGACTGCCTCTTATAGACAAATGCCACACCTTTTTGTGTGCTATGGCAGGCGCCGAAGAGGCCACAAGGTGTCCACCCAGTGTTTTTCCAAGTGGGTGGCCCAGACGATATACCTGGCGTATGAGCTTTCCAGGAAGCCTCCGCCAGACCTTCTTCGGGCTCATTCCACAAGAGCCGTGGCGACATCTGCTGCCCTCTTGCAAGAAGCTGATCTGCAGGAACTCTGCTGTGTGGTGACCTGGTCCCAGCCATCGACCTTCGTGCGCCACTACAGGCTGGACTGCTGGTCCTGGATGGATGCTCGATTTGGACGTGCTGTGCTGGCTTCTGTTCTGTAGGACCTGGGACCTGACCCACCATCCTACCGGTAAGCTACACAGTCTCCTAATGTATGAGGCACAGAGACCACAAAGAAGAAGAACAGGTTGCTTGCCTGTAACTGTGGTTCTTCGAGTGGTCATCTGTGCCCTCATACATGCCTGCCCAACCTTCCCCTCTTTTTCAGGTCCCATTCTACTCGGCGGACCAGAACTGAGGAGAGACCGTTGCTCGGCGGGCTGAGCATGCGCGATACCGGCATGGGGGAGGGGTTCCCGCCAAGCTAACGAGCTCTAGAATCTTCCAAATGCTACCGTGCAGGCACGAAAGCTCTTAATGTATGAGGGCACAGATGACCACTCGAAGAACCACAGTTACAGGTAAGCAACCTGTTCTTCAACCACTTTTTCCAGGTCTACAGAGAAAATGGGAGAGTTGTTCAGATCGGGCATGAGCAGCTCTGCAGAACTGGCTCCATTAGAGGAGAGATTCTGTATTCCATTAAGTCCTTGTGTTAATCAGCATTTCTACTATTCCGATAGCTCCCTCCATGAGCCCAATGCTCTGAAGAGACTTTGGAGTCATTATGTCATGTTGAAATTGATATTCACTTTCAAACATCTGTATTCTGAAGTTGAAACTATGGTCACTCTGGACTAGCCTGAGGATGCCATATTGGACAAATGTGGAATAGCAAAGCAGAATCACTCAGTGGAATTTAGGTTCTCCTATCTGGCAATTTTGGGAAAACAGATTTAGATATTTGTGATCAGGAGGAACCAGCTTCCTTCAAAATGAAATAGATCTAGTGCCACCTTTTGCCATGGTTTTTAAAGGAATTCTGATGGGAGTAAATGTTTGTGACAGACATGCAGTAGCTTCTAAACATACAGCAGGGGTCCCTTTACCTTTTCTTCTTTTTTGCTGAGATCCTGGAACACCACATGGATTCTGTTACCTGGACTTGGTACTTTGTGCTTCCTGAGTGTCTGCTGTGAATATGATCAGGCAGATTCTTCTCACAGACAATGCATCTTGAAAAACAATGTCAAGATGTACTTGCTAAAACTTTTAGCACTCCTGATTCTTCTTGTGTTTCTCTGGTCAGCCCTCTTCATTATACTTTGCAACATAATAGAGTTACATCTCTTCTTGGTAAACACAAATTTCCTGAAATCAACCTGAATTAGCATCTAATCCAGAAGGTTTACAGTGGACTGAATGTGGACCCCAGGGCAGAATCAGGCCCGTGGCCGGCGGCAGCAGAGCAGGAAGTGCGAGATTGCACTCTCCACCAGTTTTTGCAGCCCCCCCAGGCAGGATCAGCCCACGTCCAGGGGGAGAAGCGTGGGGAGCACGAGATCGCACTCCCCACCACCTCCACCTCCCAGCCAGGGCAGGATTCGAGAGATTCAATTCGCCTATTTTGGCGGGGGGATTTGGATCCTCGAATCTTGAATCCTTGCCCAGGATTTGAGAATTCAGTTGGCCTATCCCTATTTGAAATTATTTATCTTTTTCTGTGTTTTTCTCCCTTTTATCATCAATCTCATTTAATTATCTTTCTGAAACTTGAAAATTAATAATTTAGATGATTTTGCATAATCAGATGAATGCTCAGACTCTAACTCAAGCTTTTTGATTGTCTGCATGAATAACCTGTACTCAGGACAAGAGGCTACCATGAGGACAGATGGTGGAGAAATGGAATGGTTTCCAATTGGCAAGGGGGTCAAGCAAGGCTGCATTTTATCACCTTATCTGTTTAACTTGCATGCTGAACATATCATGCACGAAGCAAGATTATACTCAGAGGAAGGAGGTGTGAAAACTGGAGGAAGGAACACCAACTATTTAAGATCTGCAGATGACACCATACTTGCAGAAAATAGCAAAGACCAACAATGACTGAAGAAAGTCAAAGAAGAAAGTACAAACAGGGGTTTACAGATGAACATGAAGAAAACAGAAATGACTACCACAAATGATTCACATAACTTTAAAGCAGACAATGAGGAATCTGAAATTGTTAAAGATTTCCATACCTTGACTCAGTCGTTAATCAGATTGGAGACTAAAGTCAAGACTGAATTACAGATTTTAAAATGCCAGTAGACATCTTTCCTCCTTCATTTCCAACTATTTATTTGTTTTCTTAGTTAGTTATTGCAGGAATATGCCACCTTTCTTCCAAAGCGGACCCAAGGCACCTTCCAGAAAAGTTAAAAGTTTTTCCTGTATAATTGAAAACAATTAAAAATAACCATATAAAAACATACAAAAGTTTAAAAAATTATCTATTTATTTTATTACTCTATAGCTTGAGATCTTGAAAACATTCAATTTCATTGAAAATGATAAGGCTTGAAATACATTTAGACACAAAAAATTAAAAGTATAAAAAGAGGCCATTAGGTGGAGCCACTGAGCAACAGCATCATTTTTTTGGAGGAAATATTTTTCTGGGCCTTACTCTCCAATTTTTCCAATTGCATGGCTTGTCATTCCAAATAGTAACTCCTTTATTCTTTGAAACATGTGACAAAATTATCTCCTTTCATTCTTACACAAGACAATCTTGACAGTTTTAGAGCAAATCTTCTTTAAAAAAGGAATGAGATTGATGTGGCTATTTTGTCAAATCTTTCAAGGCTGTATAACTAGATGTATTTGCTCACTCTCACAAATTCACCAGAGACCTAGGGTGCAGGATGTCATCTGCAGCATGTGGGTAAAACAACCACAGATCTGTGTACCTGCTTCAGGAAGGAATCATAAGTCCATGGCCCAGCCCCTCCAGAAACTGCAAACCCCAGGATTCCACAGGATGTTGCAAGTGGAACAATAGCGCTATAACAGTCCAGTGCAGAAATGGCCCATGCTTCAGGAAGGAAGCATCAGCAACCAGTGACCAGGCGTTTCAACTCAGAGCATCACAGCCTTTCTGATTTGTCCCTGTTTGGCACTGAGGTGTCACCCTCTTCTGATATTTTGCACAAAAGGGAGGATTTGGGGATATATAGACTTAAAAATTCAAACATCACATGGCCCAACTTAGAGGATATCCCAACTTAGAGGATATCCATTAATGTTTTAAACTGCTATCTAGTATGCAGCCCAGTTCATCTTTGGCAACTGAAGAAAGTAAAAGACTCTTGATATGTATTATTAAATTCTGTTTGTTCATTTCTCATACATACATCTCCAATGATTAACTGCATCCTTCTTGGATCCAGAACAAAGTTGGGAGAAGTGCTGTTGGGATGCTTTTTAATCACCCCCTTTCTCTACTCCCCTCTCTATATGAAGAGACAGTTAAATATCCCTTAATGTTCTCCAGCTAATATTGAGGATTTAAATGTGCTGAACTGTGTCTGTATTTTGCCCTATTATTTTTGCTGAGCTTGTAGCTCACAAACTGCTCCTAATAGATGCATCAGGATCAGAGCTTGGAAACTTTACTTTGTGGGACTTTAATTCCCAGTGGCCATTCTGGCTGAGCTATTCTGAGAATCTGAAGTTACCCTAAAGTAACTTTTCCAAGTTTGCCACTGATCAGGACTCTCATGTCTTTGGGGCATGTGTTTAGTTGTGTCATGTAACTGTGCTGCTTTTGATCCCCTCCCATGTTGATGGTGTTCTGAACTCATTAGCAAAGTCTTTTCTCCCCTTATTGTCCCAGGAACATCTTCGGTCTCATCTTCTGGCTGATGTCTCTTGGCCTCCAGGGGCCCGTGTGCATTCTGCCCTCCATGCCAAATGAGTCATCATGCAGAATAGCAGCACCATCACTTTCTGGTTCTTCCTACTGTAACCCTCTCACCTGGTCAGTCTTTCCACCACTGTTCCCCTGCTTCTTCCCATCTGCCAGAACCAGGTGTGATGGATCTTTGCCTCTTGTGAATCAATTCCATGGGAGAGAATAAGAGGAACAGGGGACTGGAATAGAACAAGAGGAGGAAAGGGAGGGGAGATTTTTATAAGATGGGAAATGTGCATGAGTACAAATACAAGAGTAAAGTACAAATCTCAACCCGGCCATTTCTATCTGCAAAACATTAGAATTAGAGAGTTAATGAGGCATTAATTCAGAGTTACTCCAAACCCTCTCTCACGGTACATTTTACCCAAAGTGAAGATCCTTTGAGTTCTCTAGGGGCTTATTTCCCAATGGATTCAGGATGATAGCCAGGGCATGCTTACAAGAGAGTAAAAAAATCCCATATTTCTGTGGCTTTTTACTTCTGAGTAAACTGTGACATGTCGATGACTGACAGGTTTTATTTGGCACAACCTGTTGTGAAGTGAAGCTTAATTCATCAAATACAAGTGGATTGAAGTCCAGGAAAGTTTATACCAATTAAAAAGTGTGTGTGTGTGCGCGCGTGCGCGCACCCTGACTCAGCTTTACTCTTTGAACTCCTGGCAGATGCACGCTGCTCACTGAAGGACAAATGGGAGTATCTTGGTTTTGTTCTTTCCCCCTCCCCTCCTCTTCCTAATTTCCTGGAAGGAAGATGCTGCTTTCCTCTCAAGAAAATTTTCTGTGGGAACCATCCCTTTGGGGAGGTGGCTGAAGTCTCTAGGCAGAACAGGAAAGCAGAGCAACCTGGGGGGGGGGATTTCCTTAGAGCTTCAGCAGGACAAGGTATGTGAGTTGCTCCTCTGCAGGAGAGGAGGGGGAAATGGGCCCTCCACAGCAGAGAAGGGAACGGAAGGCTCATCCTTTTTTCCTCAGTGTAGAGAAACAGATAGAGAAAGAGAGAAGACCTAGCCAATCAAGAGCTCCCCATGCCCTCTCTCTCCTTTTCCCTCTGGAAAACAGTGATGAATAAGCTGAAGCAAATCTACTTTTGCCTCCCTTCTCACTGGGGAGAAGTATATCTTGTGTGATAGAGCAAAGCACCAACAAGGTGTATTACAAAGGGACTTTTTATTCTAAGAAGAGTTACGTCAGGCTAGTGAGGAATCATACAGCTTGGACATCATGAAAATTTGGAAGGGAAGAGGTGGGCAAGATTAACTATGGGCCTTTCTGCACTACACTGTTACAGTGCTATTATTCCACTTTCACCATCCTGTGGAATTCTGGGGTTTGTAGTTTGCTGAAGCCCAAGAGCTCTCTGGATGAGAATTCTGAATGCCTCTCCCTAAACTGCAAACCCCAGGATTCCACAGGATGTTGAAAGTGGAATAATAGCACTGTAACAGTGTAGTGTGAATATGGTCAGTGACACTTTCAGAGAGGTGAAACGGCTGTAAGCGCATGCAGAATTCATGTGTTGCAAGAACAAATGGAACTTTTCTGAGAAGCTATGTGAATAGTTACTTCTATTTAAAATAAAACAGAAACAGTTTATGAAAAAATATTGAGGGTTCACAACTACAGGAAGTACAGTATATATCTGTGTGGATTTGTACAGCGATGCAATATAGTAGTATCTCAGTATACAGAAAAACAGAGAGGGGGAGATTTATCATTCTTGGCAGGCTACGAACCTTGAAATATATATAAGGCCTAGAGAGGATTGTCCAACTCTCTGGGCTGCCTGAGGTTTCTGTTTCACCAGATTTTGGAATTTAACTTACCAATTAACTTGCTAAATTAGTGCTTCACCTGATTTTTCTAGCAATTTCCCTAACTCATGAGATTCTCCAATTAATGCTGAAGTTAGAAATATGCTTTACTGAATTGAGTTTGAATGAGGGCCTCTTTTTTTGTCACTTTCAGGAAAACAGAAAGGCCTGCTGACTCAGGAGAAGAAATATTAGAATGGCAGGAAATGCATCATGCAGCTATTTTGTAAGGTAGGCTAATCTGTGTGACTTTCACCATCCTCGTCCTTACCCAATTATTCTTTTAATTATATGGTTGAGGTAAAATAGTTATACAAAAAATGGTTTTGTTATATATATGATTATTAAAACTGCATTTGCGGTGGATCAATGCCCTCTAAAATAAATATCTCCTTGCTCACCTTTAACAAACAAAGCATTTGAAGAGTTTGTAAGATGACTTCCCATGCTTTGGGACAGCCTCTCTCAGTCTGGCAGTTCCCAGGAGTGCTGGACTTCCACCATGCCAGGGTAACAGTTATGGGCTTTGTAATCCATGTGGGAAAGAAATATAGGCAGAAGAGAAGGAAATTTTAAAATGCTGCAACAAGAAAAATGCACTCTTTGAATATCAACAGTAACAGTTCTATGCAGTTATCTGTAAATCCCATGGCTGGGCTGAAGACTAATGCTTTAAGCAAAAAGTTAATTAACAATAACCTCATTAATTAAACCATTTGAATCATTAGTATTTAATATTAGTATTTATGATAGTAAATTGATTTCCCAGTTTCTAACATTTAATATTATCCAATTAATCTTCAAATCGAGCTCTTCAAGCTCTACTTTCATCACAGAACACAGAGGTCTTTTGTATAATTTTGTATTTCTTTTTAAATCTGAGAAGTCTTTATAATCACTTCAGAAACTGTCATGTGAAGTGCTTCAGTAGTGACCTAGAAAAAGTAGGAAAGCTCCTAGCAAAAAAGCAAAACTTCACTGAATACATCATGAAATAAAACTGTCATCTGTTGATACTGCAGTAACATGGACAAATAGCAAATATAGGCAACAGACAGCAAACAAATGCGCAATACAGGAAAGGCCTTTTAAAATGTGAAGATAAGCAGCTATAGATCAAACATTAACAGTGAGTCAATATTTTAACTCAGTTTCATTAAAATTAAATGGGTGAAACTCAAAAATCAAATCTGAAAAAGAAGAAGAAACCTGGGCAGCTTAAAAGCAGGAATGACCAGAGAAAACAGATTATTTTTTATTTGTTCAGCTAAATGCTTATGCATTTTCTGCTGAATAAGTAGGAAGTGTCAAGGGAAAAGTTTACCTGTTCATGTGTTTTATTCTGGTTTAACTGTTCTGGAATTTCCCTTCTTGGTAGCACTGTCCTAAAAAGAAACTTTGCCTACTGAGTTCAGCAATAAATGTGTATCCAAAAACTGTAGTCTATGGGATAAATCCTATTAGTAGTCCCAGCTGCTTATCAGTTGTCAAATAATAAGCCAACATTTATGTAAATTCCACTGATTCAGTGAGACTATTCTAGTTGTATCAATAGTATTCAATCCTCTGTCACATTCCAAGATCTGTTTAATGGCAAAGAAAATAGATTTTAATTTAACTATTGGAACTAAATGTATGAAAGCACCCTTTAAAAAGCAACAGATTCTCCTTCCTTGCAATTTTTGTTTTGTTTCGGATTTTTGTTGTTGTCATGACAATTTAACAGTTGTCTTTCAGGGATGCTTTAGTCAGGACATTTTGATTTACAGCAGGCTGGATTTCATGAACTCTTTCAGCACTATGCTCTGGGTTTACATATGTACAGATGACAATTTTTCTGTGGTCCATCAGATGATTAGCTGGTGAATCATAGAATCATAGAATCATAGAAATGTAGAGTTGGAAGAGACCACAAGGGCCATCCAGTCCAACCCCCTGCCATGCAGGAAAACCCTCAAAGCACTCCCGACAAGTGGCCATCCAGCCTCCGCTTAAAAACCTCCAAAAAAGGAGACTCCACCACACTCTGTGGCAGCACACTCCACTGCCGGACAGCCCTGACCGTCAGGAAATTCTTCCTGAGGTTCAGGTGGAATCTCCCCTCCTGCAGCTTGTATCCATTGCTCCTTGTCCTGGTCTCAAGAGCAGGAGAAAACAAGCCCACTCCCTCCTCGACATGACATCCCTTCAAATATTTAAACATGGCTATCATGTCCCCTCTCAACCTTCTCTTCTGCAGACTAAACATACCCAGCTCTCTAAGTCTGTCCTCATAGGGCATGGCTTCCAGGCCCCTCACCATTTTGGTTGCCTTCCTCTGGACCTGCTCCAGCTTATCCATATCCTTCTTGAATTGGGGTGCCCAGAACTGGACACAGTATTCAAGATGAGGTCTAACCAATGCAGAATAAAGTGGTACCAATACCTCCCTCGATCTAGACACCATACTCCTATTGATGCAACCAAGAATTGCGTTGGCCTTCTTGGCTGCCGCATCACACTGCTGACTCATGTTCAGCTTGTGGTCTATGAAGACTCCTAGATCCCTTTCACATGTACTGTTAGCCAGCCACGTGTCCCCCATCCTATATTTCTGCATACCATTTTTTCTGCCTAAGTGTAGGACCTTACATTTCTCTCTGTTGAAATTCATTTTGTTAGCCTTGGCCCAGCTCTCCAATCTGTCCAGGTCCTTTTGAATTTTGATCCTGTCATCAGGCGTATTAGCAATCCCTCCCAATTTGGTGTCATCTGCAAATTTGATCAGCGTGCCCTCTATTCCTTCATCCAAGTCATTAATGAAGATATTGAACAGCACCGGGCCCAGGACAGAACCCTGTGGCACCCCGCTAGTCACTTCTCTCCAGGATGAGAATCTGCCATTGGTGACCACCCTTTGGGTACGGTCAGTCAACCAGTTACAAATCCACCTGACAGTAGCCCTGTCCAGTCCACATCTTACTAGCTTCTTTGCAAGAATGTCATGGGGAACTTTGTCAAAGGCCTTACTGAAATCAAGATATACTATGTCCACAGCATTCCCTTCATCTATCAAGCAAGTAACTCTATCATAAAAAGAGATAAGATTAGTCTGGCATGACCTATTTTTGAGAAATCCATGTTGACTTTTCGTAATTACGGCATTGTTTTCTAAGTAATTAGAAACTGACTGTTTGATGATCCGCTCCAGGATCCTTCCAGGTACTGATGTCAGGCTGACTGGGCGATAATTATTTGGGTCCTCTTTTTCCCTTCTTGAAGATGGGGACAACATTTGCCCTCCTCCAGTCTGCCGGAACTTCTCCAGTCCGCCAAGAGTTTTCAAAGATTATAGCAAGAGGTTCCGCAATGACCTCTGCTAGTTCTTTTAAAATCCTAGGATGAAATTCATCTGGTCCTGGAGACTTGAATTCATCCAGTGTGGCCAGGTATTCCTGTACTACCTCTCTATCTATTCTGTGCTGCATTTCCCCCACTTCCTCACCTGCTCCCCAACCGCCAGGTTGAGTGTTTTTATCCTTTTGGGAAAAAACTGAGGCGAAGAAGGTGTTGAGGAGTTCTGCCTTTTTTCTTCCTCCTGTTATTAATTCACCATCTTCCCTGCGCAGTGACCCTATCATCTCCTTCTTTTTCCTTTTGCTGCGGACGTATTTAAAAAAGCCCTTTTTATTGTTTTTAATGTCTCTGGCCAGCCTAAGTTCGTTCTGTGCCTTAGCCTTTCTGACCTTCTCCCTACATCTCCTGGCTACTTGCTTATAATCTTCTTTGGTGATTTCCCCCTTCTTCCATTTCCTGTACATGTTTTTCTTAATACTTAGCTCAGCTGAGAGCTCTTTAGTCAACCATTCCGGTTTGTTCAGATGCCTTCCATTTTTCCTCCTTAATGGCACAGTTTTAGCCTATGCCTTCAGTACCTCCCTTTTAAAGAACTCCCATGCATCCTGAACTCCTTTCTCATTGACTATTCTTGACCACGGGATTTCAGCCAGCAGCTCCTTCAGTTTATAGAAGTCTGCTTTTTTAAAATCTAAGACGAATGCCTGGCTACACTTGCCTTCTCTTCCCCACTGAATGCCAAATTCTAATAGGGCATGGTCACTCTCTCCTAAAGATCCAACCAGTTCTACATCATTAACAAGGTCTTCCCTGTTGGTCAGGATCAGATCCAGAATATTTGATCCCCTTGTCGCCTCTTCCACCTTCTGGACCATGAAATTGTCTGCAAGACAAGCAAGAAACTTGCTGGACCTTGCCGCCTTTGCAGAGTTTGACTGCCAACATATATCCGGGTAGTTGAAATCTCCCATTATTACTGTATCTCTCCTTTTTGAATGTGCAGTCATTTGGTCTATGAAAGCGCCATCGAGGTCCTCCGTCTGGCTTGGAGGTCTGTAGTAAACCCCCACTATAATATCCCTATTGTTTCTCGCTCCCTTAATTCTTACCCAGATGCTCTCGACCTGGCTTCCGGTGTTCAAGTCATGGATCTCTTCACAGGTGAAAACATCCTTGACATATAAGGCTACTCCTCCTCCTTTCTTATTTGGTCTATTTCTACAAAATAGGCTATACCCCTCTATTCCTACATTCCAATCGTGAGACTCATCCCACCAGGTCTCAGTGATGCCTATCAAATCATATTTATTTTGCTGTACTAGGAGTTCAAATTCATCTTGTTTGTTTCCCATACTCCGTGCATTAGTGTAGAGACACTTAAGTCCCCGTGCCCTTCCTGCAAGTCCCATAGCATTGTTTCCACCCCTCCCACGATTGGATGCTATTCCTACTTGGCCAGTATCATTTGGGCCTTTTCCCCCTGCACTTGCCGAGTCCTTGTCCTGAATAATCTTGTCTCCCTCCCCAGTTGTACTTAGTTTAAAGCCCTCCTAATCCTCCTTGTGAGACTGTTTGCAAAAATGTTCCTGCCAAGTTTTGTGAGGTGCAGCCCATCCCTTGCCAGAAGCCCATGTTCCTGGAATTTCAAGCCATGATCCAAAAAGGCAAACTGTTGGCGGTGGCAAAATGTGCGGAGCCAGCTGTTGACCTCTACTATTGTCCTTTCCCTTCGTGCACCATATCCTTGAACAGGGAGGATTGATGAAATGACCACCTGTGCACCAAGGTCCTTAAGCTTTCTCCCCATAAGCTCGTAGTCCTTTGTGATGTGGTGAAAGCTGCGCTTCACCGTGTCATTGGTTCCAACGTGAACCAAAACGAGGGGCTTACGGTCAGTGGGCTTGACCAGCCTGGCTAACCTCTCCGTTATGTGGTTTATCCTGGCCCCAGGAAGACAGCAGACCTCTCGATTGAGCTTGTCCGGTTTGCAAACTGCCGGTTCGGTTCCTCTGAGCAAGGAGTCCCCAACCACCAGAACTCAGAATGAGTAGAGCAACTTGAGTGAACACCATGCTCTTTTTTGGAGTCGTGTGCCATGTCCGTGAGGCTATATTTGCATTTGCTAGACAGCAGTCCGCTACACATTTACCTGAAAGTAAATCCCAAATGAACTCATGAGCTACAGTTGCAGTTCTCCACAGTTTCAGTTCATATTTAGGTTGCATTATCATAAATCCAGTTCTTCCAAACTCCCCCCCAAATATTTTTTTCAGACTGCTAAGTTCCCACAAGTCGTGTCTCACACTATAATCAGCAACTATGCTTAGCAGCATTTGGATTATTTCTATTATGTTTAATTCAGTGTAGAATTGCCACTATTAGTTTTGCTTTTGCTTTTTTTCTGTTTCACTCAAGGTTCCACATGAGTTTTAGCATGCTTTTTCTTCTATCTTTTCTTCTGCTTTCACAATTTTCTGACAATTTGTGTCTTCCATGTATTAATCCGTAAGTGTCGTCACTTTCAGTGGCAACTGTTCATGCTCAGTCACCAATACACCTAACCACTCTTTGGAAAGTAGAAAATCTTGGCAGTAATGCACCATTACAGAACCCATCATGCAAGTTTATCGCATCAGTAGTGCAAGTTAGACAGCTGATCCTCACCAAGTTGTGTCTGCAATACAGCTTTTTAGAGTTGTAGATAAACAAGACTACATAGATGCAGGAATGAATAGGATGTAGGTAAACAAACTAAGGCTCCTTTGAGTATGACACTTTCCTTGAGAAAAGAAAAGCTGACTACTGTGTTCCATGCTTTATTTGCCTCTAATCAGGGGAATTGTGATGTATTCTATGGGGAGCTGAGCTTGAAAAAATTTGGAAAGTATAGTTAGGGGGAAACTTTTGCCAGTGGTTCAGTTTATAAACCATATATGTAAAATTGACCCTGGACTTAATTATATTGGCTCTCGATTTGTTATTCAGCACAGTTCTGATTTGGACCTCCAAAACCCTTAACAGCTTGGAATTAGGATGTCTGAAGAACAGCCTCCTCACATTTGAGTCTGCTAGTCTGCCTTTTTCATCAGAGCCCATGTTATGAGTTGCATTAGCCAGGATGGTAAATATTTCCTAATTGCTTTCTTCTCTATTATATAATTTAGGCAAATAGTAAAGTCTCTCCAGGTTTTTTGTGGGGAGGGGGCTTTCAATGCTATTTGGAGATGCTTCATTCTCTAATTTTATTGTATTTAATGCTTTAGTCCTATGTTTTTATTGTGTTTTTTTCCCATATCATCCCAGTTGCTTGGCAGGGAGAGAATGCAATTTTGAAATTATTATATGAGGCACAGATGTATCCCCACTGCTTAACATGACATGGTCCACTGGTGTTTTGTGCTAAATGTGTGGTAGTAGCCACCTGTTGATATTAGGACAATTCTGTGGTCAACGTGCAACAAGAACAAGATATGTGTCCATCAGGTCATTTCTGACAGCGTAATCCTACCCATGTCTACATGGCAGAAAGTTCCACTGGGCTCAATAAGATTTATCCCCAGATAAGTGGGTACAGAACTGCAGCATGAGTGAGTCCATTTCCACACTAGTCTGTTATAGCGCTGTTATAGCCAACGCCTCCCTAAACTGCGAACTCCAGGATTCCACAGGATGTTGAAAGTGGAATCACAGCGCTATAACAGGCTAGTGCGGAAATGGCTTAAGTCATTTCAGTTTACTCACAGAATAACAGCGTAATTTATTAGTGCACGTACATTTACTGAATGTATGTGCTCAAGAAATTACATCCAAAGGCCACTGTGTGAGCATGAAATATTTTGACAGAATCAGTCAACAACGTCAACAGTTCTTTCCTCTCAACAACGTCAGAATTAAGTGGCTACAACATTAGTCTGACTCCAACAAAAGAGCAACAAAGTATACTATCAACCTTCATTCCTTTCTTTGCAATGAGCTTTTGGAACTCTATGGATTATTTCAATAAAGGCTGAAAATGAATCAAACTGATGAAACACAGCAGTTTCCAAGAGGTAGGGAAGGAGGCTGTGAATATGAACCAGTGGAAAATGAAGGGCATTCTCAACTCGTTTCTGTAGGTAAATATTTGTTGTTGTTGTTGTTGTTGTTGTTGTTGTTGTTGTTGTGTGCCTTCAAATCATTTTTGACTTACAGTGACCCTAAGGTGAACCTATCATGGAGTTTTCTTGGCACGGTTTGTTCAGAGAGGGTTTGTCTTTCCCTTCCTCGGAGGCTGAGAAAGCGTGTGACTTGCTCAAGGTCAACCAGCAGGTTTCCATGGCTGCATGGGAATTTGAACCCTGATCCCGAGAGTCATAGTCCAATACTCAAATCACTACACCACACTGTCCCCGGTTGCTTTCCCATCCACAGAGTAAAAAAAAAGGAGGGAGGGGTTATTTCCAATAACAGCAGAAAGCTTTTATTGCAATAGAAGTCTGCAGAAGAACCAATCCAACCAAGGTTGCAGCTGTCTGCAGCAGCTTTTAAAATTTTATGAACTTAGAGATTGCTCTCATACAGCTTTTGGAGCATAAAGCATTTGGAAATGATTTTCATATACTTTAGCCCTGAGCACCAACTACTTTTTGATGGACCTTTGTTTGCCATTGGCATGAAGTTTATCTTGGCACTGAAAGTTGTCTTGCATATATTTCTATATCTCTGAATGACTCAGTACCCCTTGCATAAGAGGACTCTGGAAGTACTTTGAGTGGCTTAAGCACCTAACTCAGTGCACACCGTTACCTCATGTGGTTCTGCTGATTTCTAGATTAGGCTCTGGACTTAGAAACTGAAGGTATCAAAGGTTTTTGGGTGTAGTTAAACATACAATGGCAGCATCACTTGTCCATTCCTGCAGCCAGTGTTCGTAAAATCCATATCCCCCGCCCTCAAGCTCAGCCGATAAACTTCCCTCATTCCTCTGGCTGCAGAGAAATTGTAGAGCTGAATTAGAAGCATCTTTTATCTTTCCCATTGGCCTAAGTAGCCAAGTCTGGAGACATGTTATAAATAGAGAGTTCAGTTTACTGTAAGAGGGGGTTTGGTCAAGGTATTAGGACTTTTTAAAAGTCTTTTTGCATAGGGGAGTAAGATCTAACTCTATGAAGAATACTGCCCATGTAATCTGAAACAGAGCTTGAAAATAGTTACTGTTTTGGATTGCAGTACTCAGAATCCTCCAGCTAATGCTGTTTTGGGTGGATGAGATCTTGGAGGGCTGCACCACCTAGCACACCCCACACTGCAAAAATTAAAATAAAGGCCTTTTTAAAAACCAGAAGTAAACTGGAAGTGACTTCTGATCACCTCTTGTTTCGAAAAGGGGCCTCTCCTGATCCTAAAATGGCCTGTAGAGGTTTAAAAATGGTGAAAATGTCCCCTCTCCAGCCCTTAGAAGGCTTTGGGGCATATAAGGGGGCAAAAAAATTTTTGGTCCTTTTGCAATGGGCGTATGGTGGGGTGCAGCCCCTCCCAAGGTCTCCGAGGGGGGCAATACAGCCCCCTAGCCTCCAACAGTTGCTTGCCCCTGCACTAAGGAATGGTAAGGTGGGAAGGGCCATTGATACAATTGCTCTTAAGCACCCAGTCCAGCATGACAATTCACCAATTCAATGAAACAGGTTGAATGACAGCTAGAGTGCAGGTGGTGTAGGTCACAACACAAATACTACTAGAAATTAGCAAAGACTCCTTGCTGTGCTTACTCTGCAGCAATGAGATCAGTCTACAATGATGTGGACAAGACACTTAAACCAGTTCAGCTCACCACATGTAAGCTTGACTCTTGTCCATGTTGGCTTATAAAATCTAGCACAGTCCTTTCAGTGATTGATGTGGTTAATAGTGGTTAACTCCCCACTACTCAGAGGGACTTGCTTGGTACCTTGAAGAAGGTGGTAGTCTACCTGCTTCTGAGGAGAATCTTCCTTGACCAACAGGTATGTGAGAACTACTGCTTTATGCTAAGAGCTCCTTTTTGGGCATGTGGTGGCTAAACAATTACAGGTATTCTAGAAGAAAACAGATTATTTGGACCCATTTCAGTTGGATTTCATGCCAGGAAATGGCACTGAAATGGCCTTAGTCACTCTGATAATGCACTTTGGGTGAAGGACAGGATGAGTGCTACCCTCTTGATTGTTTTGGATGTCTACATGGCTTTTGATATCATTAACCATGGTATCTTTTTGGATCCATTGGATGGGAGTAGGAGGCACTACAGTTCCACTCCTATTTATGGGCTGGTTCCAGAGAGCAGCACTGGGTGATTCCCGTTCAGTCCCATGGCCACTAAGCTGTGGAGTTCCACTGGGTCCCCCATGCTGTTCGCTATCTATATGAAGCCACTGGGGGAGGTCCTAAGGAATAGGGTGTCATCAGTATGCTGATGATTCCCAATTCTGCTTCTCATTGTTGTTGGAGTCAGTTGGGGCTGTGCAGGTGCTGGATGAGTGCTTGGATGCTGAAATGGGCTGCATGAGGGCCAGTAAACTGATGATGTATCTTAATAAGACAGGGGCTCTGTAAACTGATGGTCCCTAGGTCCAGGATCTGAGTAAGCTACATGCTCTGGATGGGGTTACACTCTTTCTGAGGAATCAGAGGCCTAGCTTGGAGGTACTCGCAGATCCATCTTTATCATTGGACGTCCAGGTAGACTCCATGGCTCAGAGTACTCAGGGCCAGCTTTCACTCTTCTACCGGCTCAGCCTTTCCTGAAAAGAAATAGCTTAGCCACAGTAGTCCATGCACTAGTAGTTTCCCAGTCAGATTACTGCAATGCACTTTGCATGAGGCTGCAGTTGAAGATGACATGGAAACTGCAGCTAGTGCCACATACAGCTGCTAGACTGCTGACCTCAAAGGCCCCTCCTTAAACTCCAGGATTCCATAGGATGTTGAAAGTGGGATAACAACACTATAAAGCTGTAATGGGCTGTGTTTCATTAGTCAGGGCAATTTGGGAAAGGACCTTCTCTTTTGTGCCACCTCAGTTATGGAAAACCCTCCTTTTGAAGGCCCAACTGGCACAAACATTGCTGTCATTGTGGTGCCAAGTGAAAACATGGTTGCTAACTAAGCCTTCTGGGGCCTGATGGATTTTACACAATGGCTCACATGTGTATGGTTTCAGAAGGTTTTAAACTATTTCATCTGTCTTTTTATCTTGTTAATTTATTTAATATGGTTTTAGCCTTTTAAAATTATTATTATTTACACTGTTTTAAATTTATCAGATTGGTTTTATTGTAGTCCACCTTGAGATCTCTGGACAGAAGTTGCAAGATAAATATAATAATAATAAATAATGATGATGATGATGCTTATAAACAAATTGAAAGCTTATAGACAAATACTTCACACACACCCAACCAGGGAAGCAATTTGACAAATATTTCAATAAAATCTAAATGAGTATTTGGCAAAGAAATCACGGGGTTTCATTAATAATTTCAGTTCACAGGATGGAAGTAGAACATTTAGGAAGTCTTACAACACAGCTGTTAAACAGACTTTCCAAACTGGTATTTGAAAATTTGTAAGCGTGCTATGTTGTTTATGATAATTCTCAGCACAGTCTTCCTATCCACTTTGCAAGTTTAGGAAAATATCACAGGCACATGGTCTCTCAAAGTAAAAGCGCATGTGAAAGGTCTAGCTGTAAATGAAAGGTGCCTGACTTCAAGCCAGAAACTTATTCTGTCATGAATATTCTACTGCAGTTCAATCACATGCTTCTCTTTCCATTCCTACTCAGACCTTGAAGGTTCATGAATTCCACTCTTTGTAGAATCAGCTGCTAATGACATTCAGAAGCCAACCTTAAAGGAAGCACACCAAAGTCCAACTATCAGGTTAACAAAAGAATGTTTGCTTTAACTCTCAAGCTGCTGGGTTTCATGTCTTCTATTACTACCTGTATACATGCCTTGCAAAAAAATGTTTACTTTCACTTTTCAGATGCAATTTATCAGAACTCAGTGATAAAAACAGTGCTACATCTATTGGCTCTATTCTCTTGTGAAGTCTTTGGTGTTACTATTATTTGGTTTACTGGCTCTTTAAATCCTAAATGCTATCAGATGATTTACAGACACGGTCTTCTGAGGCCATCTGTGGGGATAAAGATCATCTGAGATCACATGGTGAAGTTTTAAGATTCCAGTATTAAGCTCTCAGAGTGTGGTTCACATTTTGAGCTGGAATTAACCCAGGCTTCGTTAGCTTTCACCTTCAAAAGATAAATGCAAACTAAGTAAGGTGTCTTGGTGAATAGAGTGCCGAGCTTACAAAATGCTCAACTGGCCATCTTGAGAGTTATTGAAAGCTCCAAGGTTAGAAAGGAACTTGTAAAATGGGTGAAAACTGTCAAGACCAGGCCATATTTAACAAACAATGGTTAAATCAACTGAGGTGAAGGAAAAGATATGAGTGAGATAGCACTTTGCTATGAATGAAAAAATAATAAGTGTACAAATTAGGAAACAAGTGCTGGGAGTCCAGACTGAAGAGAGCACCCTCTCAAGGTTGTAAAGAGCTTTGTGCTGTTTTAAATATTAAGTACCTTTCAAATTTAAGTTGAAGTTCTGCACATAGAAAGATAGAAGTAAAGTATGATAGGCAAACAAAATGGAGGATTTATTTGTATATTGTTTGAATTCTATTCAACCAAAATATTTCAAGAAATCACCACATTTTGGTTTGACTGAGTCAGATGACTTTCAGTTTATGTAAATGGAACAAATGTGGAAATTCTTGATAAAGTTTTAAAGCCCACTGTTTTCCTAACATAGGGGGCAAAGCCTCACATTGGGCAAGTATAAGACAAGATCATTTAAGGCATCCTTCCCTTTCCCTCATCTCCCTGCAGCCCCCACTGCCCCCTCCAGCAGGAGGCAGAGTCCTACCAAACACAGTGGGTTGTGTCTGGCGGGGCTGCAGCAGAAGGCATGAATTGCTGAAATGGGTGCAGTAATCTTGCTATATTAGCAAGACAGATAAGGAGAGAGAAGGCTGGCACAAACTATGGGAGCTTGCTGGTCCAAAAGAGACCTGGGATGAGGCTATGCTGAATATGTTTCATCTTTTCTTGATAGTATCATTGCTTGATTGTTTTTGACAATTTGTAACATTGTGGAATTTCAGAGAAAATAATAGCAGCATATAAAATACAAAACCACGAAATGATTTTTAGGTGATCTGCCCCTGCTGCAAACCAGAGTCAGCCTGGGGATCTAGTGAGGGAAAGGAAGCTGTGGGTGAGCAAAGAAATGCAGTAGCACCAGTGAGCGGGAGGAAGGGAACAAGAGGGACAACTGGAGACATCAAAGAAGCCGCAAGTAAAATACAAGACCTCTGACAACAGGGGCAGTGGCTAGCAATAAAGGCCTGGAGGTGATCTTTCCTCTGCAGCCTCAACTGCAGGAGGAGCAACAACAGGAACAACACTTCCACCCCTAAGCAGCCTGGGCAAGCAGCTCCCCGCTCCCCATTTTTTTTTTTTTTTTTTTTGCCAACTGTGCCTCTAACAACAGACCTGAAACATCTCCCAACTGGCCAGATTGGGCACCAAGGGGTATGTAATGTTGGGAGTGGCAATCTTTGCATGCTTTAATTAACTGGCCAGTTATATGTAAAGTCGAAGGCTTTCACGGCTCGAATACATGGGTTGTTGTGGGTTTTTTGGGCTATGAGGCCGTGTTCTAGTAGTATTTGCTCCTGATGTTTCACCTGCATCTGTGGATGGCATCTTCAGAGGATCTGGAGAGATGGAGGTAGAATGGAGTATATATACTTGTGTGATCCCCATGATCTTCACTTGGCTGATCTTTGTGGATGATTTTTCAAGGTACTGTGTTACTCATCTTCTGAAAGAGAAGACTCAAGCCCAAGACATGCTACAGCAGTATGTTGCCATGGTGAGAACCAAGTTTGAGACAACCAAATTAAAGCCATTCAGATAGATGGCGCTGGTGAGTACATTTCACATCGCACGCAAGCTTTCCTGGAAGAGCATGGCATTTTGCACAGGAGGAGCATTCTGTACAATCCTTAGCAGAATGGAATTGCTGAAAGGAAACTGAGATCTTTCCTGGAGATGACAAAGTGCATGCTGGCAGATGCTCATTTTCCCAGTAAATTTTGGGGTGATGCCTTTATGACTGCAACGTATCTCCAAAATAGATTGCCAACAAAAGGCACTACACAAGCACTGTTTCACCTATGGCATGGCAGAGTACCAGACATGAAACACATTAGAACCTTTAGAAGCACTGCATATCCATACATACCACAACAGAAGCGACACGAGCTAGGTACAAGAGCAGAGCAGACTATTCTAATTGGCTATGCTCCTGGAAGCAAAGGCTATAGAGTAATGAACTTAAAGACTGGTGAAGTCGCTACTAGGCATGTAGTTTACTTTGATGAACAAAGCAGAGTTGATAAGAGAGGAACTGTCATAGACCTTCCAGATGAACAAGAGACTATCTTAGAGTCACTCGTAGAAGACGAGCAAGATGTTGAACCTCTCTTAGAAGTGCAGATGTTGCCTTCATCTGAAATACCACAAGTTCGTAGGCAAGGTGAATTGTCTGGGCAGCCCATTTGAAAAAACGTTGAGTGGATATCTTGTGACCCTTCCAGTGCCCACTGTAGCAGATAGGTGGGGAGTCTGACAGAAAGTCGAAGTCCATTGCAGATAAAAGGCTAGGGCACGGCAAACATTGAGCGAGTGAAGAGAGTGCTTGAGAGGCGAGGCAGGATCAGGACAGAAGGTAGGTAGAATCAAATCCTGGATCAGATGGAAGTCCAAGATGGCTCTGGGAAGAAAAGACAGGTCTGGATGCAGAACTACCTTGTCCCAATGAAACACCAGGAACGGTTCATCAGAATGCAGTACGGTCAGTTCTCCTGCACGTCTGGCTGAAGTGACAGCGACCAAGAACGCTGTCTTCATGGCGAGACAGTCATCAGCCACGGCCATCAGTTCAAAGGGATGGCGCATAAGCTGAGAAAGCACAAGTGACAGCAACCATGGAGGAAGTGGTGGGGAGATAAGAGGGTAGAAGTGTTACAGACCTTTAAGGAATTGCTTGACTGTAGTGTTTTGGAAAAAAGCTGAGGAAGGAGAACCATGTGGCTGATAAGCATGATTGCAGAAAGATAAACCTTCAAAGAGGAAAAGGCGAGGCCCTACTCCTGCACTGTCAAGAGGAAGTGAAGCACCATTGACAAGGAGGTCAGAGAAGAAGCTTCATTACGGGAGTCCACAAAGGCCACAAACTTCTGCCACTTGTAGTCATAGGATCTACCAGTAGATTCCTTCCTTGCAACCGTGAGCACAGCTTGGATAGCGGGAGAGTCTAGAATGTTATCATCCACGCATGGAGGCGGAGGAGAGGGAGATCCAGATGCAGCACGCAACCATCCGAGTGAGAAAGGAGGTCCGGCGTGCTCTGAAGTCTCATGTTGCGGCCCCGAGTGATAGCGAGATGGGGACCGAACCAATGTTGCCTCAGCCAATACAGGGCAACAAGGATGGCATCTGCCCTGTCTGCTGTGATCTTGGCGACCACTTGGCCCAAGAGAGGAAACGGTGGGAAGATGTAAAGAAAGTCCCCGCTCCAAGGGAACTGGAACGTGTCCCCGAGAGAGCTGGGGCCCAGGCCAGCTCTCGAGCAATAACAGGGACATTTCCTGTTCCGTTCGGTCGCAAAGAGATCAACGGTTGGAGTGCCCCACTGGGACACTATCTGCTGGAAGGTGTCGTTGGAGAAGGACCACTCATGGTGGCACACTGTGTCCCTGCTCAGCGTGTCCACTGTCATGTTGTCCCATCTGCTACGTGAACTGCAACAGGATGTATTCGCAGCAGAATGCACCAGTCCTAGATGTGTAGAGCCAGATGAAGCAAGGTGGAGGAGTGAGTGCCTCCTTGTCGGTTCATGTAGCACACAGCTGTCATGTTGTCTGACAGAATCTGAACAGTCCGTCCGACAACAAGGTTCTGAAAGGCCCGAAGAGCTTTGAGGATTGCTAAGAGCTCCAATGCGTTGATATGGAGACGCAACTCCAGGCTGGCCCAGTGGCCGTGGACTGCAAAGCTGTGACAGTGAGCTCCCCAACCAAGGAGGAACGCATTGGTCATAATGGCAAGTGTCGGGCAGAGCTCGACAAATGGCATTCCTGACAAGAGATGACATAGGGATAGCCACCAGTGAAGGGAGTCCTGTACTGGGCGAGGGACCCACAGAACCCAGCATTGATCATTGAGGAGAGGATCAAAGTGCCAGAGAAACCAGTGTTGCAGGGGACGAGCCCAGAGGCTAGATGAGTAGGTGACCACCATAGTGGTCACCATGTAGCCGAGGAGCTGTTGGATCCTGCGGGCAGAAATGGATAGACTGCGCAGGACAGCAGCCGTGGCTTGCCGCAGGGTCTGAGCACGCTTCACCGGTAGAAAGGCCCTGGCTCAAGTGGAATCCAAAGTGGCCCTGATGAAGTCCAGGGTGCGTGAAGGTTCCAAGTGGGATTTCTTGGGATTCACCTTGAGGCTGAGATCAGAAAGGAGGGGCAGGGCAACGTGAATGTCCTTGTCCAGTTTGTGTTTGCAGGACGCCACCAGTAACCAATTGTCCAGATGGGGGGTACACCATAACATGCTTCATTTGGAGGTAAGACACCACAGGAGCTAGGCATTTGGTAAAGATTCTAGGGATGGTGGACAGGCCAAACGGCAGGACCTTGTATTGGTAACAGACGCCATCAACTGCAAGCCGGAGGTACCTCCTGTGCTAGGGGCTAATAGCAATGTGGAAATAGGCATCTTGTAGGTGGATGGATGTGAACCATTCCCAATGCCTCAGGAAAGGCAGAATGGAGGGCAGGGTGACCATCTTGAATTTCTGGGGGGAGATGAAGGAGTTCACCCCTCGGAGATCTAGGATGGGTCGGAGAGTGGCGTCTGAATTGAGTACCGTGAAATATCGGGAAAAGAAGCAGGTGGACTTGGCCAAGGGTGGCGAGCTGCTCTATGGCCCCTTCGAGGAGGAGGATCTTGATCTCCTTGAGAAGGGCCAGACTGGCAGGGGTGGAATAGAAGACACTGAGAGGAGGAATATCTTGAAACTCGATGGCATAGCCAAGACGGACGATGGTCGGAACTCAGGAGTCTGAAGTGATTTTGTGCCAGGTGTTGAATTGGCGAGCCAGTCCTAGGGTTTTGGATAGGTGGTCGGGTAGATGAAAGAGAGATAGAGGTGGTGACCTGCAGGGGAAGTCAAAAACATGACTTGGCAGTCAAAGAAGATTTCTTGGAAGATGGTTGACAATGTTTGAAAGAGCAGCGGGAAGAAGCCAGCAAAGACAATTGGTGAGATGTGCAACGAGGAGAGCGCGATCTGTAGGAATAGGAGGAGCGCCTCCATGAAGAACGGGATGATTAAGGTTAAGCCATTGGGTGAAGGCCCATCTTTTTAGCTGTCAGATGAGCTTTCATAAGATGGTCCATAGAATAATCTGTAGTTGCACGGAAGAGTCCTTGGCCATCAAAGGGCAGGTCCTCGGTCCTTTTTCTGCTATCCTTGGTCAATCCAGTGGACCGAAGCCGCGTGAATCGGCGAAGGGGGATCACACCCACCATCACCCGCACTGCGCCCTTGACAGCATGTCAGGAAGACAAGATTTGTTGATTTGAGAGGGTAACAGACTCGTTATAAAATTGGATGGCAGTCACTCTATGGTCATCCCGCAAGTGAGAAAGCAAGGGGAAGAACCTATCCCAAATATTATGTTGATAAGCTTCCAGGCAAGCTTGAGTGTTAGAGATCCTGGCAATCAATGAAGAGGTGGAATAGAAGCGACGGCCAAAGACGTCTAAACAGCAGCCCTCTTGATCAGGTGAAGTCGTGTGGGCCCTTTTGACCCCTTTCATTTGGGACGACTCAACGATGATTGAATTAGGAGTCGGGTGGTTGAACAAAAAATCAACATCCTTTTTCTGGGTATGGTAAAGATGTTCCAGGCGGTGAGGGATCAGTTGGAGTGACGCTGGCTGAGCCCACGGATGTTTCAAAACCTCCTGCAGGACGGGAAGGAACAGAATTGGAGCCATCGACGGGGGCTGAGTATTGACATAGTGGAATGCTGGGTCCTGTACTGTAGGAGCAGGACCAGAAATGTCATGGCCTAAGGCGTTGGCCATTCTGACTAAGATGTCAGAAAACTGCTTGACGTCCTCAGGAGCTGAATCAGGATTTGGGTCCCCAAACGCTAGAGGTGGAGAGATATGAGATTGAGGTGTAGAGTCAGTTGAATCACCATCAGAATCATAAGAACCGGAAGAAGGAGATGATGATCGAAGGGATCAAGAACAACAAGGTTGAGCAGCTCCTGTTGCAGGAAGAACAGCCTGTGGAACAGGGGTGGATACTGTTAGAACAGCCGGAGCCAGTACCGAGGCCGGAGTCTGTACTGGGACTGAGGTCAGGATCTGCACCGGTTCCAAGGTCAGTGCCAATGAAATGGGTAAAATGGTCAGGATCGGCGCAACAATGGACTGCGTCAATAACAGGGCCAACAGAGATGTTGGCAGAGTGGACACAGGGTGAGTATCCGGCAGAGGCCGGGACACAGTCACTGTCACCCGAGGAGGAGGTGAAACAGCCTGATGATGAGGCGATTGGTCTCGGAACCGATGCTGAGACTGAGATGGCGAACGCCAGTAGTAGACCAATCGGGACCAAGAAGGAGATTTGGAGCGGGGATACCGAGGGGAGTGTTGGTAACGAGATCCCGGAGGAGATCGTGACAGGGAGCGCGAACGCCGAGGGCAATAAGGAGACCAATGACAAATGTCGGGATGGTAATGGTCACGATAGGCAGGCGAATATGAGTGATAGAACTGGGGTGCTCTCTCCAAAGGTGCTTGTGACCATACCAGGCAGTATAGGAGGCCGATGAGAAAGGCAAATTGACTCTCACGAGCGAAGGCTCGTATGTGGTGTGGTAGCTGTAGTCGCAACGACGTGGAGATCTACCCCTTTCACTGTGTCCCAGAGAACGGGCCACACTAACTCTAGGCTATTCTTGGGAAGTAGCCCGAGGACTGTCCGAAACAGGTGGATAGTCTCAACTCAGGACGGCCAGAAGAGAAGGCTAGAGGAAGTGGAGTCTGTGGACATCCATCTCCAGACTGGCCTGACGTAATAGGCAGAGAGGCCAGTGGCAAAGGCCAACGGTCCAAGTCAGACGCGAGATCCACCGTAGCCAGGACGGACAGCACCGGGAGCTGGGCAGCATCTTGCACTGGGGAAAGGATGGGAGCGTCATCCTCTTCAACTGTAGACGTCACAGGTTGCGTCGGAGGAGGCGTCGGCAAGGGAGTAAGAGAAAAAGGTTTATTAGCTGATGGACAGGCAGCAGGAGAAGGAGAGCGATGCTGCTCCTTCTCCTTCTTTTTATTGGAGGAAATGGAAGGGTGGTGCAAGGAAACCCGTTTATGCTCCGCCAAGGTAGGGACCTTGCGAGGCTGCAAAACAGGAGCCTGCTGCAAGCTAGAGGCGGCATCTCCAGTGGAAGACGGGACAGTAGGCATTCTGGTGAGCTTCGGAATCCTCTGTAAGGAAGATATCAGTGGTAAGGTCGGCGAGGTCAGGGTCGGTACTGGTACCAAGGTTGTTGATACCCAGGGGCCGCTTGTTACCAATAATTTCAGGACCGAGGCAGAGGATGTCGTGGAGGGCGTCGATACCGAAATGGTGGAAAGGGCAGTATTGGATGCTGCCTGCTCCTTGAGGCAAAGGGCTTGCTCCCAACAGTAGGATTTTAACCGAGAAGCTCTATTTTTCAGGGTCTGGGAGGTAAAATCCTTACAAATGGAATAGGCCCAAACATTATGGCCCTCCCCGAGGCAGAACAAACACTTGGGGTTGGCATCTGAAAGAGAAACCTTGCGACCGCAAGACACACACAACTTAAACAAAGATGACATGATAAAGTGGAAGAGTTCTTACAGTTTTTGTTATAAAGAGACAAAAAATGAGGTGAAAGAACAAAGAAAAAAACCAAGAATTAGAAGAACTGCTCAGTGAGGAAGCCTTCTGAGCTGCTAACAGATCGGCAGACAAAAAGAAACCGAGGAGAGACTGTTAGCTTGGCGGGACTGAGCACGCTCAGTATCGGATGGGGGAGGTGTTCCCACCAAGCTGTTCAGCTCTGGAACTTTCCGAAAATCTACTGCGCATGTGTGAAGATTCCCACTGTGTGTGGCACAGAGACCACGAAGAAGAACAATGCCTATACACCAGAACCAAAGAGGGTTATTCAACCTTTATCCTGACTTATGTTGATTATTTGATCATATCCACCAGCAGAAATAAAGACTACTCAGAAGTTGTACATCACTCGAACAAAGAAGTAGAACTGAAAGACTTAGGAGATGCAAAATACTACTTGGGCATGGAGATTCAAAGAGAGCAAGATGGCTCTTTTCTACTAAGTCAAAAACAAAAGATCGCTGAACTTTTAGAAAGCTTAGGACTCCAAGATGCCTATACTGTAGCAACTCCCATGACCAGAGATTTTCTTAAAAATACTGAAGAAAGTGATGCGTTACCAGACAACTGTCTCTACAGAACAGCAATAGGAAAACTCCTGTACCTGTCTACCAACACAAGACCTGATATTGCATCTGCTGTAGGGATTCTGAGCAGGAAAGTTAGTTCACCCACAAAGAAAGATTGGACTGGAGTAAAAAGGGTGGCTAGATACTTGAAAGGGATTATCAACTTTAAATTGAAGCTACCAGCTAGTAGCAATCCAAAGTTAGTATGCTATATTGATGCAGATTGGGCTGGTGATAGTGCAGATTATCACTCAGTCAGTGGTTTCCTATTTTTGTATGGAGATAGCTATTTCTTGGGGCATCCACAAGCAGGGTATGGTGGCTCTATCCTCTGCAGAAGCAAAGTATATTTCAGCATCAGAAGCATGTAGAGAATTACTATGGCTTGATCAATTGTTGTCTGATTTTGGAATAAATGAAGAAAACCAATTCAAGTTCTGGAAGACAACCAGAGCTGTATTAAACTTTCTCAAACAGAGAAGATGACACCACACAGCAAGCACATAGGAACAAGATACCACAAAGTGCGTCAGCTCACAGAGAATGGAATGGTCGAGATGATCTACTGTCCAACCACTGAAATGATAGCTGATACTTTGACCAAGGCTCTACCAAGAGATGGCTTTGAGAACCTGTGAGTCAAGGTGGGACTTCAGGGGTGCATGCAGAGTTGAGAAGGGGTGTTGGGAGTGGCAACCTTTGCATGCTTTAATTAACTGGCTAGTTTGCATGTCTATTTTAGGCATAGAGGGGACTGCCTAGAGTAAACTTCCCGTTGTTTGCTCAACTTCCACTTCCCCTTCCATGTTTTCTTCCTCTTCCCTTTTTGTTCTTCAGCTTCTCTGAAAGCATGTGCTCTCCGATTCTCTGGCAAGCATGCATTCCTGTAAGCATGTGAATTCTTATTTTCTTCTTTCTTCAAGAATTGAACCTGTATAGACTATGTACAAGACTTTGTAAGTAAACTTTTCATATTTTTAATCAAACTGTTTGTGTTTATTTTGAGCTAGATTAAATGTGTCTGGGGTAGAGATGATAAAGTGGGACTGGTAATTTGTTCGACTTCTGCCTGTGCATTACAAAATATTCTGCTGATTGGGAGAATTATTACTAAAACTCTCAATTCCCCAACATGTAACATGGCCTTTGGCTGCAAGTCAAAGAGTATAGTTGGGCCACTGGCTCAGAGGGAAGATGCTGGTTGTGGGTGACAGCGACTTTGTGTTTTCCCCTTCCCCACAGAGATTTGAGGGAGCTTGTGAGAGTCAGTCGACTCCCACAGCCTGAAGACATGTTTCACTAGAGCGCTGTGTACTCACACACTAGCATGATTATCCACCACCACCCCGCCCCATTCACACAGGCCCACAGACAGCAGCATCAGAAGAGGTTTGTATTCTGGGGAGGGAGGCCTGGGTTTCCCCCAATAGCCAGTCTGCTAGCATCAGGCAAAATGAAGGAAGCTGTCTAGTGTTCAGTTCAACTGCCAATCTAGCCAGTTACTATAAAGGAAATGGGTGCTGCTGGTGTTTCCACCTTGTCCTTCAGCTTTGTTTGAACATTGTTTAAAGCAAAGATTGGACATGTTTGCCATTCTGGACCACTCCTCTCAGAATTCTTCTGTCAGCCTAGCAGTTGACAAACAAAAAGTAACTTTTCAATCTGTCTTTAAGCACATTCTTAAATGATTTAAATCAATACACTGGCAAAATATTATGTTCCGTTTTAAGCTGCTGACTTTAACCTTCTTCACAGAAAAAACTTGGGCATGAAATATGGCACATTAGTCGCATGTTTGACCACAGTCGTGGATACTGCGTATACCTAGGGCTGCCAACTTGTTTTCTTGTACAACTTGTGTGTCTTTCAACATCTGCTTCGCCAGTAGAACCTGAGTAGATGAAAGTTGAAGTGAAAGGAGAAATGCCATCTTAATATTTCTGCACGTCAGCTGGATGTTAAAGGGCACATAGACACAGAAGAAGTTCTGCTTCATTGACAAAAGGCTGATCTAATTTACTGTTCCTTTCCTGTAATGGCCATGTAATAGAGGGGACTGCCTAGAGTAAACTTCCCGTTTTTGCAGTAGCTGATAGCTAATTATTGCAGTAATGAACAGAAATAATGCTTTATTTTTTGCCTGCTTCTGCCTATTACTAATTTTCTAGTGTGTTCTGAGCAAGATGGAAGGGGGAGGAACATTTAAAAGAAGGAAACTCTTTTTTGTGGGGTGTTATAAGCTTAACAAAGAGTAGAGGAGTCAGCAACAGAGACAAAGGGAGCAATAACAAAGATAATAGAGGTAGACATACAGAAAACATACAGGCTTTCTCCACTTATCTAATTAGGGATGTTAGGGATCAGAAAATGGAATGACAGTGGCCCCTCCACTGTAGAACCCTTCCAAAAGTGGAAAAACCACAAATAACTCCTCCCCTGTAATCCCCCCCTCCACTCCCATCTAGAGCTCACCTCCCATCCTTTTGTCTCTGGCCCTGGCATTACTGGGGGAAGAAAAAAGACAAGATAAAGGGTTTACCAGTATTTTCCTGTCAGAGGGAGAAGAGCAGAGTTATGGTTCTACTACTTCTGGTCAGCATCTTGAGAAAGGAGAGGTAGGAGCAAAGAGAGCACCTGACCTATCAGCACCCATTAAACAGCAGAATGTGGAGCCACATGGCAGAGAGGACATGCTTCCAATAGTGGGAAGGGGCTTTGTTTACCCAAAAGGGAAAAAAAACATCCATTTTGAAAACAAGGTTTGCAGGCCTGGGGTGAAGAATGCAAGGGAATGGGAGGAGGACAATGGGGTTGGGGAAAAGCAAGCAGATGCCTTGGGAATAGCAAAATTCACAAAGGTTACCCACAAATGTGGAGGGAGGACTGTAGTTGAAAAGCAGAACCCATGTAGTGTACTGTACTGTATTATAAGGCCCATGAACCACTTAGAGAAGCTCACTGGGGACTAACCACACATGCACACTTGCAAAATCTCTCTGCTGGAGTGTTGCCTTTTCCCTTCTCTCAGCTAAATTTGAAAGCAGTGCATGCATGCAAGCAGCTCCAAGAGAGCTTCTGTAGGCAAGAAGAACTGATGCAAGAGTGTAACCCCCATCAAATTAATGGAACTTGTCTTTAATTTAGAAGTGTCAAAAGAATGAGTCGTCAGATAACAAGGTGTCAAAAGATGGGGGCTTCCTGTACTGTACTAGAGATATAAACTTTTTAAAAAGAGAAAAAAAGGAAAAAATTACCCTCCCTTTTCTTCCTTCTTCCATTCTCCCAATGGATCATTGCTAACCCCAGAAAGAGAGTCAGTGTGAGTACATTGGGGTGGTATAGATTCAAAGGCTGCATTGCCCATTTGGCTGCTCCAAACAACAGCATAGGCCATGTACTGGAATGGTTGGGTTGGTGTGAACTGTGAGAAAATGTACAGAGGAACAGGAGATGTTCCTCTGTTTTTCAATGACAATGGCAACATGTTATTAACAAAAATCCAGTGAGTTACTTTCTGGACTTCAATAACATGCTTGGAGAGCAGAGTAATAAGCAATGTAACTAGTTCCTTTCTTAAAGTTCAGTTCAGGGATCTGAGACAGACACCTTCCTCCACAGGCATATTTAGCATGGGGCAAATGTGATGTGTGCCCTGGGCACCAATGCCAGCGGTACAAAAAAGCCAACCCCCACCCACCCTTCCACCTGGGCCTGGCCCACTGACAGTCCCACTGTGATCATTCTCATCTCTTCCGGGATCGTTCTTGGTCCAGTGTGGCAGTGGTAGTAGCAGCAAGAGTCCTTCCACCTGGCCCTGGCCTGTCACCATGCATGCCGCTCCTGCCAGGGTTGTTTTTGGCCCGATGCAGTGGCGGCAGTAGTTGCAGCAGCAGCCCTTTTACCCAGGCCTGCCTCACTGCCGCCACTGCGGGGGTCATTCTTCGCCTGGTGCGGTGGTGGTGGCGGCAGCAGCAGCAGTAGTAGTAGCAGCCCTTCCATCCGGGCTTGGTCTGCCACTGCCACTGTTGGGGTTGTTCTTGGCTTGGTGTTGCTGTGGCGGCAGCAGCAGCCCTTCTACCTGGCCCTGGCCCACTGCTGTCCCTGTCACCCCTGCCAGAGTCTTACTTGGCTGAGGGCCACAGAGGTGGGAGAAGCAGCACCTAGGGGCACAGCTTCCACACTTGCCCTAGGCACTGTTGAAACTAGATACACCATTGCCTTCCTCCACTGATACTTCTCTCCCTCACAGACGGGCCAGTGTCAGTAGGTGTACCTACTTTTCTCCCTGGAAATGGAAACATGCAGGTAAAGCAAATCAATGGAAGAAAAAAGAACTCAACAGAGAATTCAGAACCTCCATCCTTTCACAGACTCCTGGTTTCCCAACAACGCTGACCATGAGTGCCTGGAAATCATCTATGGGTGAGGGGCAGGAAAGATGCCATAGCTACTGTAGGGTAGTCACAGGCCAACTGTCTTCTTAGCCCCCTTCTCCTCCTTAGATTCAGCAAAGGGATTTTGTTCTCCCCTCCACACCTCCTTACCTCTGTAATTTCCTAAGAGGTAGACAGTTCAGGAAGCAAGCCAAGAAATCTCTGAGCTCCTGAAGAGCTGCTTGTGTTTTCCCTTTCCTTTGCCCTCATTTTTCCGATATAGACAGGAAGCTGGGAGCCACTTCTACACTAGACTGTTATAGCGCTATTATTCCACTTTCAATATCCTATGGAACCCTGGGGTTTGCAGTTTAGGGAGGGGCCAGCCAGCCCCTCCCTAAACTGCAAGCCCCAGGATTCCATAGGATGTCGAAAGTGGAATAGCACTATAACAGACTGGTGCAGAAATGGCTGAAGAGATAACAGAGCAGCAACATGAAATTGTTTCTCTTCCTTATGGGCAATTGAACTTTTCTTCTTTGAAAGTCCTAGGGAAGCCCTTAATGTTCAAGAGTTCTGCTTTCCTCTTGGCTTCTGCCCTTCTTTCCAGAATTCCCTTCCCAGAAAGGTTAAACTGGCACCCTCCCGACTCTCTTTCCACAGACTGCTGAAGACATTTCTCTTTCAACAGGACTTTGAAGACTGATTGTACAAGGCCTGTTCCATTCAAACAATCTGCTGGATTTTCTATGTGTTATTTTTATTGTGTTGTTATTTTTTAATGGCTTGTGTTTTTAACTGGTTTTAATTTTTTGATTGTTCAATCACTTCCTAACCTTTGTATTTTGTAATTTTTAAAAATGTATTAACTTTAAAATGTATTAACTTTAATTTTATCAACTTTAATTTTTAATTAATTTTATTAATGTTAATATAAAATAACAAACACAAACTAATATTTCTAACATAAACTAAAATTAAGATACAATACTAAAGCACTAAAATAAAAACACTGAACACTATCTAATACACTAACTTATCATCTAACTAAACAACATAAAAGGCCTCTTACCCCCCAAACCAAACTAAAATGAAAGAGAGAAAATAGAAAAAGAAAAAAGAAAACATTCTGCTATCATGATAGATCCAACTAAGCAATCTTAACTATAGTTACTGGTAACCATATCCACAAATTATTGCATCATTAAATTTCTTATTGCTCAAAAAGTCCACAAATGGTTTCTAATTTTTCAAAAAACTTCAGTTGGCTTGTCCTTTAAGACCCATGTTAGCCTGGCCATTTGGGATATCTCAGCAAGCTTAACAATCCATTTGTCCATCGCTGATGCCTTAGTCCATTTCCTGGTTTCAGCAAATAGTATTCTTGAAGAGTGAATCAGATCATGTGTAGGTTGTTTTTTTTAAAAAAAGAACAAATTCCCATCCCCAAGTGTATGAGAACTCAGCAAAGATGCTTTGAATGTACTAGGAACTAATGTCCAAGCAGTAATTAGAAATTAACTGATGTAATTAATTGGTGCACTCTACTGCATCTACTCTACTGCAATAAAAGCAATTTCCCTTGCTTTCAATGAAGTTTACTCCAAGGTAAATGGGCAGAAGATTGAGACCTCCAGATCATAACTAGCCTTCTGAGGAGAGCAACAGATAGTTCATGATCAGTCAAGACGGATACTAAATATAGGAACCCCACTGCATTTAAAAGTTTGGAGGGATAACATCAAATGATACTTCAGGCAGTTAATTATTAGTAAAGCAATAATTTTCGTCTCTCCTCCCTGTTCAAGGATATGGCGCACGTCGGGAAAGGACAATAGCAGAGGTCAACAACTGGCTCCGCATGTGGTGCCGCTGGCAACGGTTTGGGTTTTTGGAACATGGCCTGAATTTCCATGAACGTGGGCTTCTGGCGAGGGATGGGCTGCACCTCACAAAACTTGGCAGGAATGTTTTTGCAAACAGTCTCGCAAGGAGGATTAAGAGGTCGTTAAACTAAGTTCCGCTGGGGAGGAAGACAGTATTATTCAGGGCGGGGACTTGTCGAGCGCAGGAGGAAAAGGCCCAATTGATACTGCACAAGTAGTACAAGCGGCCAATGGTGGGAGGAGTAGAAACAATAGTACAGGACTTGCAGGAAGGGCCCAGGGACTTAAGTGTCTCTACACTAACGCACAGAGTATGGGAAACAAGCAGGATGAACTTGAACTCCTAGTACAACAAAATAAATACGATTTGATAGGCATCACTGCGAGCTGGTGGGATGAGTCTCATGATTGGAATATTGGAATAGAGGGGTAGAGCCTATTTTGTAAAAATAGACCAAACAAGAAAGGAGGAGGAGTAGCCTTGTATGTCAAGGATGTTTTTCACCTGTGAAGAGATCCTTGACTTAAACCCAGTAAGCCAAGTCGAGAGCATCTGGGTTAGAATTAAGGGAGCGAGAAACAATAGGGATATTCTGGTGGGAGTTTACTACAGACCTCCAACCCAGGCTGATGACTTTGATGATGCCTTCCTCAACCAAATGACTGCACATTCAAGGAGGAGAGATACAGTAATAATGGGAGATTTCAATTACCCGGATATATGCTGGCAGTCAAACTCTGCCAAGACAGCAAGGTCCAGCAAGTTTCTTGCTTGTCTTGCAGACAACTTCATGGTCCAGAAGGTGGAAGAGGCCACAACGGGATCAAATATTCTAGATCTGATCCTGACCAACAGGGATGACCTTGTTAATGAGGTAGAAGTGGTTGGATCTTTAGGGGGGAGTGACCATGCCCTACTGGAATTTGGCATTCAGTGGGAAGGAGAAGATGAGGGTAGCCAAACACTCATCTTAGATTTTAAAAAAGCGGACTTCTGTAAACTTAGGGAGCTGCTAGCTGGAATTCCGTGGTCAAGAATAGTGAAAGGGAAAGGAGTTCAGGAGGCATGGGAGTTCCTTAGAAAGGAGATATTGAAGGCACAGTCTAAAACTGTGCCAATAAGGAGGAAAAATGGAAGGCATCTGAGGAAACCAGAATGGTTGACTAAAGAACTCTCAGCTGAGCTAAGTGTTAAAAGAAACATGTATAGGAAATGGAAGAAGAGGGAAACCACCAAAGAAGAATTTAAGCAAGTGGCCTGGAGATGTAGGGAGGAGGTCAGAAAGGCTAAAGCACAGAACGAACTTAGGCTTGCCAGAGACATTAAAAACAATAAAAAGGGCTTTTTTAAATACGTCCACAGCAAAAGGAAAAAGAAGGAGACGATAGGGTCGCTGCGCAGAGAAGATGGAGAATTACTCACAGGGGGAAGGGAAAAGGCAGAACTACTTAACACCTTCTTTGTCTCAGTTTTTTCCCAGAAGGATACAAGCACTCAACCTGGCGGTTGGGGAGCAGGTGAGGAAGCAGGGGAAATGAGGCACGTAATAGGTAGAGAGGTGGTACAGGAATACCTGTCCACACTGGATGAATTCAAGTCTCCAAGGCCAGATGAATTGCATCCTAGGATATTAAAAGAGCTGGCAGAGGTCATTTCGGAACCGCTTGCTATAATCTTTGAGAAATCTTGGAGGACAGGAGAAGTTCCAGCAGACTGGAAGAGAGCAAATGTTGTCCCCATCTTCAAGAAGGGAAAAAAAGAGGACCCAAATAATTATCGCCCAGTCAGCCTGACATCAGTACCCAGAAAGATCCTGGAGCAGATCGTTAAGCAGTCAGTTTCTAATCACTTAGAAAGCAAGGCGATAATCACAAGAAGTCAAGATGGATTTCTCAAAAGTAAGTCATGCCAGACTAATCTTATCTCTTTTTATGATAGAGTTAGTAGCTTGATAGATGAAGGGAATGCTGTGGATGTAGCATATCTCGATTTCAGTAAGGCCTTTGACAAAGTTCCCCATGACATTCTTGCAAAGAAGCTAATAAAATGTGGGTTGGACAGGGCTACTGTTAGTTGGATTTGTAATTGGTTGACCGACCGAACCCAAAGAGTGATCACGAATGGCTGCTTCTCATCCTGGAGAGAATTGACTAGCGGGGTGCCACAGGGTTCTGTCCTGGGCCCAGTGCTGTTCAATATTTTTATCAAGGACTTGGATGAAGGAATAGAGGGCATGCTCATCAAATTTGCAGATGACACCAAATTGGGAGGGGTTGCTAATACGCCAGAGGACAGGATCAAAATTCAAAATGACCTGGAAAGATTGGAGAGCTGGGCCAAGGCTAACAAAATGAAATTCAACAGAGAGAAGTGTAAGGTCCTACACTTAGGTAGAAAAAATGGAATACAGAAATATAGGATGGGGGACAAGTGGCTGGATAGCAGTATGTGTGAAAGGGATCTAGGAGTCTTCATAGACCACAAGCTGAACATGAGTCAGCAGTGTGATGCGGCAGCCAAGAAAGCCAATGCAATTCTCGGCTGCATCAATAGGAGTATGGTGTCTAGATCGAGGGAGGTACTGGTACCACTCTACTCTGCTTTGGTTAGACCTCATCTTGAATACTGTGTCCAGTTCTGGGCACCCCAATTCAAGAAGGACATGGTCAAGCTGGAGCAAGTCCAGAGAAGGGCGATCAAAATGGTGAGAGGCCTGGAAGCCATGCCCTATGAGGATAGACTCAGAGAGCTGGGTATGTTTAGTCTGCAGAAGAGAAGGTTAAGAGGGGACATGATAGCTATGTTTAAATATTTGAAGGGATGCCATGTAGAGGAAGGAGAGGGCTTGTTTTCTACTGGAGCACTAGGAGCAATGGATTCAAGCTGCAGGAAAGGAGATTCCACCTGAACCTCAGGAAGAACTTCCTGACGGTCAGGGCTGTCCGGCAGTGGAACACGCTGCCTCAGAGTGTAGTGGAGTCCCCTTCCTTGGAGGTTTTTAAGCACAGGCTGGATGGCCATCTGTCGGGAGTGCTTTGAGGGTGTTCCTGCATAGCAGGGGGTTGGACTGGATGGCCCCTGGGGTCTCTTCCAACTCTACATTTCTATAATTCTATGATTCTATGAAAATAATTTGTTGCATTTAAAAATCCCATCCATGAACCTAGTGACTTTGCATTCAGTGGGATAAAACCATGTAAGGTGGAAACACATTTTATTTTTTAGTGATTTTTTTTTCTTTAGCTATAGGAAATTGGCAGAGGAATTACTACAGGGTTTCTCTTAAACTTCTACATGTAAAAGAAGCAAAGCATTAATAAAAAGAAAAAGAACCATGCTCCTCACAGCCTATCATCACTGGCTACAGACCTGCTGTAAGTCCTCACCAGTTACAGTTGTGTGCACACTTTCCAAGAACTAACCCTCTGAACACAAGTGGGACTATTACTCTGAATGTGAATTTTGGTGTGCTTTTTTTATTTTAATATCTCCAGTTTGGAATTATTGAATTAGTAGGATTGCACAGTCCACCACAGGTTAATTATCACCAGAAACACCCCCCCCCCGCAAGCGGAAATTGTGTATCCTACATCACCTACAGTTTAAATCAGACTGTCCCAAACATACCCTCCAAATCTAGTGCAAATCCATCCAGCTACTTCTGAAGAAATTAGTGTGTTACCCTGTTTCTCTGGGGTCCTGGGAAGGACGCCCAAATGACCAAATATTAACACAAAATTGGGGAAATCAGCTCAGAGCACTGCCTTAGCTTTACAAGAGGCAGAGTAACGTCAGCAGGACCTTTTGCTCATGTCTAAAGAGTCAAATCAGTGAGCCAAACAAATTCAGACTAAACCAATTAATGTTTTATTGAAAAGTAAACAAATAAGACAACAATCACACCACTAACTAAATAAGAAATAGAAAATAGAAATGAATTCAGGAATAAGCAATACGAAATCCTGAGCAGCTAGAGAGAAAATAGAATTTCCTTGGAAGCTCATTGTGGAAACTGGCAGCAAGATGGGGTGAAACTGAAAAAGCGGCTCTCTGAACTATCAAAATCAGGGGTTTTTATAACAAAGTTGTGCCTGTGACTCATGTCATAAACTTTGAGAACAAAGTTAACTTTGAAATGCACCAAAAGGCTTAGAAGTGGAACAAAACATATCAATTATGCAGCCCAAATGTCAATCAATGGACACTTCTATGGTGTGGTTATTTATGGGCGCGAATCAGGTATCTTGTGAGATGAAAAGAATAAGCCATGCAGATCCCAGATAAACATCCAAGGCTCTGAAATGCCCGCCTAAGCAAAAGGAAGTTGGAATTCCTGTCATTAAACAGCTGCTTCCTTGTGACTATTTTTCTCAGGATCCTGGCAAACATATAAGCCAAGGTGCATGGAAGGGTCAAATTATTTGATATCACAAAGGGATACCCACTGCTATCAAAGTTCTATGCCTAAATCACAGTAACAAGTGGTTTGCTCCATCATGGTCCCCAAAAGTCAATTCCACATAGCAATTTTCTGGCCATTTTCATGGAAATTAGTGGGATGGTCCCCCATGGACACTCTCCTTATGCTACATAGACAACATCTTAAGTCAAAGGATCCTGAATATATCCTCCAAGTTTGAGGTAAACCTTTCCAGACATTTTCCAGGATATTAGGATCCTACCAGCCCTCCCCAAGTGAATTTTGTGAACTATACATAGCCTAGGCTTTAGTGACACAATCCCAAACCAGAGATTTACTATTTCAGAAATATGAAAGCCACTGGGGGTGGGTGTCCAACCCTCTGCTATGCAGGAACATCCATCAAAGCATTCCCAACAGATGGCCATCCAGTCTCTGCTTAAAGACCTCCAAAGAAGGAGACTACAGCACACTCCCAGGCAGCATATTCCACTGCTGGACAGCTCTGACCATCAGAAAGTTCTTCCTGAGGTTCAGGTGGAATCTCTTTTCCTGCAGCTTGAATCCATTGCTCCTTGTCCTAGTCTCTGGAGCAGCAGAAAACAAACCCACACCCTCCTCAACATGACATCCCTTCAAATATTTAAACATGGCTATCATGTCCCCTCTTAACCTTCTATAGAATCTATGACTTTGGAGACCAAGGTCTGAATCCTTGCTCAGCCCTAGAAACCCACTGAGAAATTCATACTCTCTTAGCCTCAGAAGAAGGCAAAGACAACCTCCCTCTCTGAACAAATCCTGCCAAAAGAACCCCATGACATGATTGCCTGGGGTCACTATGAGTCAGAAATGACTCGGAGGTACACAACAACAAGTTGGTTTGGCATAAAATTAGTATTTTGTTTATATGGTGCCTTTCTCCTGGCATGTCTGATATATTTAACATGCAGCTTATTCCAAAAACAACTACAAATTCAATTTACTTTTTTTCCCTTTTTCTTCCTACAAATGTTTCTGAACTATGGGAATACCTGAACTGTAGAGAGTGTCACAAAATGCAAGAATATGAAAAGCAACAGGCAAAAATATTCTGCCTGCAGTATCAAAAGTTTTAAAAATGAACTGGAGTTTGAATAAAAACAAGATAATTATGTTAACTAAAAACATGGCAAAAGAAGAACAAACTCTTTTGATGCAGATGTGGGTTTTAAAATTGTTTAAAAAGTGAAATACTTAGGTGTTACTATTGAGAATCAAAATTCAAAGTTGTTTCAAAACAACTATGGCAAAATATGGAATGAGGTTAAGCAAGATCTACGGAGATGGTCTAAATTCAAGCTGTCCTTGTTAAACTGGATATCAACTATAAAAAGGAATGTTTTGCCAAAAATGTTGTTCTTGTTTCAAAGATACCTATTGCAAAAACAATGAACCGTTTAAACAATGTCATGAAGATATTTCCAAATTTATTTGGCAAGGGAAGAAGCCAAGAATGAGATTTAAAATTTTGCAAGATCAAAAACAAAGAAAAGCTCTTGGGCTTCCTGATTTGAAACTGTATTTTTATGCCTGTTGCTTAGTTTGGTTGAAAGACTGGATTACTCTGAAAAGGGAAAAGCTTCTTCAATTAGAGGGGTTTGTGAGATTTGGTTGGCATGGATTCTTGTGGTATGATAAACTTAAGGCAAATGTTGATTTTAATAATTACTATGTTAGATGTACTATATTGAGAGTTTGGAACACATATAAAACATGTCTGTATGTTAAAATGCCTTTGTGGAGTTCTCCATATGAAGCCTTATTTAAGAGAGAAACAACTGTTAAAGATAAATGGTTAACATACAGAGAGTAATTGTTAGAAGGGTAGTACTGAATGAAAACAAGTGATGAACTGATTCAAGAAGGTTATAATATACAATGGTTTGCTTATAGACAGTTAACAGAATGTTTTAAGATGGATAGAAATCTGTTTGGTTTTGAAATATGGAAATCAGACTTTGAAAAGCGTTTATGAACTAATGATGAACATTTAGTAGCTAAAATGTACGAATTACTGTTGAAAAGGAGATGGAGGATAAAGAAGTAAAAGCCTGTATTAACTAAGTGGGCACAAAATGTGGGCTACAATATACAAACAGAACAATGAGAAAAGACTAAATGTACTTTATGAAAGAGAGAGAGAGAGTAAACTAACCCCTGCAAAAGTGGAGAGCCAAATGTAGTATATCCATTATTAGCACAACACAGTCTAGTGGAAATATTTTTTTGAAAAGAAAATGCATTCTGTCAAAGGGCCTTCCCTTAAGCAACATAGTAAATCCATTCAGTTTCACTATGTATAAATCCAAATTAAGAGAGAGAAGAATCAATCCAATAACACCTCTCAATTTCTCCAGTAGTGGCTCATGAAAAGTGTACTTTGTTCAAAAGCTTTTTCAATGCAGGTATTGTAGCAATGACCCTCATTTCCTGAAAAGCCTCTCAGTCTTTTCCTGTACACAGTTGACTTTCAACAGTATCCATTATGCTTTCAGGCCTCGTCTCCAACTCCGCTCTGAAAAATAAAATTCTTGCTGTATAAGTGGTGAAAAAGATGAAACAGAATAAATGTTAAATTACAATACTTGTGAATATATGTGTCACTGAATAAACATGAAACATAATGGTCTGTTACTAAACTGGATAGCTGAAATATAATCCACGACAAGCATGATGATATTTTCAGGAAACTAGAAATGAAAACACAGGCACAGTCTTCATAAACCTTAAAATCACTTGCATTTAACAGTGGGCTGATACATGCCTGGGGTTTTGCAGTATCCAGCTGATCCAGCCTTCTTATCATACTACAGAAACAGAAACATACTTTCAGATATATCACTTCATTAAAAATGAAGAAACTATCAAATACCTTGCAGTAATTTGACCATTATGGAGTTAAAATTCGGAGTCTCTTGTTTTTAAGGGCTGGAGTCTACCTTAGGCCTGTTCTACCTGGTATAACTCCAGTAACATACCATCAGTTTTCTAAAGTTTAAAGACAGGGCAGAAATTTAATCTGTGATTACGATTTGTTCTTAAAACAAACATATTTATTTACACTCAAGAAACTACAAATGTTTAAATCTTTTTTTTTAAATCTAAACATTTGGAACAGAAATTTTAAACTTAAAATCTGAAAACTATAGAGGAACACCTCCCCTCCCCAAGCACTGTTTCTTAAAAGACAGCTCTACAGATCTGGGGAAGGAGTGAAAGATCTTACCCATTCAGTGTCCCCTGGCACTAACAGAAAGAAGATGAGGGAGCCTTGCCGCTTGATTAGCTCCCAACTTTTAATAGATTTTAGACTGTGCAGCCAGGGGAGGAGGTGATCATAATGAATGAAATAGAATTATTAGTCCCAACCAGGGTAGAATTCCAACAGGAATTTTATGAGCAAGTCCAACTGATTCAGTGCATCTGCTCTTCGGAATTCAAGTACAATTATCTACCATATAAAAGTCAATGTTTGTCTGTGGGTTTGTGAGTTTGCCTGCATCAGGCTGGTGAAGACCTCATGCGATTGGCTGAGTGAAGTGAGAAGACCTCATATGATTGGCTGGCTGTGAAGATTCCATGAAATCCTCCGGTTGGCAGTTTAGGGAAGGGCCTTTAGAATTCTCAGCCAGAGAGTTCTTGGGCCTCAGGACGGTTGCTATGGAGATGAGGCCTACCATCAATAAGGATGCCAGAAAACTTCTGGGAGGCATATGTGAGAAAAATTAAAGTGATATGCACAACATAGTTACAAAGTCTTCCTGCCTCACACAGTAGATTGTATGGGTTCCATATGTGAGGAATCTTAAAGTTGAAATTCAAAACAAAAAATGCTTCCAGAAAAACATAAAGCCATTGCACAAATTCAACAGAAAGCGAAAAAAATCAATAGCCAATACATCAACATCGCCAGACAACACAGATTGGATTGGAGACTATGGGGAAAAGTTACAGGTACTAGAATAGGCCAGTTGCTATGGATAGGAGGCCTAGAAGCAAGGAGGCGGACAGTGTATTCCCTTAGGAACCCAAACGGTGTATGTAAATATACTCTGAATACAGATTGCGTTAGGGACTATGGGGATAAGTTACAGGTACTGGAAAAGGCTGACAGCTATGGCAATGAGGCCTAGCAGCAAGGAGGAGGACAGTGTATTCCCTCAGGAAACCAAACTGTATATGTAAATAACTCTGAATACAGATTGCATCGGAAAATATAGGGAAAAGTTACAGGTACTGGAGAAGACAGTTTGGTGAGTTAAGAGGAAAATAAAATCCTGAGCAACGCCAGATAAATACACTAGTTTAATATAAGCATACAAATGAGAAAACATTACCCCTCAGTTAATTGCTTATTGGCACATTCATTTGGGTACATGACAGGATCAGTTAAAGGTTAGAAAAAATGAGCTGAATGGTAAACACCTGAACCATTATTTTCAACGGAGCACTGTTTCTCTTGATACAAAATGCTGGAAAAGGGATTGGAAAATAGAACACAGGAGGAAAAATAAGTCAATTGGTTTGGGTTGCTTCATGGAAACAGACGTATTTCACACTTGCCTAAAAACAGCTGGAGCCAAGCTGCTTTTAAGTTGGCTTTTTTTCAGCCTTTGAATGGTTTCTTCTTACTTCCTTAGAGGCTGAAACACCGCAAGCAGAAAAATTCACCTCCGGGTAATCTCTGACTCTGTCTTTTGTACTTGAAGGAGCAGTTCAAAGGATGCTTGAGTGACTGAACAGGAATGGAGAGAGACGGAGGGGGAGGGAGGAGACTCTGGACTAGGTTGAGTAACAAAAGATGGATTGTGGCAAGGGTTGCTTATCAACCACTAAATTTCCTCCAGGAGATGAATGACTAGTCCTCTAGTCATATTATGCTCTTTAAGTTGAAGAGTCTTATTACTTACATATCCTGTGCTAAAGGGAAGAATCTTAGCATGTAGTTTGAAAGATCTGCTTATTGCAAGAAGTCAGTAAAATTGTCTTATTTTACTTTTCAATTAAATTACATTTTACATTTCATTTAACTTCATTGAACATACTTATTTCTATCCAAAGAAATATGTTTCCATATGTTTCCATATACTATCATGGCTCACAACTCACACTGGAATTATGATTGGTTTCCATCTTCTGCTCCCACTTTGTCTGGTGGCTACTTATATGAATATTAGCTGGCTATATAGTGCCTTGAAGAAGCCTTAACAATAAACTATAATAAATTAAAGGTTCTAGTTTTTTTTCTAAGAAAAAAATTAGACATAAATGGCAAATAAATGGAGTGTCTTTTGAGCAGGTTTCTAGTTTTAAATACTTAGGAGTAGAGTTTCATTCTTCGGGATCACGGAAATTGCAGGCAAACTCAATAATAGTTATGATCTTGTGCACTTCCAGAAGTACCACAGACAGCAAAATGATACCAATAGAAATAAGTGTCACTGTAAAAACAGCCAAGGAGATTCCAAAATATCAGTGGAAACAACATTGCCACCAACCAATTAAGGTGTTGCATAATAATGATGTCACTAAATTTATTGACTGTACACGATTAAGAACTGTGCAGCAATAATGGACAGATCTTTACTATTTTTATAGTAATTTATATCCCAACATGATGAAAGCAGATACCGAAAATAGTTAAAATATTGTTAGTAACAATATAATAAAACTAAGCAATAAATAAAACAACAGCTAAAGCAGAGAAGCAAGAAAAACTAAAATGGTGGTACAGGAGACTAAACAACTAGTCAAGACTGTAACAATGCCTTCAATAATCAATGGAAACAAAAAGAAGACAAACAGCCATAGATAAGAACCCATCATACTTTTCTACTGGGTGGAGCTCATATAAAGGGAAAAACAAAGGGCAACCTCTACAGATGACCTTAAATTGGAAATGGGAAACTGTTATTTCACAATGGCAACACCCATAATCCATAACTACCGTTGGCTATGTTGGCTAAGACTGATGTGGACTGCAGGGACAAACATCTGAAAGGCCTTAGTTGCCTTAAAAATTGGGCATAGTCATATGGGAAGCAGGGGAAGACATTTGGGTGTTAATGTTACATGTTAATAGACAATAACCTCTACTTTGCAGTGTTTTACACATCTGTGCAAAGTACCCTTAGCAATGGGAAACAGTATGACACCTTGCTGGTTGGAAAAATAGCATGTTGCACCCCCCCAGGAACCCAGAGTTGGGATATTCCAGTCAATGATATCTTCCTCCTCATGTTCTCCATCAAACTGCCTCTGACACTGGAGGTATTTTGTAGCCATAATGTCTGGTAGCCCTTTATAGTGCTGCTCTCCTTGCTCTCACATGTCATACCTGCTATTTTGCCATTGAACTATGCCCCTCACTTGGTTGACTGCCAACTTATGGAGTAAAACTTACTATTTTGCTCTTCCCACTCTCCCTTTTGTAATGCAGCTGCACGGTTTATCACACCAGCAACAGAAACCCACTCCTTGCACATGTATATTGATAACCAACTCTCGTTTTCCTTTCCATCTGATTCCAAGAAAGTTGTTTCAGCGCTAAACCAGTGTCTGCTATCAGTAATGGATGGGATGAGCTGAAGTTTAATGCAGACATGACAAAAGTGCTCCTCATCAGTCAAAAGGCAAAACAGGAAATCAGAGTTCAGTCTGTGTCAGATGGTGTTACATTTCCCCTGAAACCTCAGATTCGCAGCTTGGATATATTCCTGGACTCATCCCTGAGCCTCAGGTTTCAGTAGCATGCATTTGCACAGTTAAAACTGGCTGTGCCCATTCTTTGAGATGTCAGATGAGGTTACAGTGCTACTTGCCCACATTACGTCCCATTTGATTACATCCCACTCTCTGCGGGGGTTTCCTTTGGAAACTGTGTAAAAAATGCTGCAGCCAGAATGCTGACTGAGGCTGGTTACAGGGAACATGTAACTCCTTTGTTGAAACAGCTTCATTGGCTAACAGGCTATTTCTCAGGCAAATTCAAAGTGCTGGTTATGACCAATATGAAAAACTGTATCTTCTTATATGAGCCTGCCAAGTAATCTTTTCTTCAGGGGAGAGCTTTCTCATGATCCCACCTTTGACATAGGCCCATCTGGGGAGGAGATGTGAGAGGTCCTTCTTAGTGGCTTCTCTCAAGTATGGAATTGAATTTTAGTGCGCCCATTGAAAGGCAAGTAGTCAGGACAGATCAGGGATTCTGTTGGTATACCACCCACCCCATTACTCAGTAGTCTCCCTTTCTGAGCCACGAGTCCCATCAATGTTTTGTCACTCTGGAGTTAAGCAATCAGCCCGTTCCGGACCGCCTTGTCAACACCACAGGAAAGCTATTATGGTTGTGTCATTGCACCCCTACAGGGCATGAAATAGAGTATAAAACCCCCAGCTTCGACCCCAGTCTTTTGTAGTACATCAGATGTAGCACATAGTACACAGTGCCCGGACTGCTGCTCCCCCGTGCTACCCTCAGACTTTGTCTGAGCCTCTCTGCTCCTTCTCCAAGACTGGTTAGCTATCACCTTTTCCACCCCTAATCTCTGTCCCAATCGCGGAGGCACGTGGGGGGGGCATTCGCCCCTGGCGGCAATGTTTTTGGGGCATCCCAGCCTGTAGCCACACCCCTGCGCGCCCTGCCATGCCCTCACGCATCACAGCCATGGCCCTGTGCACAGTGGCCACACCCCTTGTGCCATAGCCCCCCTTCTCCCTCCACATACTCCAAGCTCTGCCACTGCTCTCTCCAGCCTTTCTCACCTCACTTTCCAATAGCTTTGTCTGGTTCTTAAGAGTGTTTGATTTCTCGTATGTTTGTCAATTCAAATAAAATGCTTTGTTTAACTTTAACTGGAGCCCTCTCTACAGTTAGTACTAGTATACGCAGGTGAAAAAATCCTGCCGTTATCCTCCTCTCACAGACCACCTTTGAGCTATAATTGCCACAAAATCTAGGGGAAGCTGGCATTGCGCGTGGATCCCAACATCCTTCACCTCTTAGGGTAACAGATGATTTATTTTGCAAGACCTGTTCCACTTAGACAATGTACTGGATTTTTCGATTTGCTGTGCTTGTGTGTGTGTGTGTGGTTAGTGGTTTATGTTTTAACTGGCTTTTTTTATTGTTGTTGTTTAATCTCTTTTTAATTTTGGTGTTTTGTGAATTTTTTAACTATTTATTTTTTAATCTGTTGTAAGCCTCTTTGAACCTTGAACTGTGAAAAACCAGGATAGAAATATAATGTCTCTCAGCCCCAGAAAATCCTGTGATAAGTTCACCTGAGGGTCGCCATAAGTTGGAAATGACTTGGAGGCACATGACAACAATAATAGATATAATCACAACAACAACAAAATAACAACAGCAAATTTGTCAGAAGTGCTGTTTGTCTGCATTTTAGGTACGAAAGCAACTCATATCATACATGGATCCAGCTATCTTCTTTCAAGGAAGCCACCATGCCTAACAACCTTGGATCCAGTTCACTTTTATTTTTAACAACAGAACAAGGTAAAAGCCAAAACATTTTGTTAATATTGCCATCTCCAAATGAGTAAAAAAAAACTTCTGGAAGTCCCAGGTTTTGTTGATAAACAAATCAATTTTATTTTGGAGATCCTCATCAATTTCCCCCTCCAGAAGTATTTCCTGGGAGGCTCAACAAGACTTTTTAGTTCCCACTCCCCAAATCAGTTTAAAATAACCCAATACTTTATGAAATGAAATAAATCATACCAGTTACTAACCAGAGTATTTCTGCTCTCTTCGATCCAGTAAAGCTGGCTGCTAAATAAACACAAGTATTGTTTCCAGGACAATTGGGGTGGCTGATGCCATTCAACAGAGATCAAGTAAGAGAAATAGTATTGTTTGCATCAAGACAAAATGATTCCAGTTGTTAAACATGGAGGTTAACCAGTATCTTATTTCTAAACACTTCACCAATTGACTGGAACTCCTGGATGGTGATGATGATGATGATGATGATGACGATGATGATGATGACAACAACAACAGCAACAGCAACAACAGTACAGGCTGAGTAGAAATTGGTGAAAATCAGTTGCATGAGACAGGATGTAACAGATGATCAGTGGGTGATGGAGGGCAGAGATGACACAACAGAAAGAGAGAGGGAGGGAAACCCAGCATATTTCAAGAGAGAACTGGAAAAAAATCTGTGAACATGCAAGTACAATCGAAACATACGGCCTCATTACTACAACTGTATCTGGCAGCAGCAGACACTTATTTCTATCTTTTATGTTGCATGTGATGTTATCCTATAAAAAGCAGACAGCAGGCACAGAACTTGTGCATGGATTAATTTTTCACACATCAAAGGAAGCACATGCGTACATCACCACATGACAGTGTGCATACATATCTATCAGTGGGCATACACTTGTACATGCAGTAGATATTAGGCTAGAAGTGACTGTGAAAATAGAACACCTCTGAATGGCAAATAGGTACAATTTTTCCTATCCACCAGCCACCCCAGACAAGAAAAAAGACTCTGAAAGTCTCAGGTTTAGTTCTTGTACAAACCAATTTTATTTTGGAGATCTACATGGTGCTTTCCCCATCCCAGAGTATTAACAGGGAACTTCTGGCATTACCCAGGACTTTTCATTCCCATTCCCCAGATCAGTTTAAATTAACCCAGTATTTCCTGAAATGAAATTTATTTCTCCATGGCTGTCTGTCTGTGTTATATCAGCACTGAAACAGCTGCCAGTAAGAAGCACAGTGATTGTTTCCAGGACCTGAATTCAAAAGAGATCAAGTGAGGGAAAGAGAAACACTAGCAGTAAAAGAAAATGAACTTGATGCTTAAATAGTGTAATATTGCTAAAGCACTTTAACACTTTGACTATAAATCCTGAATAATAATTTAAAAGGTCTCAGCGGAAATTAGTGAAAGGCAATTTCTGAAACATAGCCTGTGTCTAGATGTGGCACATGATTTGTGTGCATGGGGGGTGGAGAACACAATAGAGGGGGGATATTTCAAGAAAAAGTTTGGATTCAAAACCATGAATATGCAGGTAAAATCAAAACAAAAAGAAATGGAAAGTCTTGATACTTCCCAGAGACATTTCTCCTTCCTAGATAGGACCCATTATCACACGATGTCCTTTTTCCCTAATGTAAATTTATTATTTAGAGCATGTAATGCATCACCTCTTAGCTTGCCAGGGTCCTCAAGACAATTTACAATGTGAATCTGTCTGTTCCATCTGTGGAGGAAATGTCCCCAGTGCCACTGTTATCACTCCCACCAATCCAATCCGCTTTCTTCATCCAATATCAACTGTCTTTCCCTCTTCTGAGCAAGTTTATTATTAACATTGCCTAGCAACAGCAAACAGTTTGCACAACACTACTACATATTTATAGATTCGTCGTGAGGATACACCAGAACTACAGCAGGTAACTGTGCTAAATAAGTAGTTTACTTTGCTTTATTTCAATCTTATGCTGCTTAGATTTCCTTATTGTCAGTGTATGATTAGAAGTATATGACAGGCATGCAGAATGTGTTGCCCTCAAGATGTTATTGGACTGCAGCTCCCATCAGTCCTATCCAGTACAGTGTATGGTGATACATACTGGGAGCTGTGGTGCAATAACATCTACAACACCAGACACTGCCCAACCCTCCTTATACAAACACTAATTATTACCGACAAACCATTGATACTATTGACTCAGGCCGGGATACAAGTCAATATTATCAGTATTAGTGTGGGTTCCTTGCAGGAATCCTGCCTATTCCAGCTGGCACTAAAATCAACAAGAGCTTAATAGCAACGAAGCTAATCCTTGACCTCAGTATGATAATGGCGGCCAGCATAATGTAGTCGCAAATGCACGCGAGCATAGAAATGATAGAGAATGTAGCAATCCACCATCCATTTTAGCTTCACTTTCACTTACTAATTATGATAATGTGCATCATATCGAGCTATCTATTAGCCCTGCATAGATATAAGGCATCAATAAGTGCATGGTGTTGATGCATACAGTATCACCCCACAGAGTCTATGGGCATTTCTGCACTAGCCTATTATAATGCTATTATTCCATTTCCAACATCCTATGGAATCCTGGGGTTTGCAGTTTAAGGAGAGGCCTCAAAAGCCTCTGCTTCCTCCTCTCCTCAAAGGCCCCTCCCTAAGCTGCAAACCCCTGGATTCCATAGGATGTTGAAAGTGGAATAATAGCACTATAACAACCTAGTGCGGAAATGGCCTATACCCTCTCTTATACATGATGAATAAGCCTGGTGCCAAGAAGAGTCCCAAGCAACTCTACCAAGGGAGGGACTCTGCTTTAGCATTAGAGCATACACTTACCACGCTAGAGGTTCTAGCTTGAAACCCTGGCAATGTCAGCTAGTAGGGAATGGAAAAGACCCCAAGTCTGGAAATAACTGGTTATATATAACTGGTTACTTCTTATAAATTAATTTTCCCAGTAAATAAGTATAAATACATTGCACTGGGACTTGTCAAGGAACCTCATTTATTCTACAATATAAATGCAGTTTTCCAGTGATTTTTATAATTATGTGGCTACCCCACTGAATAATGAAGGAAAAATATTACACAGTTTTGGCTCAGGTTATGCCTCATGCTCTGTTGTGGGTTTTGAGGCAATGATAAAATGGACAGCAGGAGAATGCAGCAGGCCAGTAGCATACAATATTCAGAAACATGTTTTTAAAAAGCAACTTTAAGTAACTAAAAGGAAAGATTTTAGTTATTTCAGTGAAACCAGTAGAAAGTTACTTAAAATTATAACTATAATATCAATGAACTGCTTCCACTTTGGAACTATAATAGCAACGAATTACTTTTTAAAAATTATTTTCTGTGGTCTAGAAAGACATGTCTCTGCTTGAAGCTTTAACAGAATGGCTGTTAGAATAGAAAATACTGAGCTAGATGGCTAGATGATGGGAGATATGGCAGGAGATAAGGCAGCTTTCTATGTTAGAGACAGCTGGAGCCAAGTGACAGGAAGGTCTCAATGAGGCTATAGGCCCTTTCCACAGTTTCCTCCCATCCTGGCATGGGGATGGGACCACAATGACACTTCTCCATGATGTCCTTGCGGTCCCGCTCCTCTCCCATCCCCAGGCAGTGCGATCATGGATTAAATCATTGATGGGTTTTCCCCATCAATGACCTGTGATTGCATCACCATCCCGCACTGTCCTGTGGAAGGGCAGGAAGCGTGATGGCACCATTTTTGGCCCCAGTGCCACCTGGGAAAGTACCCAGCTACATTGCGGAAGGAAGCAGCATGTCTATCACACTCCCTTCTGCAGGGAGATGATCCCATGCAGAAGAGAGTGCTGCTATCGCACTTCCCTTCCTGGCAGAGCTGCTGTTGGTATCACCACCAGAGGACCACACAAGAAGATAGGGTGTGGAAAGGGCCATAGACCCAAGATCAGAAAGAGCTGACCAGAACCAACGATGATAGTACTAAAGCCTGAAAAAAAGTCATTTTGCCAGGAGGAAAAGCCAGGGTGTAACTGGGGAAGGTTAGCTTGTCATTCTAATCACAACAGCCAGACAGTACCATAGCTTGGAGGAAGCCTGTGTGATTGTATGTGGAACCTAGAGGCTCTCCAGTAGACGAAGGGTTCAAGGTCTACTTGCAGAATCAGAACCAAAAGAAGATACCCTATTTTCATACTACACCTCTCAGAATCCAGCAGTCACTTTGGCTAATGTCCATGCTAGTTGAAACACTGGGGGACTGTAACCCAAAACAGTGAGTTGTTAAGGCTCCAGTGAGCCCACATAGACAGAACTTTTGTATAAGTTCTTCACAAGGGAGAGAGAAGAGGAAACATGAACATGGCAGAACAGAAATGAAAAGAGCCAACTGGGTTCACAGGAGGAAGCACTGTGAGGAGTAGTGTCACTATATAGGACAAATCTGCTTACACTTTTCCTTTTGAAACTTTAAGATAATCTTTAAATCTTTCCTTTCCTTTCCTTTCCACCTTTAACTGCTAGACCAGTGGTAAGAAGCATGTGACCCTGCAGATGTTGCTGAACTGTAAGTCCTGACAACCAGACCTAACATAGCCAATGGAGCTGCTGTCCAACTTGAGTGGGGGGCTGTATGATTCTTGGCCCCATGCCACACAGTCATAGTCTGTCCAGGAAGCAAAGTAGTAGCCCTCTAACCTGCTCAAGAACTGGACCTGCCTGGAGCCAAAAGATGGTGCTGTTGCAACTCCCTCAACCCAGCGTTTCCAGAGAAAAAGTTAGGAGGATACAAACACAGATACACTGTCAGGTTGGCTTCACTTTCCCTACCATGCCATCCTAAGGCCATCCTAATGACATGTAATATTTTAAGATTTGCTTTCATATAATGCCTAGTAATTCACCATGCACTATCATACCAGGTTATTTGCTGTTTGCTGCCATGTAATACATGGAGTGATTTGTTGCTTGAGGCCATGTAAAAGGGTTTGGAAGGAGATGATGGAAACTGAACGGGAAACCAGTGTTTTGGGAACAAGGTACACTGCTGTAACGAACTGCGATAAGGAGGAGAACAAAGGCAAGCGCAAGATCAGGACATTGGCAGGTGGGAAGCCAGCCTGGGAAAAGGAGATGTTTTAATTAGCCGGCAAATAAGGGCCTTGCACCTGCAATTTTGTAACGTTACTGCTTATAAGACCCTGTAATTTCAATAGAGCTTTTAGTCTTGGCATGGCCAGAATGCGCAACTGTTACTCCACTGTTCTTGAATAAAGTTTTGCAAACTTCTAAGCATAGTTTCTGTTGGAAGTGGCAACCTTTGCATGCTTAATTAACTGGCTAGTTAGTCTGCATGTTTATTGTAGGCATAAAGAGATAGCCTAGAGAAAACTTCCTGTTTGTTTTGGTCAACACCTCTTCCTCTAGCATGTACACATTCTTTGTTCTGAAAAAGGTTCTCTTGCCATTTACTCCTTCCCTTTGTCTTCACTTTTTGTCCTGAAAGCATGCTCTGAGATCTCCTAACAGGAATTATTTTCAGCAAGCATGTGAGTGCTTAATTTCTTCCTACCTTCTTCAAGAATTGAACCTGTATAGACTATGCACAAGATTTTGTGAGTAAACTCTTTTATATTTTAACCAAACTGTTTTTGTGTTTATTTTGAGCTAGATTAAGTGTGTTTGGGGTGGAGTGATAGAAGCGGAACTGGTAATCTGTTCAACTTCTGTTTTCGTGCAATTATTAAAATACTCTGCTGATTGAGAGTCTCATTACCAAAATCTCTCAATTCCCCAACAGTTTCTGGGAGTGGAGTTATCTTGTACATGACATACATGCACAGTGTGGTGTAACAGTTGGTGACTGAATGATCTATGGCTTTATGCTGGCAACTGGTGGACCCTAGTCTCTTCCATCCCACCTGGACATAACTTCATCATGTGACTTTGGTTGTGGGGATTGTGGGGACAAACAGTCATTATTCTTTTCTCATCTAATCACGTAATCAATTCTTTCTGTTGTCTATTCCCTGCATTTTAACTGGTCTAAAGGCATCTGGATCCCTGCAGCTTCACCAGCCTTGTTGATGATCCCAATACCACCTCCTCTCATTCCTTCCACTTCACCACTCGTATCAGTCACTCTCCCTTCCACTCTACTCCTTCCTTCACCTCATGCCTTTGCAACACTCCTCATTTCTTGCATTCCACTGCTCACACTGATTCCTCTCCCTTCCCTTCTATTCCTTCCCTCATGCTCTCACAATGAATCTCTTCCTTGCTCTCTACCACTCACACTGCTTGCTCTTCCTTCCCTCCTACTCCCTGTCTTACCATACCTCTTGTTAGAGATGTGCTGTCTTAATTTCATTCCTGTAAGGGAGAACAAATAATTTAATCAATTTTCTCTCCACTACCACTCCCTGCAAAGAGGTCTCATGGGGTGAAAATCCTCCTGGCCTGCCCTTGTACAACTTCAGGAGCATATGAGGGAAACCCTGTGAGGATCAACAAAGCTTCAGCTTTCCAGGATTCAGTCCTCACCTGCCACACAACATCAGGAGAAATAGCTGGATTACAGGAGGTGGAAGTAGTCCTCAAGTCTGTTCAAGGACTGGGGAAAACACCAAGAAAGGGGCCTGAGGATTCTCCTTATCAGGGTTTTCAGACACTCAAAAAGTCCTTTTTCATTTTTTCCCACTTGAGCATTCAGATGTTCTGTCTCTGCCTCAAGTTCTAATAACGTGCCTCTCACAAGCTTTCTGAGCTCTGCTGCTCATACTACTTGCTCTCCCTTCCCTCCCTCACTTCTCCTTTTCCTTTTGCTTCTTGAATGCTGTGAGTTGTATCTTACAGAACAATTTCACAGAACAGTACCTCCACATTTCATCCCATATTTCAGTTCCTACACTAGAAACTTGATTTTTTTTTTAAAAAGCTTGGGATCTGAGTGCTGTAATAGTCCAAATGAGTACTGGCTGACATGTCTGGTGTCCAGGTAAAAGCTGGCCAACTAGGTGGTATGGTAACTTTGGCACGCCTACACCTCTTACACTCCTTTATCCGGAAATGCATGGGAATCAGGCAAAAATGAAAACGATGGCAACTGCACAGACAGTTCCCACTGGTCACTGCTGCTGAATGCCTCACTTGTAATCTCCATGGCAGTGGAGTGTGAGAAACATCATTGGCTCTCTGTATGTCAGATGGCTGCCTGATTGCTGCCAAGAGACACAAAGACAATGATTGATAACATGTAGCAGCTGCAACAGACAGCTCCTATGTCAAGGCGCTCATTATTAGGGTTGCTGAGGAGCGACTGAGAAATGATGCTGCTACCTAAGCACTCTTGCATTCCACATACTCCTTCTTCCTTCAGTGGTCTCCTTGGTGTCCTCATTTGGAGGTTCATCTGCTGAAGGAAATAAACTCAGTGTGGGGAGCTGCTCCATGGAGTGTGGCAGCAGTGACAGAAAGAGCAGCATTTTTCTTTTAAATTCCCAGTGAATGCATTGAATGTTGGTGGGGATGCAGTGGCATTTTTCTTTAAAAATAATGCTTGCGAGAAATGTGTGCCTGGTTTTAATGCCAAATTACTTCTAGGAATACGTTCTCATTTTTATTTTAGTACAAAAAAAGCTGGCTGTATGTTGTTGCTCACATGCACGCCCACACACACGTACACATGTATACATATATGCTAATTAGTTCTGATTGTGCAAGGAAAAATGACTGTTTGGCCTCTAAGGACAACTGGCGGAGCGGAGCGCTTGGTGTTTGCCAAGGAACGTGGGTGTGTTCCACATTCCTTTACATTGCACACATACATTGCACATTGCAGGAGTTCATTTGGAAATATGTTGTTGTTGTTTGGACAACAACAGTAGCTTCCTCCGCCCCCCCTCCCGTGCAGCAGATATTGCTGCAATCTGTTGAGTAATGAGTTGTTACATCAGTATATGGGTTCTTATAAGCCAAGGGTATATTACAATAAACAGAATTGTCCTTAGGCTTTGACGGAAGCATTTAACTTAAGCCACTTCTTTTCTTGGCATAATATTACTTGATCCTAAGGGGCAATAATGGGCTTTAGGTGAGGGTGATAGAATTCTTCCTAAGTTGATGTCCTTCCTTGCCATACTCTCACTCAGCCCTCTTCCCCTCCTCACTTATGTCGTCTCCACTGGCATAAAGATTCTCCAGGTATACATTAGGTTTGCTTCAGCTTTAGTTTACCACATCAGCCTATTGTTGGGTCCATTGCTAAAAAAAGATTTTAGAGTGATTTGATACCCACAAAACAAGCATAATTAGGGGATAGAACTGTGCTGAACAGTGCTGGTTGAATATTTAAAATACATTACAGCAACCATTGCTAGTGGTTTGTAATGGGTGTGCTTATTTTCAAACTCTTCTTAGTGCATCATGCTCCCTATCAGATAATCAGAAGTCTGCAGGAATCAGAGGTTTCTAATTGTTCTTTCCTGTTTCCACAGTGATCTCCCTCCCTCCACTATCCCACCCAAAGTGTTACAGGCCCACCCCCACCCCCCCAGGTTTGATATGATTTAATTGGTGAAATATTATTTAATTGGCAAAATACACTGATTGGCATTGATATAAAATGGAACCTGAGGTGACTGGAAAATCAAGCTGGGTAGAGGAAAATTACTAACTGAACAAATGTGATTGCAAGGTAGGGCAGCCAACCCCCCTCCAGGCACAGCTGAAGTCATTGTCAGGCAGATTACCTGGCAACTCTGGAGATAATAGGTTTAAGCTGAAGCTGGAACATCTCTGAGCATACAGTGGTCAAGGAAAGTTCCCATCAGTTTCAACCCTATTCCCTCACACCTGGATGTTTCCCTGGATTGTTCCTCAAACCTCTCCACAATATAGAGCTATTATGACAGCCAATATCTCTTTGTCACATAAACACTAAGATCATTAACTCTGTTTGGTCCCCATTGTCGGTGTGGCAACATCCATTGCTTGCCCAGTCAGAGAGCCATTCACACCCTCAGGACAGATTTTGGGTATAGCCACTCTGATTTCCGAATGAATACTGTCCTTAGGCACTTGTCTAAGCCACATTGCCACTTCCTTTGCTACTCTCCAGCTTGGTAATTGTCGCTCATTCTCTTAAAACTCCTGTATCAACAACTTTCCTCCCTTTACCCTTTGGTTAGCTCTTGTGTGAGTCTGTGAGTGTTTTGACTTGTGTGAATGAGTGAACTTTCAATAAAACACATTTTAGTTTACATTTTGGAATCTCTGGCTGGTTCTTTCCTGCAAGACCTTGTAAACATTAGTGGAAAGATCTTGTTAGGTTACCCACACACACACCTCGCAGGCCTCCCAATTTGATAATTAATTCCCCATTGTCACATGGAGGATCATGACATTGCGAACGGACCCCTGAATCACCCATGTTTTGGAGTAACAAAAATTCCTTGTCTGGCTACTGCAGCAGACAGTTGATACTGTGGTTACAACCTATGCGTGAGAGGGAAGGAAGGAAAGATAGATGGATGGACAGATCTACTTGCCATCATTACAATGAATTAAAGTACAGTGGAAGCTTTTTTGTTGCTGTTGCTGTTGTTGTTCTTGTTGTTGTCTGCTTTCAAGTTATTTCTGATTTACAGTGACACAAAGGTGAACCTTTCATGGGGTCTTCTTGGCAGAATTTGTTAAGAGGAGGTTTGCCCTTGCCTTGGGGCTGAGGGTGTGTGACTTGCCCAAGATCACCCAATGGGTTTTCATGGCTGAGCAGGGATTTGAACACCAGTGTTCCAATGTCCCATTCCAACACTCAAACCACTATACTATGCTGGGCTCCCTGTAGTGAAAGTTAGGGATCCTTACCTGACTCTAACTGGAGAACATTGGAATTAGAATATTCTCGTCAAGGTGAGGGTTATGAAGAGTCATTGTGGTTTCCATTCCCAGCCCTGGAAGTACGAACAGTTCCATCACTAAAATTTCCTTCAAATTATTTTACATGCTATCGCTCAATATAAAGATACATGCATGTTTTGCTCAAAAGAAACTTTTGTACAATTAGTACATTTTCTGTAAAGTATATTCTTTTCTCTTATTCTGTACTCTGGAATGATTCAAATACCTCCACAGTGAACTTGAAGTACAACATTACATATTTATATTGGTATGAAATAGCAGCTGGTTTGTTCACAAAATCTGTGTTTACTGTTCTCAGAAAATTTTAATTCTGTCAATATTGATCCTGTTTGGCACACACAAATAAGAATTCAACCAGAGTGTGAAAGCCCAGCCACAGACCAGAATAGCAGAGAGGCTTTAATGAACTGTTTGCCAAATACCAAATGCAAGCCAGCAGAAGATACTTGCTAATTTCCCCTATGTTTCCATGATACAGACAGTATATATTGGTTAGTAACTTAACAAATATTATTTTTGCTTTTATCCCCGGCCTAGATAATTATGCTGATATTCAGATGTAAATACTGGATACAGCCCATACTTGAGTGCTCAGAGATAAGACTGGAGATGTATTTTGCCTGCCATACATCTACCCTAATGGAAGAACACGTAGGGCTAGCAAAGTTACTCAGGTGTTGACTGCAGGAATGCAACTTCACTATGTGGGTCCAGGCTCTGGCTTCACTGAGCACTAACAGGGAAAATGATCAGCCAACGAAAGAGTCATGTATGTTAAAAGAAAAGTAGGAGTTAGAAACTGTTTCTCTTTAAAGGAATACTAAAAGACAAACAGAGGAGGGCAGGAGAGGTGAAGGGTGAATTGACCTGTTTGCCCCCCCCTTGTGCTTATGGGATATGGATTTGGGGGTGAGGGAGACATAACTGGTTGCACGACCAGGGTCATTCCTGTTCTGACACAAGAATGAGAATAGCTAGATTCAAAAGAGGGTATGACTCCTGCCCCTTTTAAAAGGTGGGCAGAAGAGGGAATTTCAGCAGATATGGCTTGTGATGCAGGTCATACTTGCTGAAAGTTCCTCTACCACAGGATTTTTACAAGAGGGTAAGATTTCTTCCTTCTTTAGCCTCTAGCTGCTCTAATGAAGGTATACAGTACTGCAATATTTTTTGTATGTGTGTGTGCACACATACCCATATCTATATCTATATAAAGGATAAATATTTTGAACAAATGCAGTCCAACAATCAGGTTTCCAAATCTTTATCTGATTACAACCATATGCCTGTACTAGTTTTTTCTGGATTTCTCACAGAAAATATTTCTGTGGTTATATAACACCTTGGGTGATCTTTCTCAGCAGTGCTGAAATCATACTGCAGTCTGTAGAGTAATGTGAAATAAAATTCTTATGATTTCTTTTGTTAAAATTGACAATGAAACTTAATGCCATCCTTATTAAGCTGTCGAAATCTGGCTTATGAGGCTGCAGTGAAAGGTCACTGCAATAGTATCCTCACACCAAATGACCAGAGGATTGCAGGACTTGTGATCATTGTAATATTTTTGGAACCGTATGTACCTTGGGGTTGCCATAAGTCAGAAACAACTTTTTAGTCACATAACAACACATGTGGTTCACTGATTAAAAACAAGAACAACATACACAAGCCAATCATATCTCTTTTAAAAGGCCTCCAGTTACTGGCAAGTTTGATCCAGGGTAACATTCCAAAGATATAAATGTCATTTTATTTTATCAAATTCTGGATGCTTAAATTACCCCTACCACATTCTCAAAGTCTGCACTTTGGAATCAATTCAGAGACAAACCTTTAAAGCAAAGCATTTAAAGTCATGGAACCCATCTCTGGATCTGGAGGGAGATCTATACACCTGCTCATTATCATTAATTTTAAAATGTCAATATTAAGATGCTCATCTGTTCATCATCATTAAGGTTAAATCCTCCAGATTAAATTGCCCATCTATTCATTATCACCCACTTTAAAACTTCAGAATGATGCCTGTCTAACAGACTAATCCTATATATGTTGTTTCTTTCTTTATGGTCATTTCCACACTAGCCTGTTATAGCGCTCTCATTCCACTTTCAACATCCTATGGAATCCTGGGGTTTGAAGTTTAGGGAGGGGTCTGCACTCTCCAGGATTCCACAGGATGTTGAAATGGAATAAGAGTTCTATAACAGGCTAGTGCGGAAATGGTCTATGTAATCCATTGCTTAACTACCTTTCAAGACTTTTCAAGGTGGCTCACAGCTCACAGCATCCTTGGAAGCATCACAAGTTAAAATATGGAAGAGAAACTGCTCCCAGTTTTACAGAGGCAAAAAGCACCCGCCTGGACCCCCTCATCCCATAGTCAACCTGCTAGTTAATGGATCTATCACCAAACCAGTTTTTCTCCTTCTCTCGGTAGATTCTCTGCAGTGAGGCAAAAGAAAGAAGTGGTGACAAAATAAAGGTTTATGAGCAGAGGGCAATATTTAAACCTCTCATTAATTAATTAATTGATCTCATTAAGTGGATGAGCCAGAGTGATGGTGAGATAAAGGCTGTGTTTGAAATCTCTGTGTTCAAAAGGGCTTTCTTCCATATAAGCCTGCACAGTGTTCAAGTTTTCAAAACCAATGAAATCTAGGGTTCCATCCTCCTTGCAGGTACTCATACACCCTATACCTGAAGTCTTTGCTGACTATTTACAATTATGGGAAGTGAGGGGCAGGCACTCTGTATCTATCTAATCCTTAATGCTGAGTCTGACACTGAATACAAGTTCCATGACTAACAGTCTGACCCTAAACTTATTTACTCAGAAGTAAACCACCAATGGCACTTGTGACAGAGCCTGGGGGTTTGTGGCTAGCAAAGCAGCCTAGTAACAGAGGATGATGTAGTTTGATTGGCTCTCTGTCTGAGGACAACTCAGTCCTAGCCAAAGGGAGAAGCTGTGAGTGAGACAGCAGAAAGCATATACACTGGGAGCACGTGGTTTAGAATGTGGCTTCCTTCAGTGAGATTCCTAAAGAGAACTCTAAGGCCATTTCCATACAGCCATGTCCACCTGCCACAGTTCCAGGAGCCATGCTTTCACACAACGTCATGAGCAAACTGTCACTATCCTGTTGCCAACTGCCCCAACCCACCCGTATCATGCCTATGTCGATAATGGAAAAAGTCCATTATTGACACCCTAAAGTGCAACTGTCCCATTACCTGGTGGTGTGCGGTTCCTCCGTCACACCAGCTTCCATCTTCAATCCAGGACCCCTGACACATGGATGCATAGATGTGTACAATGCTACCCAATAGGAAAAAAGGCCCCAGCAAAAGGTGACCAATCAGGTGCTGCAGGGCAGGGAAAGGACAAGGAGAAGGCATTGCTATGGACACTGTAATGCAGAAGGAGCAGCAGTGTTAATGCCACTATCTTCTGACACATGCAGAAGCGAGTGGTGGAAAACCACTCCTGTCCCGGGACTGCTGGTGTCAGGATGTCCATGGATCATCCCAGCATGAGGTAAGGTGAGTAAATGGCCTAAGTTAGAGTGTCCAGTAAACAAAAAGACGGTTTTCTGGGAGAGGGTTACCTTCTCAGTGGCTAATGTGAGACAGAGAAATAACCAAGCCACTTCTGAAGGGGTCAGAGAGTGGAACCCCGAGTGGGGAAACAGATCTTTGGGCTGGGAGAACCAAAGGCGGTGTTTGTGAAAGCTTTGTTGGTGAACGTTGTGGTGTTTTAACGGAAATAGTTGAATATCTTTAAGAAAGTGTTATTTTGTTTGAATCTTCTTGAATACGCAATACCTTTTCCCTTGTTGGTTCTTTTAATAAAGATTTTATTCTATTTTTCTATAAGTACAACCCCAAGAGAGTATTTTCTTCAGTTTTATTTTCAATAACACGCTAGCACAAATGACCCATTGCTTTTTGGAGCAAACATTAATAAGCTTCGCTCTTTACCCACAAAGGTTGTGGGTTTTAGAGAAAGCATGGTTGTGATTAAGTGTGGGGAGGGAGTCAGGGTGTGATAATAAGATTAAAAGGGGCATTGCTACTCCAGTGAGGAAAGAAAAGAAGCAGGCCTGGTTTGTCTGTGCCCTGGGCTAGCTCAAGCAAGCTTTACTCAAGTCTTCCTCAGCCTGCCTTCCTTCACTTTTGTACCCTCTCCCCACAACACACATCCATGATAGCACTATCATCCGGTGGTGGTGGGATTGCATGCTCCTGTGAGCAAGAGGCTACGCTGTTGGCAGCAGTGCTGCTTGTAGGGTCTCCCATGTCAGATAGGCTTTTGCTGAGGATCCAGTCTAAATGTGCCAAACAGCTCCTGGGCAGCAGCAGTAGTGGGGGGTTCCTCCTTGGCAAAAGATATCTCAGAAACAATGGAAGTGGCACCATAGCTAACACTTGTCAGTACTGTGCAGAGGGAGGCATGGTAAATCTTTTGAAGATCCCTTACTGGCAGAATCCTATGATGAGGCAATCCAAAATGAAAGAGATAGTGCCAGAAGATGAGACTCCCAGGTCAAATGGTGCTCAATGAGCTACTAAGAATAGGGGACAATTATGAGTAGCCTTCTGGCTAATGACGCAACTGGACTCAAGCCGAAAGGGCATTAAGCTGTGGATGTGCTCAGAGGCAAAAGGTAAGTCCGAAGCTGTACAACACATATTATAGAAATATAGAATGTAAAAAACAACAACAAAAAACAACAACCATGAATCAGGGGAAGGTAGACATAGTTAAAAAAAATGGAATGTATAAACATTGCAATTACTTGGGATGAGTGAGCTAAAGTAGACAGCAATGGGACATTTTGGGTCAGATAATTACATAATGTTTTCCTCAGGAAATGAAAATCTAAGAAGAATTGGGGTGAAATTTTTAGTGAGGAGAGATATAGCAAAAGCAGTCAAATGTACAATGCAAACTGACTGAATCATGTCAATAAGACTTTAGGGAAAACCCATCAATATAATCATAATACAAGTTTATACTCCAACTACAGAGGCCGAAGTAGAAGAACTGAAAGATTCTATGCAGGAGTCCAGGAGGAAATTGATCAAACACCAAAACAGGATTCTATGTTAATCATAGGCAACTGGAACGTAAAACTAGGAAACAGAGCAGAATCAAAGATTGTAGGAAACTTTGCTGTAGGATCAAGAAATGAAGCAGGAGACTGACTGAATTTTGTGAGGTTAACAGTTTGTTCATTGCAAACATGTTTTTCAAGAACCCAGGAATGACTGTATAAACAGACATCACCTAATGGGCAATAAAGAAATCAACTTACATAATCGGAAATAGAAGATGGAGAAGCTCCATTCTCTCAGCAAAAACAAGAGTTGGAGCAGATTGTGGCACAATAGCAACAGCATGTGTATTTTTATACTGCTTATCAGCTAAGTGCTCTCTAAGCAGTTTACAATGTGTTAGCTAATTGCCCCCAACAAGCTGAGTACTCATTTTATCGACCTGTGGAAGGATGGAAGGCCAAGTCAACCTGGAGCCCGGCAGGATTGAACTCACAACCTTGTGGCTGCAGTACCAGCATTTAACCACTGTGCCACTATGTATTATTAATAGCAAAAGTCAGAGTAAAGCTAAAGAAAAACACAAAACCAACCATCATGCTGAAACACAACCCAAGGAACATCTCTGTAGAATTTAAAGATAATGAAAAACTGATTTGCATTAAGCCTACTTGACTGGAAGCTAGAAGAACTCTGGACTCTGGACTGAAGCCAGGGACACTGTCAGGAATTAATACAAAAAGACACTATCTGTAGCCAAAAGAAAGAGAAACCTCAGTGGGTGACAGATGAAATTCTTCAAGCAGTTAAGGACAAACAAGAAGCAAAAGTAAAAGGTGACAGAAACTGTCAGAACCTTGAATGCAACCGTTCAATAACTTGTGCACAGGGATAAAGAGAAGTACTATAATAATCAATGCAGAGAAATAGAAGGTGACAACAAAAAAGCAAAAACAAAACAATAGAAACAATACACGGAAGAACTATATAGAAGAGATGAGAGACTGACAGACTCATTCTGGACAGGACAGTTGACACAATTGCTCCTGAGTGTCCCCTCTCACAGAGTTTGTGCAAAACTAGCCCCCTGGTTTCCAAGGAGTTGGCAGTGATGAAGCAAGTGGGACTAAGATAGAGTGACATTGGTAGAAGACTCAAAGTGAGTGTGATTTAACATGAGTTAGAGTGTGTTTGAAGACCTACTTTGTGGCAGTGTGGACAGCAAAGAAATTATTTTTTGCTGCCACCACTGCATCTGCAAGGAGTCACTGTTTTGAGTGGGTCTATCAGAGGTCTATTACATACTGGTCCTCAAGCAGAAAATGCAAACCACTCAACAGCCCGCTGTGAAGAATTTGCACTGCACTTTGAAGATAAAATCACTCAAATCCACTCTCACTTGGATGCAGTAGTTGGTACAGTTCCAATGGACGTATCTTTGACTCCTGCTTGTCCAGTATTATTGGATACATTTCAATTTTAATTTTGTGCAGCCTGAAGATATGGACAGGATCCTTGGAGCGATGCGAACCACCACCTTTCTGTTAGACCATTGCCTTTCTTGGCTTATCAAACAAGCCAGAAGGGGACTGGCTCAGTAGGTGAAGAGGGTAGGCAACAAAGTAGTATTCCAACTTGCCCAAAGGAGGCGGTTGTGAGGCCTTTGTTGAAAAAGCCATCCCTGAATCCCTCTATAATAGGTAACTATTGGCCAGGTGGTAACCTCCCAACTCCAGGAATTTCTGGATGAAAACAATTGCCTAGATCCATTTCAGTCTGATTTCAGGACTGGCTATAGACTGAGACTGCTTTGGTTGCCTTGGTGGATCACCTATGCATGGAACTGGATAGGGGGAATGTGTCCTTGTTGTTTCTGCTAGACTTCTCAGTGGCTTTCGATACCATCGATCATGGTATTGTGGACCATCTTGCTGAGATGGTACTTGGAGGCACGGTTTTACAAGTGGCTCTTTCCCTACTGGAGGGGTGAACCCAGAAGGTGATTCTGGCGTACACCTATTCAACCTCCTGGATGTCGGCCTGTGGAGTTCCTCAGGGTTCTATTTGTCTCCCTTGCTATTTAACATGAAACCACTGGGAGAGGTCATCAGGAGTTTTCAGGTGTGGTGCCATCAATATGCAGACAACACCCAACTCTACTACTTCTTTCTACCCCAATCCAAGGACGTTATCCTGGTCTTAAACCTGTGTCTGTTATCAGTAATGGATTGGACAAGGGCAAACAAACTAAAACATAATCCAGACAAGACAGAGGTAAACTTGGTCAGTTGAAAGGCAGATCAGGAAAAGGGATTCAGCCTGTGTTAGATGGGGTTACATTCTTCTTGAAGACAAATGTTTGCAGTTTGGGTGTATTCCTGGTCTCAGCTTTGAACCTGGAGGCCCAGGTTGCTGCGGTAGCTAGTTCTTTTGCACTTTTAAAGTTTGTGCACCAATTGCGCCCATTTCTTGAGATGTCAGATCTGGCATGGTAGTATATGCCTAAGGTCCATCCCTTTGGACTACTGTTAACACACTCTACTTGGGGCTGTCTTTGAAGAATGTTTGGAAACTTCAGCTGGCTTAAAGAGCTGCAGTCAAACTCTTAACTGGGGCAGGTTATAGAGACCAATACCATGCCCCTGTTGAAACAGCTCCACTGGCTGCCGGTTTGTCTCCAGGCACAATTCAAAGTGTTGGTTATGACCTATAAAGCTCTATATGGCTCAAGTTTGGGCTATTTGACAGACTGGATCTCTCTGTATGAACCAGCCCAGGCTCTGAAATCATCAGGAGAGGCCCTTCCCTCAGTCCCACCACTGTTGCAAACATGGTTGGTGGAGACACAAGAGACAGCCTTCTCAATGACTGTCCCTAGACTTCCCTGCCCCCAGGGAGGCAGAAATCACCCCCTTCTTGTTGTCCTTCCAGCAGCAGGCAAAGACTATTTTATTCAGGAAGGCATTTTTAATACAAAAAGTTTTTAAAGAATGGGCTAGTGAGTGCTTTACTGTTTTAATTTTAATTGATTTTTTCTATATCTTTTTAGTTGTTTTACTTCTTATAAAGTTTAATGCTGTTTTAATATGTACTATCTATATGTTTTAGATTGTATTGTTTTAATATGTAAGTCACTTTGATGTCCAATGTTGGGCAAAAAGTGGGATACAGACTGATGATGATGATGATGATGATGATGATGATGTAGCAGCTGCATTCAGAGAGAAGCTACTCTAGTTTTAACTAAAAATCTGTCAACAAATATGGAAAATGAAAGAATGGCCCAAAGCCACAGTGGAAATGCCCAATATACATTCCAACCCCCAAGGAAGGGGACACCAGGGATTCCAGTAAGGACCATTGCAATATTCTCCCATGCAAGTAAAGTCATGCTCAAAATTCTACAACAAAGACTTCTACCATATATGGGGTAAGAAATGCTAGATGTCCAAGCAGAGGTCAGGAAAGGAAGAAGTACTAGGGATCATATTGCAAACATACATTGGATAATGGAGTACACCAAAGAATTTCAAAAGAAAATCAGCTTGTGCTTTATAGATTATAGCAATGTCCTTGGTTATGTAGATCATGAGAAACTATGGGGTGCTCTTAAAGAAATGGGTGTCCCACAACAATTGATTGTTCTTATGTGTAACCTGTAAGTGGACAAGAGACTATTAATAGAACAAAATATGGAGAAACAGAACAGTGTTCAATTGGCAAGGGGGTCAGGCAAGGCTACATTTTATCATACAATCTGTTTAACTTGTGTACTGAACATATCACATGTAAAGTAGGATTAGACCTGGAGGAAGGAGATGCAAAAACTAGAGGAAGGAACATCAGAAATTTAAAATATGTAGGTGGCACCATACTACTAGCAGAAAACAGCAAAGATTTGGAATGATTACTGAATAAAGTCAAGGAAGAAAGTGCAAAGACAGATTTACAGCTGAACATTAAGAAAACAGAAATAATGACCACAAATGACTTACACAACCTTAAAGTAGACGATGAAGGCACTGATCTAGTATCCATAACTTGGCTCACTCATTTATCAGAATTGAGACTGCAGTTAAGAAATCAAAAGAAGACCAGGACTTGGAAAGGCAGCTATAACGAAACTAAACAAGACCCTGAAGTGTAAAGATATGTCATTGAATACTAAAGTTAAGATTGTCTGTGCCATTGTATTTCCAAGTTCTATGTATGGTTGTGAAAGGTAGACAGTAGAAAAAAAGGTGATAGGATGAAAATCAACTCATTTGAAATGTGCTCTTGGAAAGGAGTTCTATGGATGCCCTAGAGTCCTAAAAAGACAAATGAATGGGTCCTAGAGCAAAATCAAATCCCTGCAAGCCAAGATGACTAAACTGAGACTATCGTACTTTGGCTATATCATGAGGAGACAGGACTCACTAGAAAAGGGTATAATGCTTGGTAAGATAGAGGGCAGTAGGAAAAGAAGGAGGAAGACTGTCACCGGGAGGGTTGGGGATGCTGGGAGCTACGCAAAACCGCGACAGCAGTTCCCTCCTGACCACTGAGCAATGGCCAAAAAGCTATACCAGAGCCAAGTGTACAAAAGCCCAAATATAGCAGAGATTGGTCACACAGCTATGAAAGCGTGCCCAGCAGAGATTATCTTAGCAGCAATACACTGTAGCCAGGAAAAACTCACCCATGCCACTTGTTATCTTCCATCAAGGAGGCAGTTTGTTCTTGAGTTACAATATATACATATCTACAAGAATGTCCAGAAGGCATTCCAGCATTCCGCAGCTTGCTCTTTCTGGCAGAGCCTCTGGCATACATATTCAGGCACCGTGTGCAATGTTGACTAGTACTTGGCTACATTTATACATGCACCTAGCTGATGCAATCCTGACCTACCATTGCATTCTCCCCATATCTGATGCAACTTTCTCCCCTGACTGCCCATCAGCCTGACTCAGCATGACTCAGAGTCACATGGCTTTTCACAGGGTGCACTTGACAATTTACATCACAAAGTATTTTCTTTGGACCACAGGTTTTGTCCACCTTTCATGACAAAGACTACATTACAGATGGATAGACCCACTCGAGGAAGGCACATCCCTGAATCTGCAAAACCTAAGCAGGGTGGTTGATGACAGAATGTCTTGGAGGTCACCATGAGCTGAGGTTGACTTGACAGCAGTTAACAATAACAACAAAAAATTCTATATGAGCTTGACTTCCTATTAAGCTGCTGGTAGTGTTAAAACATTATTAAGCTGCTAGTAATATAACACTTGTAACTTTAATTTTTATTAAATGCTGTGCATCTTAGTCAGAATGTTCAGTGATGGAAGTAATAGTAAAAGCTAGTCAAGGAAGAAAATGGAGGGAAGGAGGAAAATTGAATTGCACAAACCTTTCTTGAGGGCCCATCCAGCAGATTAAAAAGACCAGGAAATCCCAGATTTTGTTGCTGTTGTTTCCAATTTTAGTTTGAAGATTCATACATATTTTATCTCAAAATATTTTCTGTCAGCTCCTGTTACAATCAGAGACTTTTTCCTCAAGTGGGTTTATTTTAATGCTGTATGAAATCAGAAAGAACAGGAACTAAATCTGGGACTTCTCTGTCAACCTGGATGTGCCTTGAGACTCGGTCTATGAATCCCAGCAGATTACTATTAATGGCAGGAACACATTTGCCTGTGGGTTACATGTAAGCACAAGTCATCCTGCAATTGCGCTCTGCCTAGGGCTGATGGCCATACTACTGCTGCCAGTGAGTATTTTAGGTAAGTTAACATAACAGGAAAGTATCTTTGGCTCTGCTCAGCAGCACCGAAAGTCATTCTGCTTATTTCGATCCTTTTAATCAGATTACACAGTCTAATGAATTAAGCTAATAACTCCCCTAGGAAGACAAAACCTTCAGGGAAATCCCTTTCATCTACAGTACATTCACTGATATGCTCATCACTTAAGAATTATTTCTTGTGCATTTTTCAAAGAAGGAACTGTTAATGATGAGCTGATATTTTACTTGATGGAGCCTGTACAGATAACCATTATGGGTGTCCAAATAGAGGATCCTAATCTAATCTAATCTAATCTAATCTAATCTAATCTAATCTAATCTAATCTAATCTAATCTAATCTAATCTATTCTAACCCAATCTGTTCCAGTCCAAACCAATCTAATCAGAAATTTATCTAGAGTAATATTGTGATTGAGGATGCAATCTTAAAAGATGCTCAGTCAAAATTTAGTCAGTTCTTACTTTGGAGAAATTTTTAAAAAATACAGTCATCCCTTCACATTCGCTAGGGTTAGGGGCACAGCACCCCCATGAAGGTGAAAAAACCATGAATAACTTTAGGCTTTCCCAAACCATATTTAACACACACAAAAGTATGATCAGCATATTCAACCCACCATGGATTCCTTTGAGACACTGGGGTTCCTTAACAAGGCAGAAGTGGGTGGCTGGTGGGGCTTGCCACCACCTTCACTGCTGCCCCACACCATTTTTAATAGGGACTTACTAGCCTTGTTAACAGTTTCTCAGTCTCACGAGACCTGCAGTCCCTATTAAAAATGGCATAAGGCAGCAGCAGAGCTGACAACAAATAATTCATCAATAATCAAATCTGCAAAAGTGAAACCCACAAATGTGGAGAGCTGACTGTAATTTCTTTATTGATAGGTCACCTAGGATGGCCGAACTCCTAATAGATTTCCTGACCAATACTGGAATTATTACTCCACTTTAATTAATTAATTCTTTTAGACTGTTAGAATTCATTTGTTAGGCTCCAAGAGCAAAACGTACACCTAGTGACCAACAGTGATAACTGCCATGCTATTCTCTTAGAAGACTATGGTTTCTTCAGACATTGGTGGCCTAATAACCTATCTGATGTTAAAGTAATAAATTATGTGATCCCAACTGTTCATGTTAATGGCAACAAAGTTAGCTCCTAATTCTAAGGTTAACATTAACAAATCAATTTTCAAACCTAATATTCCAGGCTCTGCTTTTGGGTAGCCATGCATAGACGTAAAAGATACAGTGTGTAAAAGACAACCTGTATGCAAGATCATCTTTTATATTAGTCGCTGGAGAACACATACTTGAGTGCCTATTTTGCTGCTTTTTTTTCCTCTGGGAGGTCCAGTTTCTGATGGACATTGGAAATTTCCTTTAGCTTCAAACTTGTTAACAATTATCTTGAAAGAAATGTATGTTGTTCTCTGGAATACTGTTTAAAGCTGTCATAAAAACCTTGCAAAGAACAAGTTTTAAAATGTCAGTGGAATCCTACTCTACTAATTGACAATAAAGAAACAAAATTTTAAATTATTCTGGACAATTAAAATATTTTCTGATGTTCTTCACCCACATCCCCAGCAGCTCTGCATAAAAAAGGATAGATTTTACATTTGTATTACAAATCCACTGAAACTCTGCAAAAAAAGGATAGATTTTACATTTGCATTACAAACCCGCTGAATTTTAAGCCCAGCGGTTCTGTGTGGTCACATATGTGTGTGAATATGCCCTAAGGCAAATCAAGGCCTTTATACAAACAGCAAAATTATTTTGAGTATGTTTCATTAAGTTGCCAAAATGTCACAATCTATGCACACAACAAATCTGGTAGTAGGTTTACGGAAATTACAAATTTTTTTAAAAAAAGGTACAGAAAAGGAAACCTACGGGAGAGAACCTCCTCCCAAAGAACCTTAAGTATGTTTTGTGTGCAAAAATGACAACTGCCTGTTTTAGAAAAGGAAAACCAGGGGATGAAGTTGGCTTTTCTCTTCTCTGTGTGTCTTCTGTAAGACAAGTGTGTTTATCTAGAAAATAGATGACATTTTCTGCGTTGGTTTTCCAGCTCTCGAACACATTTACCTGCATCTGGTGAAGGAGGTCCACAAAACCTCAAGCTATTGTTATCCTGATTTCTGGGGGTCCTGTGAGGGACACCTAAATGCTCTCCAAATTATAAGTTGGGGAAATTAGCCAAAGAGCACAAGCTAGGAATGCGAGAGGCAGGGCAATGGAGCGAGATCTTTTACCCAACGTCTATAGGGTCAGGCTGAGTCAAGGAGCAAACAGAAGTAAAATAATAATTGTGGTTTTTATTAAAAATACAGTCAAATAAGTGTATGCAACACATTCACACAGATAACTATAGAAATAAAGGTTGGAGTTGGATAGAAGGATTTTGAGAGGAGGTTTTTGGTATGGGAAATACTGCACCTGGCCTGAAGCCCGGGTAGTCTGAAGATAGAGTTCATGGGTATGGATGTTCTCAGTACGTGGGACTGAGAGGAAGGCTCGCCAAGCAAAGTGGCAGCAAGGCGGTATGGAAGTCAGGAGCGATCCAAAGAAGTGCTCAAAGTCAGGGGTTCTTATAGGGGAAATTGTAGCCACAGGCTAGTCTGTTCTTGGGGAAAACAATGAGTTTTGGGCTAGAGACAAAGCCTCCGAAAGGGCAGAATTTAGCAAGATCGAGTTAAGTCCGAATAGTCAATAGAGTAGCCAGTACAAAAATGCAGAGTGCTTGATGCTTGAGTATTCGGCTCATCACGCTGCCTGCTCGGGGCAGGGAGTTCTTTGTAAGTAGCGTGCATACATAATGAGGGTACTTGCCGAGAGGTCTCCTGAAGCGGCAGTTTGGCTATTTCTGGCCAGCCTGTATTGTTTTGGAACATACCAGCGATTAGCGACCAAGCCTGTTTGCGTGCTTGTCCGGGGGCCTCACAAGCATGTGGGAAGGAATAGGTAAGGAAGGTCGAATTATTGATATCAAAATGATATCTGGTGCCCCCCCCAAGTCTGGCTAGAAACTGTGGTAACACTATAATATATATGTTAGTCTTTAAAGAGGCAGAGGACCCTATTGTTGTTTTCCTTATGCTGGAAGTTTGCAGTGGGACCAATGGCAAATTATGTTTCACACAAATAACCTATTTGCACAGATGTTTTAAAACATTTTTTAAAAACAATGAATTTAAATTTATATATATTTTAATGCTGGCAAATATAGTACTAAGTACATCAATTTTACTATTGATGGGTAGATTTTAAGATGCTTTATTATATTAATATTTAATTTTATTTATTTGCATTTTAATTTCTATGCATGCAGCCCTTAAATTCTCTTTGGTATGAAAGCACAATACATAAATTATTAAAACAAATAAATAAATGGGATATTCCAGGAAAGGGCCTAACTGGCTGGAACTCTGAACAGGGGTGTTTCTTCTTGGGATATTTCACTTCATTTGGACATGAATAAATTCTAGTCACAACTGTTATTGCGGAAGGCAGAAATAAAGATAACTCTAAGAAAGCTCTACCGAAAACTAGTTTATACATGGAGCTTCTTTGGTAGAACAAAACAGAGTCCATAAACGATATGTGTTTTTTTAAAATGGAACATTTCCCATTTCCCAGCTTGTATGATGAAGCAGCCAATCTTGAACAGCACTTAGTATTACCTTTAATTATTAATTGCTATGCTTTATAGTAAGGATAATGGACTCTGGGTCATTCAGGCCACCTGGATTTAAGTGATTACCTGTTTGCTTCTGAGTACTCCAATATGCTATCTTTAATATCTAAGGAGACCATTAGTGGAGTTTCCTTAGGTCATACTTCAGGAATACAAAATTAAATTAATTTGGTAGGAATCAATGCTTGCCTATACCTGTTTTCTTAAAGGATTTTTAACGCAAATATAATAATGGTCCTGGAACCTTCACAGCACTAGTTGAGGTCACCTGCTCTTTAACATTGGCCTTCTGCTCAAGTAAGTACGTAGGTGGTAGCTGGATGCCTCCCAGAGTAGAGACTCTGGACAGGATTCCTGCCCAGTGCCCCATGCCAATAAGCCACACCTATGAGCATGCTGATGTACATTGCAAGAAATAGGTTGACAATATAATCTCTATCTGGTAATCCCATGTATAGTTCCACCGTTTGGGTCTATAGTATTCCCCACTATTGTGATAAATTAGATTTGCTGCTATTCGGGGATCGGAATGTATGGGAACCCATTGCCATAGGCACTTGGCATTTCAGTACATACCCAACAGTCAGTAGCATTCCCTAACACTCATTCTTTTACTTCATGGGACATCCTAAGGTGTTATCTTCGAAGGCTGGGGTTCCAACCCATAAGATCGTGGCTACCAAAAACTGGAATTTCATTATCAGTCTAGGAGCTGCACTCTCCATTCACAAAAGTAAAGGACAAACAGATTTTCTGTATCTCTGGATACCGGCCCTTTGAACTGTTAAAAATTGAGATGTCCTCTATATCCTCAGCTGCCCTGGTAAACCACCAATTTGAATTTTTAACCCTTCCCTGTCCTAGCCTGGAAAAGAGAAATCTGAGCTTTAGGGTTGGCTTTACACTCCTTCCATAAGTGAGACTTATAGCAGCATTTAAGTACAGCAGCATTTAAAGTTATCATAACATCACATCAGGCCTACTGTCACCCTATCGTGTTTTAAAACTGTTATTTTAATCCTTCCAGATGTTGACAGTCCCACATTTTCCTTGCATCTGCCTCCAGAGAGGTGCTCTCTGGTTTCCGTTTCCCCTGACCAGCTGCTGGAGCGGTCAACTGGAATTCTTCACTCTTTGTCTTTTTACCCTCATGTAATGGATCCAGCTGGCTCTTTCTTTCACTTTCACTGCAGTGTTAGTCACGAGCAGAACTTCTTTCTGGCTGGACCATCTAGGCTTTAGAGGTCCGTTCTTCCAGACTCAAACCCAAATGAAATCCCCAGGGCATATGGAATGGACTAGGGCATCCAAAGGTGCAGGGAGCCAAGTCTGAATAAACCTGTGAAGACCTGATAGAACAGAAGACAACCATGCCCTCCCTCTTACGTGCGTTCGGTCCCCATGTATCACCACTGCACTGGTTTAAGTATAGTTTCCCATACAGGATTTCAAAAAGCTTCAGTTTTTCTTTTCTCATGGGGCCCCCTCCAGTTTTTTTCTGGTTTTTCAAGAAGCATCTTAGAGGGGTATGGGGTGGAAGCTTGTGCTGGCCTGAACTCATTTTTGGACAGCCATCACCTATTGACCTGGAGATGCCTAGTTTGGTCCCAACACTCTTCCATATTTCCACACAATTACCTCCGAACTGCAACCTATGGAAACCCCACTTCTTCAATTCTCCCTGAGCCACTACATACAGAAGCCCCACTCCCTGTGGTTCCCCCAAACTACTTTGGGGAGCCTAAGTCAGTTAAACCTTCATTTGCCATTGTGAAGCTACAAACCATCTACACTAGCAACCTATTTCCCCTGTCCTGAATTACACAGATAAAATGTGCTCACCAGCCCAAAGGTCTTCTGCCAAGCCCTCTGATTTCAGCAGATCTCTCACTGGATGTTGTGCCTTTGACTCAAGGTGGTTCAATGGGCATCCAAGTCAAATCAAGGTGCTCCTCTGGAGAAATCTCTGAGTGTGCACTTAATACCTGTTACAAAAGTCTCCCACCCTGGGCTTATGGGATCCTGGCAGGGGAATGCACACCATGCTTTGAAGGCTTTTATTGGCTTTCACTTGTCATCCTGAAGTGAAAGACGTTTGAGTGGACTTACTACAGGACTGGAAGAAACACTTTCCCCTCTGATCATAACTGATTGTCCCCATTAAAATTTTTTCAGTCACAAAGGAGACCAAGTTCCTGAAAACTCCAAGTATAATGATAAGGGAAAGCTTTGGAACATGTAGGTCAAGGCTTCTGATGGTACCCCAGTCTCCAGTATCTGGGGGTGGGGAATAAATATGCTCCTCTTTCCATACTGTTGTCATAGAAGGCTAGATGACCAGTCCCCTGCATACCCAGCCCTGAAGCTATAGGGGAATGGTGCTATACCCCTAGCCTGCTGATGTTCAGGGCTAGATGAACAGGAAGCTACTCTGACTAAATCCTCACAGTCTCTTGGACTATTCCTGTTGCAAAACAGGCAACAGGAATAGTCCAAGCGGGAAGCAGGCTTTACGATCCGGAATGTGGGCAGTACAGTTCATGAAGTTCGTTGGGGAGCGGCTGGCCGGAGTCCCCAACTGCAGGAACAGGAACAAGTTGTCATCACAGGCTTGGCTCCTCCACTGGAACTGTGGTGTGGCTGGACTCACACACACACTCCCACGGTACCTCAGACGAATCTGGGGATGGCCTCGGCTATCTGGAACCGTCGACCTATTGCTTTGTAGGAGGAACGACTGGTACAGATTATGGTAAATGTGGACATTCAATGCAAATTAATGGCATGGACCTGTTGGGAGTTGAGTTCAAATTGCGAAATCCAGGGATGATGGGAACCTCAATTGGTTTTAACGAAATGCCAGGCAAGGGTGCTAACATGGAGGAGACAGGGGTGACTGTCCCAGACCTTGGAGGATAGTCTGACCACACCTCGGTAGAGGGGACCTCCATGCGGGGCGGTACCTTCTGGGGTAGCTCAGGCCTACTGTGTTTCATCCAATATTTTGCCAATGAACTTATGCGCAAATTTGGAATGCTATCCGGGCTTGTGCTGAAGCTCTGTTTGCAATAGCAATGGTACCCACTAGCTCAGTGTGACTAGGGTAGGCTCTGGTCTTGAGCTGAACTAGGTTATACTCTGGCCTTTGCCTGGCAGCGAGGGTTCCCAAACCAGTTTAAAAGACAGAAATCAAAACCAATCCGAAGCAAGCACAGGCTATGCTTGCTCGTTGCCAGAGCAGATGCTGACGCTACTGGAGATTGTCCAGGATGGATTGGCCTACGTACGCAAATGTTCTATCAACATATGCAAATTGAAGACAATGCACCAGGGCCAAGCGTCTTGCCAATTATGGGGGTCTCCGGTCCTTATGGGGTGTCGGAGAGTGGACTTGCACTTTTGGAATACACGGCCGAATTGCGTTGCAACCTAGGGAGCGGCCAAGACTGTTCTCACCCTAACAGTCAAAGCACACAAAAAGAAAGGGGAGAGAGGTCTTTTCACAGCAGAAACCATTCTGGGCTGGAGACTGGTACTCCAGAGTCAGACCGGGTTCTACTGAGAGGGTCATTAAACCCTCGTCGCTACGCCTGTACTCCCCAGGGACGCCATTGCACAAGACCATCCCTCAATGTCAGGGATGGCAGGCGTCCCGGTCGGACTCATATCCCTTCCTCAGGGTAATCAGGGCTGACTCTGTAGGCCCGATCTACCACAGAACCCTGGGGACCCTACTTGGTCTCCCACCCAAACTGGTGAAAAAGAAAGAAATAGCTAACAAGGAAAAGATCAAGTTTAGGCAATACCAAAACTAAGCAAAATTATATACAAGGCGAGACTATTTACAGAGACCGGGAGCTCGGAGGGGTTGCCACTCCACCTCCGCTCTGCAAACCGGGGGCCGCTCAACCGCTGTCGAATGCCTCATAGATGGAGGCAAATGCCTCAGACAAATTAACGGCTGGCGCTTCCTTGTAGCGCCGGGAAGTCTGGCAAAACATGGGACTTACATTGGGTCTTTGGGCACTGGGATCTTCTGGCTCGAGGATGACCACCGAGACAGGATCAACCGGCTGACCTTTCCATTCCTTCAACCTTAAGTGGAGGCTGGCATCTAATCCAAGTGCCTCCCAAAGCATCGCGTGTGTTGGCAAGATGGTGATCGAGACAGAACCAAGAACTGTCTTGGCCCCTCTCAAGATCACTAGTATAACAAGGAATTGGGTGCCTCTAACATGAAGACACGCTAGCACCAAAGCAGCCATACGGAGGGGAAGGCAGTAGCCATGTCCGCCTCCATGTGGTATTTGGAACTCTCCATTTTGGAAAGCTCCCAGGCTGGACTACAGCAAAGGGGAGTAAGTGGAGTCAAGTTGGGGGGTGCCAGGGCAAGTGGGCTCTGGCTGGGCAGGAGCCTCTTGCTGTCTAAATCTCCAATCCCTTTTGAAATTCCCTTGAACGATGGCATGAAGAGGAAGGACTCTCCTGGCCACGGCCTCAAGGAAATCCTGGGGGAAACTGCTGGTTTCTAACTGGGGGCTCAGAGCAGGGACAATGGAGAGCTTTGGAAGCGTGGGGCTGGCTTCCGCTGGCAGAGTGCTCTCCCTTTCCTGGCACTCACACTGGCTGAGAATGCTTGATGCGTTGCCTGGTTCTGTGGGGGTTTCCTCCTGAACCTTCGCCTGGTACAATCCTTCTCGGTGCTGTGAAAGCACGGTGATCTCCGAGATAGCAGGATTCGCACTCGGGGCTGTGTCATGAGGAGACACACTTGGCCTTGCTCTTGTGTGCCCTGGGCGCCTATGTTTCTTGGAAGGCTTAGGTGGCCCCCCCCGCCATATCCGGGCAAACGGATAGCGTCCGGGGTGGCTCACCCTGTTTTGTCAACTTTGGGAGCAGCACTCGTGGCGCTGCTCCGGAGTCTGCAGGAGGGGTGGCAGGGGTCTTGTCCCTATAGGTCCCAGTGCCTGCCTGTGATAATGGGGCTTCCCATTATCTAGACTTAGCTAAAGGGGGATACTTCCCTCTTCAGGTAAACCAAGGGTTAATGAGGTGTTGGGATTAGGTTACATTTTAGTGTGGGTCAACATCACAGGTCACAGGGTGAGAATTGACCAATCAAAAGGAGAGAGGTGAGCATCTTCGGGATGCTTCGAGATGATTCCAGGGAGAAGTTATAAAACTTCTTGGGAGGCCATGTGGGAGAGAGTCGACAAAGGAATATCCTAGAGATGGGATCTGTGCCAGTAGTAGGCTGCAGGCCCCATGCCTCGCCTAATGGCCACAGTCCTCTCTTAGACCACCTAAGCCTGTGAACGTCTGTGAGTAACTAGAATAAGATAGTTAGTTGCGTTAGGGCTGTTTATTATTTTGGAGTTGGCTGATCTAAAGAATGTATCTGTTTTTGCAACTACTTGTAACTTAAGTGTACCTGGGAGGGGGGAGCCTCTCATGTGTATTATTGTCTTGTTTATTTGCATGCCTTGAATAAATGCTTTTCTGTAAAACCTGTTTCCTCTCCATTCCCACGCCATCCTTCGGCACACGCTAGATAGAACTTCCTTCACTCGGAGAGGGAAGGAAAGGTCCTTAGCATAGAGATTGGTAATCCACTGAGCAGGGTCCCATTGTACTGTTCAGTTAATTCAGAATTCAGTGGGTGGTGGCAGCAAGAATTAGTAAATGCTGGAGGAATTTCCAGCTCCTTTTCAAGGGTGAAAGTCAAGCTTGGGGGGTGTGTGGAAATAAACCCCAGTATGACACTGCAGTCACCTTGGATCTATCCCGTGCGTTGGGCTTCAGCCGAGCCGCAACTTGTTGGGGGAGATCCCGGGACTGAGGGCACCTGTATTCCTGAAAGTCCAAGGTTGGGTAGTATCCAGCCGGGAGAGGGCCGTCCGTCACGGCCTGGACCGGCTGTTTACCACCCACCGCAAGCTGTTTGTCGAGAGCTTTGAGAAGCTCCGACGTGGGCCGCTTGTCAAACTGGGTCATGTCCAGTCCTCAGTGACGTAACATGCTCCAGATTCTGGCTTTGTCTGTGGAATACGCCTGGGTCATGGGATCATACCCACCAGACATTTCCCGGGATGGACCAGACTCAGGAGACAGTTTGGGAGCAGTGGGCTGACTGCGGGAGTCCCTTCCCTGCCACTGCCTGTCCTGTCTGGGAGTGGGGTGCGAATTCCAGTTCCCTTGTGGAACGGAGTTCAGTGCCGACTTCTTATGCTGGGAATGGGGTCCGTAATTGGAGTATGTCACCTCCGATACGGGTTCCCAGTTCCCGGGTTCCTTTCTATGGGCCTTTGGGGGAGGACACAGGGAATCAGTCTCTTGCAATAGGTCAGTGACCCTGCAGAGATTGTTCCCAAGCTCTTCCCAAGATGTCGTGGCCGGGTCCACCAAGCCCAGGGTCAATCTTGTCTCGTGGTTCAAGCCTCCATACAACATAGTCTTGAACTCAATGTGATCAAAATTGTACCTACGAGCCGTCGGGGGTACCTTTTCGGCCAGAATAGCGAGTAGCTGCTTCCGTGCCACATAAGCCTCAGGATTCTCACGAGGACCCTGCTGCTCCATGACATAGAGCACATTTGCACTCTGTCTGGGCCAAAGGATCCTCACTAACTCTCGCATCCAATCATGTGCCTCGAGCCTAACCAGGCCTCGAGCCGCCACGGCCGATTCAAGGGTAGGGAGCTCTGAAGGGGACATGCAAAGACGGGCCAATTGGGTCAGGTCCTGGTCATTGGCTGTCGGGTGACAGTGCGTCACCGCGTTTAGCCACATGATGCCGGTAGACCGGTTCAAAGGACCCAACTGGTCTGCAATTGCCTTCGCCTCAGTTGCATGCCAGGGGACCCTAGTCTTGGTGACCTGTGTCTCCTGTGTCTCTGTACCACCAGAACTGCCTTCACCAGCGGGGACGGTCCGGCTTGTCATGGACCGCGTCTCTACCGGGGGGACTGGCACCTTAGGGGCATCCCAGTCCGGATTGTGAGCAGAGGAAGCCAGAGCGTCTTCTGGCAACGTATCCTCAGACAAATCAGGGGAAAAACTTGGGGGTAGCTCTGGACACACTGCCGAAAGTAGGGCCTTGCGTGTCTGGAGCTGACTTCCCAGTGCCGCAATCTGCTTATGGCAGGCTGCATGACTAACAGCCTCTTGCTGTTCCTTGACCTGCCCAACCATGAATCGAGGGGCAGACCGGGCATGATCAAGCTCAGCCTCTAAGGCATGGGCTTTCTCCTCCCAAGTCTGGGCGACTAGGGTGACATCGCTAAGCTTCTGTGCTGAGGCCTGTGCAATGGATACAAAAGTTATCTTGTCCTCCCGCAAGGTCTCGATCTTGGCATGAAGCTGGGCACTCTCTCTTTCCACTTCTGCTAGCCTCCCACGGGTCTCAACTAGGGCACTACTAGCGTCTCTGGCCGCAAGCCAAAGTCCCCAAGCTGCCGACGAATCCTTCGAAATGTTACCCTGTTTCTCTGGGGTCCTGAGAAGGACGCCCAAATGACCAAATAGTAACACAAAATTGGGGAAATCAGCTCAGAACACTGCTAAGCATTACAAGAGGCAAGGTAACGTCAGCAGGACCTTTAGCTCTATGTCTACAGAGTCAGATCAGTGAGCCAAACAAATTCAGAATGAACCAATTAATGTTTTATTGAAAAGTAAACAAATAAGACAACAATCACACACTAACTAAATAAGAAATAGGAAATAGAAATGAATTCAGGAATAAGCAATACGACCTGTTCACGAAGTCCCGAGCAGCTAGAGAGAAAACAGAATTTCCTTGGAAGCTCGCTGTGCAAACTGGCAGCAAGATGAGATGAAACGGAAAAAGCGGCTTCCTGAACTATCAAAATCAGGGGTTTTTAAGCAAGTTGTGCCTGTGATTCATGTCATAAACTTTGAGAACAAAGTTAACTTTGAAATGCACCAAAAGGCTTAGAAGTGGATCAAAACATATCAATCACGCAGCCCACAAGTGTCAATCAATGGACACTTTTATGGTGTTATTATCTATGGGCGCGAATCAGGTATCTTGTGAGATGAAAGGAATAAACCATGCAGATCCCAGATAAACATCCAAGGCTCTGAATGCCCGCCTAAGCAAGAGGAAGTTGGAATTCCCGTCATTAAACAGCTGTTTCCTTGTGTCTGTTTTTCTCAGGATCCTGGCAAACATATAAGCCAAGGTGCATGGAAGGGTCAAATTATTTGATATCACAAAGGGATACCTACTGCTATCAAAGTTCTATGCCTAAATCACAGTTACAATTCCCCCCGAAAATGTACAGTATTGGGACAATATTGGACATTTTCCAATTAAATATTTAAAATCAATTTTAGAGCCAAATAGAGGTCTACTGATATCGGGGTCGTATTGCCCTTTGGGAGAGGATTTGGCAACATTTCTAGCTAATAAAAGCATTCCCTAACTGGCAATATCTTATACCTAACTATGACATTAGCAAAACATTTATTTACAATAGTAAATAACAAATGAAACAATTTCAAATATGGCAATATTGAACAAATGCACTGGTAATGAATGGTTGTATATGGATGAATCTTCCCAATGAAGAATAGGCAATGCAACAATTGCAGACAGAGGAGCAATGAAATGCTGTATTTCCAAATGCAGGCTTTTAAAAATGATCAAAAGGCAAAACAGTTTCATGAGAATGCAGACTCTGAGTTTTGGATCTGGGGAGAGGTGAGATGCAAGTTGGAAAGTCCTCTACACCCCCCCTAGATACAGGAGAGTTCAATGTCTGGTGATTGCGGGCATATGTGACACCCAAAAAGATTAAAACAATGGTAAAGAGTTCAGATTCAGCGGGTAGTTAGAACCAAATGGCGCTGCAATAGTGGTAAAATGTTCAGTTCGTTGATGAGCTAACTAGGGTGTGTTAGCTCTTGGCAGGATTAAAGTGACAAATGGAATAGGATAAGCAGCAAAAATAAATGAAATTGACAATTGATTAGCAGTATTCTCTAACAACTGGAGCATAAGAAATGTGTACAACAGAATTTTCTTTGATACAGCAGAATGTAAGTGAGATCAACAATTGATTACAAAATCTTCTTGGCCACAACAGTATCTGAGTGAAATGACAGTATTTTCCAACAACTGGAGCATACAAAATCTTCTTTGATCTATCTAACATAAATTCCTATTCTATGGTATGATGTCTTCTTTAATAATGATAGCTGTAGACAGATGAAAATCACAAAACTCATGCAACAGAAGGCCCGAATGGGTTCTTTGATTTACGCGCCAGGGCATATACTTCTCGGAGAGAGGTAAAAGGATCAGCCGTCTGGAAGACAGAGTACTTCCAGGGGCACTTTCCTTTGCCCAAAACCCATCTCTCCAGTTTCCCTCGGACCTCTTCCTCACACATGAGGTCCTTAACAGCAACAGGGCTCTCCTTAACCATTTCTACCAAAAACACAACAACAACAACAATTTCCTACACAAATGTGGGACCAGGACCTGGAGGGACAGGGAGGCCACACGAGGCCCCTGGGGGAGCTAAAGGAAAACAAACTCTCTAGAACTTCTCTAGGGGAGAGGGAAAGGAACCAATCTCCAGTCCGCCCAGACAAAGTCACTTTTGTACACTCAGGCCCGGTTCTGCACCTCGACAGCACTGAGGACAAAAGGACGAGGCCAATGGTTCAGGGACGGGGAGGCCACACGAGGCCCAGGGAACCCTCAGGAGCGTCTCCTGAAGGGGAGTAACGAACCCAATGGAACTTATAGCACCGCCTGGCCAAGCAGTGGGGAAAAAGGGACAAGGAACCCAAAACTGAACCGCTCCTAACTGGTTTTCTGGGTAAGGGGTACCTTCCTCTACCTCGGGCTAAACTGCTAAACCCTAAAGCTAGGTCAGGACTTACCACCTGCTCTTAACAAGCCGGCAATCGGGACGCACCTGAAAACTTGAGAAGCCGGGACGCACCCACGCCTTCTCCAATACCAACAAGCCAAACCAAAGGGGTAAACTCACAAGGGGACAACGAAAAGGGTGGGGGCTGCTTCTTCCGTATTTCGTGTGCCTTGCCGCTAAGATGTTGAATGTGTGTGGACTGTTCCTAACGTGCTAGAGTACTAACACTTAGGGTCCCGGCCCACAACAGACCAAAGATGGGGAGGTGGTTCCCAGGACAAGACAAGAGAGGGGTACAGATATCCACCCGATAGAATTACTGCACACACACACACACACAGAAGTAACGCACACACTAACCTGCCTACCGGTGTTCTAAAACAGCTCAACTGACCGTTCCCTAAGTCAGTACCGCCCGATTTGAGGAGGTACGCGACTCCTTCTCAACTTAGGGGTACTGGGGTTGCCCGCGTTGCTCCACCGCTCTGTTACCCTGAGAACTGGGGGTTCCGGAAGGAACGCCCAAATAACCAAAACAAACACAAACAAAATGGGGAAATTAACTCGAGCACTCTCTTAAGCTAACGAGAGGCAGGATAACTTAGTAGGAATCTTTTACCCAATGTATACAGCGTCGGGTCAGTGAGCAGTCAGGCAGTTGAAATAGCAACAGTAATATTTATTAACAAGCAGACAAATTAATAAGAAAACACAACCTCACAGCTAACTAAGAAATGGAAAAGAGAGTTTGGGGGAAAATGGGTGATATGCCACCTTTCTCGTAGTCCTGGAGAGGTCCAATTGAAGAGAAGGAAACTCGGCGTGGCGGCCGAGGGGAGCTTGCAGAATGAAGCGGCGGCAAAGTAGTCCAAACGGGCGGTCCAGCGAGAGATCCGAGGAGCTCTCAGAACTGGGGGGGTTTATCAGGGAAAGAATGACCATGGGCTAGTCTGGTCTTGGGCGAAAACAATGAGTTTTGGGCTGGAGACAATGTCTCCGAAAGGTCAGAATTTATATGATTGAGTTAGGGTCCGAATTGACAATAGTATGGCCGGTATGTAAATGCAGCTAGCTTGGCAGTTAAGCACTCAACTCGCCAAGATGCCCACTCGGGGCAGAGGTGTCTTTGTTTTAACACACATTTGTAATGAAGGTGTTTGTTTTAGGAGGTCTCCTAAAGCAGATCTGGCAGTTTCTGGCTTGCTTAGGTGTAAACACAAATGATTCAGCATTTAATAGCCATGCCTAGCTCAGTGCTTGTACGGAGGCCTTTACAAACACGTGGTTGAGGGTGGCAGAACCGGGCCGAATTGTGATATCAAAATGATATCTAACGTTTACCAAAGGCCAGGCCAGTTCACGGTGGTAACACACTGACATCTGCCCCCACTCATTGGTCCAGGCAAAGTCCAGAATTTTCTTCTTCCTAAGCCTCAGGGCTCGTCTGGGGTGCCAAAAATTCTGCCACCTGGATGTCTCCCAGAGTAGGGACTCTGAGCAGGGTTTGTGCCCAGTGTGCCATGCCAATGAGCCACACCAAGAGAGAGATCTGTTTTATTTCAGATTCTGCAGAATCAAAAACACATCAAATTCCACCCTGGGGGTGTGAAACTTAAGATTATAATGAAGCTGAATGAAGCTACAGGTAACTTTAGTTCAGCTCTTGTGGTTATTCCCCTTCCCACTGGCCTGCTTTGAGCTGATTCAACTACCTTTCAACCTTTGTAGATCACAGAGTTAACCATACTCTTGCACCTGCTTGCAGCTGTTCCTCTATTTCTGTTGCTCTATTTTAGTTGGTTTCCTGTTATTCAAAGCTCTTGCTTGCTTGTAAGCCTTGCCCCATTGTTCTTTTAGAAGCTTCTAGCTGTCAGTCTGAGCTACTGGTCAGTTTCTGGTCTCTCACATAGCGATATGTGTGTATGTGCTTTGACTTTAGCAGGAGTGGGAGTTCCCAATTCCTTCCCCCCCCAAAAAAAACACTTTAGCACACTAAATTATGTGGCTTTCCACTGGTGTTGATAGATGGTACTTGAGGCCAATGGGATAACTTCATGTTTGCAAATTACTCTAGGCTCTTGAAGTATGTCAGGGCCTAAGGTAGGGTTGCCAGATCAGGATCATCCCAGGCCTTGAGATTTCTGGGCCTAAACTTAAAGGATTACCCCATCATGGGGCAGAGCAAGTGTCATTAAGCATTTTGCACTAAGTAGCAACCACAGTTGCTCACAGCTCCTCATTCAATCACACACACAGAGCCTATTTTCCTCATTGGAAATTAAGTATCTTTACAAACTGCAATACTTGATTGACATCAATTAATCTTTGCAAAGTGTAGGAAGTTACACAACAAGGTGGAAGGCTTTTTGCCTGACCAGAGGCTTGTGTGAAGTCTTGACACACCTCTAGAACTGATTCCACAAAAAGTGGTGAACCTGAACCTCCGTCTGTGGCCAGGAGGTAAACAGCTAGAACTGGGGACTTCAGGTGGCACCCTGAGCAATAACAACCATAGCCTAATGTTATTTTTGTAGAACAAAGATGTCTACAAAATTTTGAGATAAGCCAATTCAAGCAACCCTTTAAAAGCATTTATGCTAATGTTACCACGGCATTCTGGTCTGGTTTTTGATGAACTAAGATATCATTTTGATATCATAATTTGGCCCTTTTCCCCCATCAGCTGAGTGTTTGTTGGGCAGCGCCGGACAAGCGCGACGCTAGGCATGGGCGATAGTTGTATAGCCAGTTCTGCTTCAGGGGGTAGCCACCCGAAACAGACACCTTGATTGTAAAACAAAAGCTGTGAAAGCACCCTGGCAAGCCAGGCACTTAACGGCCGAGCTAGCCACATCTGCATACCAGCTATATCATTGTCAATTCAGTTCATAACTCAATCATGCAAACTCCGACCTTTCACAGCCTTTGTCCTCAGACTTCTCTTGCAAAAACCAGACTAGCCTGCTGTCGTTCTTTCCCTATAAAAGTTGCCCCACTTTGAGAGCTCTTTGGAACTCTGTCGGACCAAGCTGAGCTGAAATCACTAAGCTGAAATCACTCAAAGCTTCTCTTGGATCTTCGCCCTCGCCTTGCTGCCGCTCAGCTCCACAGATTCCCCTCGGTCTCCACACCGGGTTTCCTTCCTTCTCTCCAATTGGTGTCTCCAGGACTTCGGACAGGTGGCGTATTGCTTATTTCTATAAAACTCTCTTTCTTTCCTCTCTGGTTAGGTGTGTTTGAGTTTTATTATTTTCCTTGCTTAATAAAAACTGTTAATATTTTAAACTGTTTGACTCCTCACTGACCTGAACTGGTATACATAGGATAAAAGGTCTCGCTGCATTGCCCTGCCTCTCGTTAGCCAAGAGAGTGCTCTATTTTCCCCATCTTTGCTTGTTTTGGTTTGGTTGTTTGGGTGCCCCTCCCGGGACCCCCAGTTTACAGGGTAACACTAATACAGGTTGATACGGCATACAACAGACATACTAATGCAGACATGTACATTATTTTTAGCAAGTCCAAAGTACAATTCAATTGATCTGAGGGGAAAAATAAGTGTATTGTTTTAATACACATGACCCTTAACTAGAATATGCATTGAAGAAGCACAAGTGTAACTCTACCAGAAAAAAAAATCTGTTCCCCTAGACAAAAGCTCAAGAACGGGAGTAGTTATCTGGACATTTTAAGAGCAATCATACATTGAATGTTAATTCTTTATCTTCCCATCTCTGCAATATTTAGTATATCTCAAAAGACAGGAAACTACAGCTTGGAGCAGGGAGTTTGTCTCCATCTCACCCACCAGCTTGTCCTCCAGATCACAGGTAATCAGCAGTCACTAGATGATTGGAGATGAGTGATTGTCTTTGTTCTCCCCCTCCCTCCACAAACCATGTGCAACATTTGAGCTTTGGAAAGGCTCCTTTTGTGTCAATGGAAGAGTTTTAAAAGTTTAATTGCAGCATATGATGTACTCACAGGGGAATGAAGAACTAAATCTTCCAACAATCCCAACACTAAATCCCCCCTCCCTTTGCCATTAGGGTTTTAAATAGCTTCATTGCAAGGGGAACATTTTCAGGATATGGCTGCACATGTGCATGCACAGGATCTGGAAAATTACATTCAGGACCACATAGAAGTAGTGGGTAAGTCTTTGCCTGGAGCAAACCATATCCTCGGGCCACAAACATTTCCCCATCTTCACTGTATCCCTATGATCAGGAGTGGTAAACTGTTGGCTCTCAGGATATTTTGGACTAATCTTCCATAATCCTTTATCATTGGCCATGCTGGGTGTGGCTAATGGAAACTGAAGTCCAAAATACTTGAAGGGCAAAAACATTAAGAATCCTCTCAAATGAGGATCTGTATTACAACAGATTTTAATTCAAAACTGATGTGAGAAAAAGGGTGAGAAAACAAGTGTTAACCAAATTCCATGTCAGCATGCAGAATTTCCCCACTTTTTCTTTAGTGAATAGCTTCTCTCTCTTGGGATGTGTGTGTGTGTTGGCCTCTTTCCATCCCATATACTGTATCTGCTGTGAAAGGACTCTTTGTGCCTATGAGAGAAGGCAGCAGCGGCTCCCCACCCTTGTGCTTTCTGGAGCTAATTGTAAGGCAGCAAAATAGAATGTGAACAACAAATACTTCTGCCTAAATTTTAACAAGTGTTTGTCAGATATATAATTTATTCTCTTTTTTTTTTACTAATAGACATACTCTGTACCATGGGACACTTCTGTAGGAAAGTGAAACAGATGCACACATATAGAATCTAGATCTCTGGGAGACATTCTGTGCAATTGCTAAGTAAATGTTGTCTTTTTCCAACTCTCCCTTCAAAGCCTCCCTGAATGGAACTTCTCTCATCAGGCAAGATCCAAAGATGAAGCTATCCTCATAAACTGGGGACAAGAATAAGTCAAGTATTTCTTCTGCATTTATTGATTCTCTGAGCAGCTGATAATGGTTTCTCAAGGACAAACTAAAGGTGTAATTCATATGGCTGTAATTTAGGAGGTCAGGACAGTCCATACAGGCAGGGTACTCTGATCTGTGCTTGGCCACTCACATGCACACCCCGTCTCCTTCACACACAGAGCATATAGAATTAAAAAGAACAGCCTGGAAAAGTTACTTTTTGGATTACAATCCCTCAGCTAGCACTGCCACTAGTTATGTTGACTGGAGGATTCTAGGAGCTGTAATCGAAGAAGTAACTTTTTCATACTGTTATAAACATGCTACAGAACAGTGAAACAAGCTGCAACTGGGGGTTAACACACAATCTACTTCAAACCATTCTAGTAAAATGCAACAAAAGGGGAAAGGAATCACAGATGGCAAACCAAACCCTCTAACTAGCCCAGTCTGGCAAGGGCAGTCCCAATTAATCCTGTGCAGTCCCATTTTAAAACATTTTTTAAATGTCCCAGTTCCTCTCTCCTCCTTCCACTTGCCTCTTTTGTTCTTACCTTACTTCTGTTGCCTCAAATAGAGTTCAAAGTGCAAAAGAAGTTTCTAATCAATTAATTCAGGAGAGGGGAAAAGAGAGGAGGGCGTTGAATCTTACCCTTCCCAGTCTGCTCAGGTAAAAGCAAACTGTTGCAGCCTCTCCTAGCTAGTCTGTTCTTCCTCATTCATTTTTGCCATCTTAACTACAGTTTGGTTTTGTTTTGCAACATGTGTCCCAGTTTTCATCTGTGAAATTTGGAGGATATGACTAAGCACACTTCCCTTGTTGAAACTTTTCAAATTAAGTTTTGTTGCCAAAATGATGGACTGAGGATTGGGTTCTGTCAGTGTCCTCTTCCAAAAACTACTGTATCCTGAGGGAAGGGGAAATAAAATGGGTAACCAGGGAGTGGGGCTTGGCCTGTTCAGGGTCCTAAGAGCTCATACCAAGTATAGGGAATTTTTGGCCTTCCAGACATTTTGAATTTCACTGTTCCTTAATACCTCACACTTTGTCATGTCTGTGACTTGAAGTTCACAGTATCTAAGAGGGTACAAAAGTCTCCCACCCTGGGCTTATGGGATCCTAGAAGGGGAATGCACACCATGCTTTGAAGGCTTTCATTGGCTTTCACTTCTCATCCTGAAGTGAAAGACGTTTGTGTGGACTTACTACAGGACCGGAAGAAACACTTTCTCCTCTGATCAGAACTGATTGTCCCCATTAAAAATTTTTCAGTCACAAAGGGGACCAAGTTCCTGAAAACTCCAAGTATAATGATAAGGGAAAGCTTTGGAACATGTAGGTCAAGGCTTCTGATGGTACCCCAGTCTCCAGTATCTGGGGGTGGGGGAACAAATATGCTCCTCTTTCCATACTATTGTCATAGAAGGCTAGATGACCAGTCCCCTGCATACCCAGCCCTGAAGCTATAGGGAAATGGTGCTATACCCCTAGCCTGCTGATGTTCAGGGCTAGATGAACAGGAAGCTACTCTGATTAAATCCTCACAGTCTTCTAGCTATGCTTTCTCAGTACTGGACTCTCATGATGATTCCCAGCTGGCTCACAGCTTGTCTGCAGATATGGAAAACAGACTGTAGATCATACACTGAGTTTGTTCTTGAAGATATCCATTTATGAACCATTTTACATACGATTTCTATACCCTGGGGAGTGGTAGGATAAATGTCACCTGCTCCCTTTATCATTGTTTCAACCTTGACAGCTCCTGTGTTTCTTGCCAAGTAAGGAGGATAGAGGCATTTCCCTAGCTATCTCCTTCCTCAGTTCATCAGCTGCACCACTGCAGACAGTGATCAGGCAGGGGATTAATAAGTCACCTTCTTTTTCAGACTTTCTGGATGGATGGGATAGACAGACAGCATACTCTACCCTCGCTCTCTTGATCTCTGAATACTGACATCTTTTGGTGACCATTGCCAAGCCCAACATTGACACCCAAGAGCAAAATAATTAGTGCCTCAACCTTCACCTACTGGTGCTATGCACTTCAGACTCAAAGCCAAAGCTACCACATCAGGTGTGACTCAAGTCATCTCGACAACCATAGGTTATTTTCTGCAGATGAGTCTCTAACAAAGTGGGTAAGATCAACCTTGATGTTCTAGTTGATTGTAAGCTGAGGTGACTGAGTGAAAAGGTCTAATGCACAGATCTCTCAAGGCAGCATTATAATATTTAAAAACAATTTTAATAACAAAAAATAAATAACTACAGTAAGTATGAAAGAGAACAAGGTAGCAGAGACAGAAAATCAAGTATATAGCAGTGACAGCAGCAAAAGCAGCTGAACAATAATGCAGTTGGTTTAATAATTTGTTTTTCAACGGCCTAGAAAATCAAACGATCTTTGTCTGAGACTTGAAAGACTTATTAAATACACTACATCTTTATCTTGCCTTCCTTTCAGTGACTCCAAGGCAACATGGGTGGTCATCCTCCTTCCCACACAACAATCCTATAAAGTAGTTGAGGCTGAGACAGTGACTTAGGCCTAAGGCTATGTAGTGAGTATCTCAAGGGATCTACAGCAAAGTGTCCAAGTTACATATAATTTAAAGATAAGCCTCACCAAGAATGGCAACCAGCAAAACTCTTTCAGAACCAGTGCAACATGCTTCCTAAGGCTAGTTTCAGCAAATAGCTTAAAAACTGAAAACCAGATGTTTTTGAAAGCAGTCCTGTCACTATGTAGCAATGAGTTCTCCTCCCACCCCACCCAATCCTTGTTCCTCTATTTGGCCCACTTCCACCTGGACTGGGAGGATCGAGCTCTTACTGACTCAGCTACAAGGGTGACAGCTGTGGCAACAGTGGCTGAAGTTATCTTGAGATCACAAGGACAGAGTCTTCTTCAGAGTTTGCTGATGGGGCAAAATTTACCTCTGGATCATTTTTTTTCTTTTGCAGCTACTTGGATTTATCTCTTGGGGACAGGAGGATTTCTCTTTTACTAGACTTTGTTGTCATTGTGTGCCTTCAAGACATTTGCAACTTTTGGTGACCCTAAGGTGAATGTATCATAGTTTTGTTTTTTCTTGCAAGATTTGTTCAGGGGGGATTTGGCTCTACCTTCCTCTGAGGCTGAGAGAGTGTGGCTTGTCCACGGTCACACAGTGGGTTTCCGTGGCTGAGCAGTGACTCAAACGCTGGCCTCCCTGTGTCTGAGTGCAATGCTGAAAACATGGCACCTTGAGGGCTCTTACTAGGCCTTGACATGGATTATTAATGAAACTGGTTCATCTTGATTTATATTTTATTACTGTGAAATGTTCAGCTAATCTGTATGTTATTAAGTCACAATAACGGTTAATTATTTGGAGGGAGAGGATTTGGGGAGGATCATGTGACTTTTATGCTGCTGCTGTAAGCTGTTTGGGACACAGATTTATCATGGAAGAACAGCATACAAGTAAACATGACGATGATCATGATGATACCACTCATTATAGTAATCAAGTACGGAATTTATTAGGTTATGGATAGTTGTGACTAAGCTCTGCCACAAATGTCATTTGAAAAATAAGTGACAAAGATGATTTGGCAAACAATATAATTTTATAACTGCTTGGGAGAAATGTAGGTTTTAAGCAAATGGTAGTATGGCCAAAACAACTAATTTGGTTCTAAATTTTCATTTCAATAACACATACCAATTAGCACATGTATAAGCTGGACTGGGATGATGATGATGACTAAATGTACTGAATGAAATAAGTAATAAAAACAGTAACGGGATTATACATCTCCTCTAACAGACAGTATCAAGAAGGGAAGCAGAAGTTCAGTGTCCCTATAATGCCACTTTCAAACTCAAATATTTTTTCTTCAGTTTGTATTAAGAGTCCTTGTTCCCTAAAATTATCCCTGCAAAGTAGCAAAGTGCAAGCACATCATAAAAATATTATATGTTAATATTATGAATAGTTTTTGGGTCTTATAAATAAGACATTCCACATATCCCAGAACCTCAGCCTCAGGCACAAGAAAAGATATTTTGGATTACTGCTTCTTGCCGAACAAAGAGGGGAGGAAATACTTTCAAAAGCCTTGAATGAACAAGTGTAACCTGGAGGCCTTCCCCTCCATCTGACGAGCAGAGAGGCCCAATTGTTATCCTCTCTGTGGGGCACTGAATGGACATTTAGACCTCCTCACTTAGTGCACTGTCATGAGGATGAAATGACTCACCCTTCCCTAGCTGATCTACATGCAGCAGGTGGTATGTGTATTGGGTGAATGGTATAGCTGGCGTGTGTGTATGTGGGAGGTTTCTACAGGTGTCTACATGGCCCTTGAGCCAAACAAGTTTTCCTGTCCTGTGCTCTAGTCTCTTTAAAGCCTTCTGCATGCCCGCATTAGAAGCCCACTCAGTTCTGAAGATCTATAGATATACCTGGCACCACAAAGTGATGGCAGTTCTATGCCATTTTTATTGTCACAGCTCCATACTATGGAATCCTGGGATTAGTCATTTTAGAAATGTACTTAGAATCCTCTGCTGCTGTTGTTATTCATTTATTTCCTGCCGAATAGTGGGAATCTCGGTGGCTTACAAATAACTAAACCAGTACAGATTAAAAGTATCCAAAAGTGTCAGAGGTATTATAAAATAGAGTTTTAACTCTACAGCTTGTCTGTTTTTATAATGACACTCAGGTTATTTAAAAAACAATCCTTAAAGTTACAACCATTTAGAAGTCACTAAAAGACAGTAAAAAATTAAAAAAACCCAGCAAGCCATTAAAACCCTATCACAGTCAAGTAGCAAAAGCCTGATGGAATAAGAAACTTTCCACTTGCCAACAGAAAAAGAGCAAGGTGGGAGCCACCTTAGTGTCTCACAGGAAGGGAATTCCAAAGTCTGTGAGCAATCACCAGGGTGGCCCTCTTTCCTCATTCCCACCCAACGTGACTGGAAAAGGCAGTGGGACAGACAAAAGGCCTGCTGCTAGAACTTTAGCACTTGACCAGCCCCATATAGCCCAGAACCAAGCCCTATGGGCCTTTACAGATAGTCACAGCCAGCTCTGCCAGAGAATCAGATTGTTTTTCCCGTATGACTGATGAGCTAGGGACAACTCAAACTGGATTGAACTCCCTCTTTGGATGAATTTCCCTTCTCTCTTCCTACTGGCCTAAAGAATTTAGTCCTGCCTTTAAAGACACTTCCTGATATTGGTATCTGGAGGACTGCCTACCTCCACCACTACCAAAGGCCCGTAACATTCCCCAGCGTCTGAGGTGTGCCAGGCCGGGTCTTTCCTGTTGTGCCATTGCTCACCACCCCTCCTACGTCTTTCAGGTGCCCACTGAAGTCCTTTTTAGGCCATTTCAGCCTTACGCTGTTCCAGTGCTGCTACTCCACTTTCAACATCCTGTGGAATCCTGGGGTTTGAGATTTCCAGAGGGCCAAGAGCTCTCTGGCTGAGAATCCTAACGGCCCCTCCCTCAACTGCAGACCCCAGGATTCCAGAGGATACTGAAAGTGGAATAATGGCACTATCACAGTCCAGTGCGGAAGTGGCCCTGCTGTCCCACTTCTTAGCTGGCGTTTAAACCTACCAGCTATTTGGCAGGCTTAGTAAAGTTGCCCTGAGAATGTATTTGAAGGGCAGGGCATAAATTTGAAATAACATTTGTTCATTAATATGCTACCTGAGTCAGTATGTTTCCTGGTTATGTAAAAAACCTGTTCACAAGAACGGGACAACGGGCGTGCCAAAGAGCATCTGCCAGCACCGAAATTCTATGCGGAAACCCCTGGAAAATTATAGGAGGCAGGCCTGACGCTTCCGAGTGATCCCTGTGGAAAATTTTCCACAGAAGGCTTCTCCCCTCAGTGACTTACTCGCTGACCTGAGGGGCCGGTTATCGCTATTTTGGCTCTATGACTCACACCGCCTCACGAGCGCACACGCGCCCAGGGAGCCTGCGCGGCCCCTTCCGGGTCTCGCACGCCGTCGAGGCGAGGGCCGCCTTCTTGGCTCCACCCGCGCCCCCCACCCCGCCGCGGAGGAGGAGGAGGAGGAGGAGGAGCTTCCGTCTCCGCGGGCTCTCGCGAGCGCCTTGCTTTTCCTGCCCGCTGAGGCGGCGGCGCTGTAAGGAGCGGGGGGGGCGGCCGGGTGTCTGTCTAGGCTTCGGGCAGCACTTCCGCTTCAGTTACCGCCGCCTTACCGCTCGGAGCCGGCAGCCAGGGGAGGGGCGCCGCCGGGGCAATAGTTGCCGCAGCCGCCCTTCCTCCTCCACCTCCTTCTCCTCCTGCTGTGAGAGCCCTGACCTGCGGGTGGGAGGACAGCACAGGACAACACGCCTCTTGTGAAACACACCGTACAAACACCACCACCACCACCAAGAGCCGAGCTTTCAGCCCTTTCCCCGCCCCCCACCCCGGCCCAGCCCCACTGCCTGAAGAAATAGGTGGGTAACCATCCGCCGGCTTGGACGGAGGGAGGGAGGGAGGAGGGAAGGAGGAGAATAGCTGTCCCTGTTTCCACGGGATCCTCCTTCCCGCGCAGCTCACGCATTGGCGGGAGATCTTGTCCCCCCCCGCTTTCGTATGCAACTAAGAAGCCATTTAGGGGCAGCACGGGAGCGTGCATATCGCCGCGGTGGCCGTGGGGAGGGGGCTGAGGAAGGGAAAACGCGCGGCATGAGAGGAGTCGCGCTTTTGGCGCTCCCTCTGAGCTGCTGCTCCGCCTCCCCGCACCCTGGTTTGCCTGTCTGAGGCGCGCGCGGGAGGAGGCATATTTAGGCCGCCACTCGGCCTCCCTTCTCCCGCCGCCGCCCTGGCCCAGGGCCGCCTGGAGGAGGCGGAGCTAAGCGTCGAAGGCGAGCAGGGCGGGCCGAGCCGAGCCGAGCCGAGCCGAGCCCGAGGCCGGAGGGAGCGCGCGGCGGTGCCGGAGAGCGGCCCTCTGGCTCCGCCTTCGCCCCCCCAGGATTCGTTCCCGCGGCAGGCGCGAGCGCCGAGGGAGGGCCGGCTCCTCCTCCGCGCTCTTGGACTTCCTCACAATTCTGGAGGCCGAGGCCGAGGCGGGCGTCGCCACGCCTTTTGGTGCCCTCGCTCACCCCAGCTGGCTTGGGCTTGGGCTGTGGAGAGGAAGGGGTGTGTGCGAGAGCGCTACGATTCCACTTTCAACATGCTGTGGAATCCTGGGGTCCGGCCCCTCCCGAAACGGCAAACCGCAGAATTCCATAGGATGTTGAAATCATAGCGCTATAACAGCTTTGTGCGGAAATGGCCAGAGAGAAACGAACTCTTCTGGAGCCCGGACTTCTTCTACCGGCACAGAAGGATAAGAGGTCGAAGCGGGGGGCCTCGCGCTCTCTCCCCCTCCTTTTGGAAGGGGTGTGTTTTCCCTTTAACCCCCCCCCCGCGTCTGTAAGTCCGTGGGACTGTGTACCATTTGTGCTGTTGTGAGCAAGAAGTGAGAGGAGAATGATAAACAGGGCAGTCTCGTTACTTTGCGGACGCTGGTGTGCTTCTGGCTCAATAAAATCCACCTGTGTCGCCTTTCTAGATTTGTCAGTCGGTCCCTGCTTAGGGTTTGCTCTTCAAACATCGACAGAATTCCGCGAATTTCCCCAGACAGGGTTGCCCCCGTCCTTCCCGCGGGTTGATCGTAAGACATCGTCTGCTGCGCTCCGAATTCCACTACCAGGCTTAGTACGTTCGGGCCGCTGTGCCTAAGGCCGTTTCCGGACTGGACTGCTCTAGTGCTGTTCCACTTTCAACATCCTGTGGAGTCGTGGGGTTTGCAGTTTAGGGAGCGGCTTCAAAGGCACACACCTCAAAGGCCCCTCCCTTAACGGCAAACCCCAGGATTCCATAGCACAGGATGTTGAAAGCGCAGTCATAGCGCTATAACAGGCTAGTGCGGAAATGGCCCGAGCCTGAAAGAGAGCGGAAGCGCACTGGGCTGTCGAGGGCGGGGTTGTGCCCAGCGCACGGGTCCTCGGATGTGAGTCCAGTGGAGTCGGCTTTTAGGTATGCGGGTGCGCGAGGTGGTAGCCTAGAGCAGTGGTTCTCAACCTGTGGCTCCCCAGATGTTCGTGGACTTCGGCTCCCAGAAGCCCTGAGCATTGACCATAGTGGCTGGGGCTTCTGGGAGCTGAAGTCCACGAACATCTGGGGACCCACAGGTCGAGAACCACTGGCCCAGAGGGAGCCGCCTCGGTGCCCCGCTGCGAGAAGGGCCAGGCGGGGGTCGCGGGCGCCCCTGCCCGGTTCCTCCGCGGGCACGTGCGGGGAAAGCGTCGGGCTTGTAAAGGGGAGCGGAGCCGTGGGTTGCCGGCGGGGCGGGGCGGGGGGCCGGAGTTCCCGGGCTGAACCTGGGGCTGGAGGGGGGGCTCCCGGGGCGGCGCCCCTGGGGTGGGTTGCCGGGGCGGCGGGGCGGGAGCTGCGCCCGGCCGCGCTGCAGCCGAGCCCTTCAGTGGCGGAGAAAGGGGAGGGGAAATGATGGGGGCGGCGGCGAGGAGGAGGCACAATTTTGGACCCGCCTCTTTCATTGATGAAATTTAAATTCTTGTGGTTTTTACCTCGTAGCCACTTCGTCGGAGTCATTTGTTTCCAAGGACAGATGTAGGAAGGATCGGGAAGCAAGCGGGCGGACTCCCACGCCGCGGAGAGACCTTAGGGATTTTTTTTTAAAAATAACCTTAAAACATCCTTTTAAATTACCAATACTTTGTAACGGACATCAGCTAGGGAGCAGCTGTTACACTGCAAACGGGCAGCAAGAACAAAAAAAGGCCTCTTGTTTTTCCGAGATCGTCTTGTGGAATTTTTTTCCCGTGTGTGTGTGGGAGGGGGGAGGAGGAAGGGCGACTTAAATTTTCTATATTTTGTAAAAGGAGAGTATTTTCATAAAGATTCAAAATGTCATCGTTGGCAAAAGGTAAGCCTGTTTTCGTTTTCGAAGTGCTTAGCGCTGCATGATGCCTGTGTTTTTAACCAGAGCTGTGCGAAGGCGCCACAAGCCGCGGCTGCGGAAGTGCCCTGGTGATGGTCCTTGGTGGAAGCCGCGGGGGGGGGCCGGAAAAGGGCAATCAATTGAGTTAATTAAGCTCATTCTACTTGGCTTCTGAGAGGGGGGTTGCTCAGGTGACAGCAGAAAGCCTCTGCCAAATTCTCCAGGGGCTGGCTTGTCTTAGCTTGTGTGTGTATGTGGGGTGGAAGAGGGGCTTTCTCTAATGCATAAAGGCTGCAAAACCAGACTGAGGCTGCTGCAGATGCTGGTTTTGAGTCTGGCAGATTACAGAATAAGTCTGTAGTTAGCAGTCTAGATTTTTTTTTCTTTTGCCTGATGCTTCTTGTTAACATCTTGGTATAAACATAAATAAGCATGTATAAATAATTTAAAGGTCTGTCAGTGCCATCATGATAGGTTCAGGTGATTTGGGGCATGCTATCATTCTGGTAGGTTATGGCTGTCTCCTTCCACTGTGTACGTGGGTTGATTCTCAGAATAGTGTGTTGCAAAACTGGGAATAGCCCATGAGAAGACATTTTATGAACATGGTGCCTTGCTGTAGCATTTTTTCCTATCTTTCAAGGAAATGATTCTTGCAACAGTATGTTTATTATTTTAAATGAAAGGATCTTTGTACCTTCTAGTATGCCCTAAGGGCTTGTTAGTAGAAGTACTTTGCAAACTGGTCAAACAGACAAGGCTATAGATAATTTGTGCAGAATACTTCAAACTGAGATTATAGATAGAAACATAGATCCTAACTTTTCTGGTTACTGTGCATGCCTATGCATTGTGTACTGTTTGTAGACATGGCTGTTAACCTTTAGGCAACCTGAAGAAAGAGGTAAAAGTAGAGTTAGCTGAACCTTGAAATCAGTAGCCTGAAAGAGATCTAGCTATAACTAATTAGCTCCATAGCAAAGAGCCTAGCATTTTCTTTTTATGTGTATTGTCATTTTTTTACCCCATCCTGCAAAAAGCGATTTTGCATTGTTTTATATATATTTCTTCAAGTGTAATTATTATAACGCCACAGGCATGGTAGATAGTCTTGATATATAAATCCTTCATGGGCCTGAAATGCATAAACAGTTGTGATTTTGGGGTGGTATATTCTCATTTGGAGATGTCAGGCCTGCATGGTGTTTCTGGGCTGCTGACAGTTTCTACCACTAACTGAAGAGAGCTGAGGTGTTTAGAATTCCACTTTTTGCTATTACTAAAATTATGTGAGACATTAGCTTGAAAAATATTGCTTCACATGTCCTCATAGTATGTCAGATTTTGCTTTCAATTTCATTTTAAAGAAATGGTCAAGAGCAGTTGCTTTTAAAGCTTTTACATCTTGCATCACAGTGGTTACTCTTGTCAAAAGAATTTGTATCCAACCGTGATAGAAACAAGACCACCTCATCTGAGAGGAAATTTGTATGTATACGGGTGGTTTTATTGTTATATATCTATTATGGTAAATTCTAAGATTGCAGTGTTGTTGGGAGTAAACACAAATGAAAAATCAAAATTCCATTAGTAGTTGGAAATTGCAATAGTACTGTTGACCATAAATGATAGCACTGCTGTAACTGTAGAACATGAATATGTTGGAGAGTGGTCATGGGGAATTAGGATAAACACAGAGCACCCACAATTACTATTAGCATGTCAGAAGTTACTACTGTGACCAAAGGTCACAGATAATCTGTGATGACTAGGCTCAGTAGGTGTTGGCATGTCAGACTTGCAGGAGGACGTAGGGATTGAGGGACAGTGAACAAGGAAGACATTGTAGAACATACAGAATGCTGTGAATTTATTTTAAGAAAGCGAAAATATAAAGCATATCATTGCATAGTTACATTAGGTAAAGGATGTGCCCAAGCAAGCAAGTTCTTTAGAGAACTGTGTTGTTCTTCTAATTTTATTGCAGTTCAAAAAACATAAGGGCCATCAACAACAAACAAGCTTCCATTTAAAGTAGTTACAATGTATTGCCTACAATAAGTTTGCAAATTGGCCTTAAGCTTGTAGTCTTGTATGTATATACCTGAGAGTTTTATTTATAAGCAGATATGTAAAATTAATATTGAAAGAAGCCACTGTTTATATAATGGCAAGTAACAGTTAATTAAGAAAAGCATGCTTAAACTCTGCATATTAATTGAGTGAAGACCTATGCTTTGTGTGATGCATCCCAAAAGTACTTGGGGTTACTTAGCTGTATTGCAACGTGTATAACTGTTATAACTTTGGTTTTTCTTAAAAAAAAGAAAAAGAAAAGTAGGATTACTCCTTGCTGTGCATAGTTTGACTCATATAGTAATCCACATGATAAAATGCTATCAACATTAGGTGAAATAATGAACTAAATTACATGGCAAAATCTAATTGGTAAGGCTTCAATAATATTCACAAGTTAAAACCCATGGAACTCAGTGGGATTTGGTTTGAAATAAACATGAATGTGAACTGGAATATCCTATTGATTTAAGAACAGAATGGTTCTTAACTGTTTCCCTAAAGTCAGTGCAACCTTAAAGTGCTGAATTTTGCGTGGATCATGGAAGTGGATGATGACCGGAAGATCTTTGCATTTGGAAAACTATACATCCCAGGATTTTGGAAAATGTGGTCAATAAAATGTACCTATTTGGAAAGTACACATAGAAAAAATGTATATATTAAAAATTCATACAAGCATTCCCTGGTAGTCCTCTTCTCTGGTCAACTTTTTTTTGCAGATAGATTCCATGCATTCAGTGCATTGGGGCACAGTAAAATTCTTTTTTAAGCTAGCTATTTTATTGTCACACTACTTATTTCTGAACTGAGCCATAATGTCAAGCCATGATTTGAGTGTACAGCATTTTGTTTACTCGTAAGCTAAGAATCAGCAGTGTGGTGGAGCATAAAGCTCCATCAGTGTTATATTGGGTGACACAGGACCTGGAGAAGGCAATGTTGCTTCCTTTATTCCAGCTGCTTGACTAGCTGGTCAGTGCCCAGGCACCTTCCCTTCCCCCGGCCACTGATTTGCTGGGAGCATGGTGCACTGTGGTCCATCAAGCTGCAGTTGCACCATGGGTAGGGTTGTGCAAGTAGGTAGTGGATACCTCTTTCTGCAACATCCATTAAAAGAGGGCTTCTCAGACTAACTGATGTGAAAGACAGGCATTTTTTTCCCAGCGTGCCAGGGACTGTATTTGAGCCCATTTGATACAGTTGCTTATCTCCCCCTGGAAACTCACCAGGAACCAGCAGCCCATAATCCTGGGACTGGCAGCAGGTCCAGGGACCACTACTTGGAGTGGCACTGCATTAAAGTACACAGGCTGGTATATATCACTTAGCTGACCTGTCTCCCCACCCCGGAGTCTTTATGCATTAGTTTTTTCTCCCTCTATGGGTCGCTGCTAATTGCAGTTTGTCATTGCATCTGAAGCACCAAACATTGCTTTCTCCTGACATGTCTGGATTGTAAACCACGCTCAGTCTTGTAGAGGTGCTTGTCTGAACCAAAGTTCTGTTGTGATTTAGAAGTGTGAAAGTAGATACAGTGTGTCTCAGAAGACTCATATGTGTACAGTAAATGCACGACTAGGGCTTGAATCATATAATCACAGAGTTGGAAGGGTCCCAAAGGCCATCCAATCCAACCCCTGCCAGTGTAGCAATCCACAGGTAAAGCATCCCTGATAGATGGCTATCCAGTCTCTGATTAAAAGCCTCAAACTGAGTCTACAATCTTTTGAGGTAGTCTGTTTGAGAGCCAACATGGCATAGTGGTTTGAGTGTTGAACGATGACCCTGGAGACCAGAGTTTGATTCTCTGCTTGCCCATGGAGATTTCACTGGGTGACCTTGGACATGTCACACACTCTCAGCCTCAGAAGACTGTAACAGGGTCACCTTAGAGTCTCTATACGTCAAAAATAATTTGAAGACACACAACAACTCTACTTTTAAACAGCGTTTTCTACAAGGAAGTTCTTCTAATATTTAGTTGAAATCTCCTTCCTTGTAATTTGATTCTGTTGGTTTGAATGCTGAATTCTGCAGCTGTTAAGAAACAACTTTATTTCACCTCAGTCTTCATATATTTGAAAATGATTGTACATTGCTTCTCAATATTATTTCTCCAGCTCCCTCAACCATTCCTTTCCAGACCCTTTTAACCCCCCCCCCCGGCTATCCTAATGATGCTCTTCAATTGGAAATAATTTCTAAAAGATGATAATTCAATGTTTTAAAAAAGCAGGTTCAGATCCTATAGAAAAGGTCCTTTTCCATGAAATAGCTCTTGGCCTTATACTAATCTGCAACATGTTGACTCATCAGGACTGGCCTATTAGAACTTTGCACATATGTCCAACTTTTTCCCCGAAATGAGTGCAGTTCCTTTATTAAGCAATAGTATTTCTTGTGATCTAAAAAAACAAAATCTGTCAACATAAACTCAATATTTACCATGTTTCAGTTGTTGATGCTATGACTTGTATCTCTTCTGATAATTGGACTGAATTGATATGGGCAAAAAGCAGAATTTACCTTTTCCTGGTAAAGATAGAATAGCTGAATGAATTCTTATACTTTTAATCAGTAATTTCAGATTGAAGGAGCATCTTTACATCTTTCAATCACTTTCCAAAGCTATTTAATTTTAATAGATACTGATGGAGGAATCCTAAGAATATGCAGTTTTGTGAATGATTTGGGGATTTTTAACATTTAATTCTTACTACCCCTCCAAAATGACAAGGAAGGCATGACTGTTAAAACAGATTTAAATTTATACAATAGGTATTTACTTATCCAGAATACTTTTCATATAAAACACCTATTAGTTACATTGTAGTATTCAGGCATACAATGCGTAGATGCAAAACCAGTGAATTAAAATTTGTGTTAATATGAACCCAGCTCTAAGCCAGCATTTTTAAAATTCTTCTGAAATATTAGCTCTCTTGTGATCCTTTGAAAACTGCTTCCGATGCACCCTCTTTTCTTCCCAACATCAGCAGTAGATATGGTTTTAGAAACAACGACATAAGTAGTTCTGCGAAGTGGGAACTTTTGGCTCTTGAAATGTTTTGGACTAGAACTGTTACAGCCCCTTACTGTTGCCAGACTAGAAGAGGCTGGTGGGCCTGAGATGTCAGTGGGCAACTGTTAACTTGAGAAATTGTGGGCTGAGGCTGAAGGGTCTTCAGTGAGAAAACCACTTTTCAGACATATGTGCATGTAACCTAATGCCTAGAAAGGAGGTTTTCAGAATAGCAGGATAGGAGGTTTTCTTCTGTTAAGCACTTTCAAAGTATACAAATGTAACGGTATTTCACACACAGCTTACCACTATACCTGGGTTGCGCTGCAGCACTGTGCCTACCTACACAATACAACTGGCTACTGTAAGCCAGCGTAGAAAAATGGCAACTCCAGTCTTCACACAAGAGTTGGAGAATGCCTCATGCCTCTGAATTCATGAAACGTATTAAGCAAACTAAATAACTTATGCATAATCTGAAAATGCTCTGGGCAAGAATTGTGAAACCAAGAAGTGCCCTTTTATGGAATTGAGAGTGTTGTAAAATGAAGAGCAAAGTTTGCATGTTGAAACAGTTGACTTCCTCATTCACAATTTCTTTTTGTTACCAAGAAAAGAATAGTAGTTTTCCATGAGTTTCTGAGACTGCCAACCTATTAAAGCATTCTTGAAGTATATCCAAGTCTCTGTTGACATAAAAAAATGATTGCATCCGTGTTGCTTGGGGGGTCAGATGTACCCCATCAAAGCCTTATAGCATTTTTTTCTAAAATACCTGGTGGAACTTTCATTTTGCAAGCAAGATAGATGGTTTAATGAAAATTCTGGAATTAACAGTACCCCATAGTAATGAATAGATAAAGCAACAATAATGAAGTATAGTGTCTAAGTGACCCTACTTATTTTTTCAAAAAATGAAATATTATCTTGTTAACAATTATATACTGTAATATTTAAAGAAATGTGGCTATAATTATTTTGAATTATCTGTAAAAGCTTCAACACATCCTACAGACCTTGCAGCACAATACTAGAGCAGTCTATGCAGTTACTTGAGTGGGAGATGCAAAATGTTTATATGAAACACATAATCATTTTTTTAGCAGAGTCTGTGAACCACCAGTCAACCATAACTCTTTTTCTGGCATCAACAATGGCAGGTCCTGCTGTGTCTGAGGCTGTCTTTCTCAGTGTCCTTCAGGGTGACTCAGCACAGGATATGGTCCTTATGGATGGTCTCTCCATCTTACATCTAAGCAAAACAACCATTTAGCTTCTAAGTGATGGAAACATTTAAGTAGGCTTTATTAACTTATCTTTGAAAAACCTATCCTTAGACACCATTTGATTATAAATTTGAAAATCATCCTTAAAAGCCATATGTTTGGAAGTCACTGGTTCACTTGGTGATCTAGTCTTTAATTTTGAAACATTAAAGGATAAACTCAGCTTTGGTATAGTGATCTGAAACTGCTAGATGGAGGAATAGGAGAAATTCATTCTTTTCTTGTCATAAATATCAGATATCCACCAGAAGTGTTCGGGGAATTTATTTCATCTAAGACCCCAGCCACTGGTGAAAACGTTATATGTTGTTACCTTTTGCTCTGTCTTGTTCTTAGTTTCCCAGCTGCTGTAGGTTGGTGTGAGATGTGGGAACTGTTAACTTTCAAAGATGACTATGAGGAACACTCAACACATTTTTGCAGAGTTGTTATTATGGACAGAGAAAACAAATCGTCTAGAGACCCTCAAGTTGTCATTAACTCTGGCTACCTGCTTAGGTTAGCCAACTATATATGGTTACCAACTATATTAGCCAATATAGCTACAATTGCAGTGACTAAAAAGATTGGATTAGAAAGTGTTCTGAAAAGTGATAGTTATGATGAAGAAAAACAGTTTTGCTGGATCACAAGTAAGCCTCTAAGAGAAGAAAAATGACTTAAAAACTTGTAAACTGTTTTTTTTAAATCTGTGGAGTGTTATTGATGTGAATGGCATGTTAAAGAAGGTGAGTTAAATTATGAGGTTTACTGTCAGATGATTTAGTGGTGCCCACAAACTTGGATAGCTTTAAAAGGGATGAATGAAGGAATGAATTCCCAGATTGATGGAGGAATCTTGCTTATCTCTTACCTCCAGTGTACAGAACCTCCATGTGCCAGTTAACTGGGGAATGCAGGGAACGGTGGTGTCACTCTTGTATCCTCCTAGTGAAGTTCCTATAAGCAGCTGGTTGGCCTCTGTGCAAATGGAACTTGGGCTAGCTAGGCTTTTGCCCTGGTTCAGCAGGATCTTTCTGTGTTCTTTTGTCTATTATGAAAATAAGTAATATACTGTATATTCCTCCTGTGCTTCTTTTTCTAATAAGAAATGGTTGTATGCTAAACATCTGTAGGCATTTAAGGTAGCTGAAGAATTTAAGTAGCCTTTTATGAAGTCACTTAAGATCTTATGTATATGTTTTTTCAGTTTCCTCCACTAGTCCTATAGAAGTGGAATTGATCGCTCCCCCTGGCTGTAAGAATTAAAGCATTTGGGTGGATGGTTATGAGTGGAGCTAAACCATATTATTTCAGTTCATACTTCCTCATGGTCAAGGAATACCTGAAGCATGAAATTGTGGAAAACTGACACTAAGTTTTTGTCACTGACCAGTTGATCCCATTTGTAGACATATATTTAACAGTGACCAAAGCAAGCCAAAGCAAGCTTTTGGCCTTCAGTGTGAAGCAGACTGGCAGACTGTCCAAGGAAAATATTACTGGATGTATATTCTGTCTACATTTGTCAATTAAATGCTTTAAAAAACAAATAAAGATGAGAGGGATGGACCAACTCACTTTTCATGTTGCTTGGTACCTGGATAATAATTGAATACCTTGGAGAGAAAAAATGCTTAAGGGAGGGCGAGGAGAGATGCAGACAAATTACTGGAACTGAGAATAGCATGACAGTTCATGGGCAGGTTTCTGTTTTTGTGCGGCATAATTTGTTGAGAGGAAAATTATATTGCTCAACACATATGTAATGTTTGGCACTGGATTGCAGAATGGCCTGATGTTATTCCCCCAAGACAGCTGTTAACTTCCATTGCTTAGTCAGTTAATAGTTCAGTGAAAAAGTATGTTTTGCCTTTTGAAAATCATGTGAAAAAGAAAAAAAGTGCTTTTTAATATAGTTTAAAATTCTATTTCCACCCTGAAAGTACTTTGTTCCTACCACGTAAATCTACCCACTAAAATTAGCTTTGTTTTCAAAACAGATTTTAGCAAAGCAATGTCTCAGGCCGGTACTTCCCCATTCCAGGAAGCAATTAGACAAGAACTGGAATATTCCATGAAAGTGGAATTGGACAAAATACTTACAACTGCACCACAGAATGAACTGGAGGTAGGTACTGGAAGAAATAAAGTTAATGAAGAGAAATGCTTTTGATGTGAAAATCAAATTAGGGTCATGTTTGAAATATGGGCCACTTGATGTTTTCATGTTATGATCTGGATAAATGTCCAGATGGATGAATAAAAGAGTGGCAGTAGAATTTAAAGTTAGCCCTATTTAGGAAATGTGTTGTTTTTAAGGATTAGTGTTCATAGAATTGTATGTAGGAATCAAAACAAATAGAGGGAATACAAAGTTATCTTGCATGCATTGTTGATCAAAATAGTAATGACATAGAGCTAAATGAAATGGCATGCTTACTGAGCTGTGTAGTGGCAGAGCAAAAGTGCATTTTTTTCTCTTCAGCCACTAGGCATGCCTCCTGTAGTCTTGGCTCCAGTGCCACAGAAATCTAGGCTTGCATATAGCAGTTCAGCAGGGCAGACTTCATTTTCCCAAGCTCCACAAAGTACTAGTAAGAAGTGCAGAGAGGCTTCAAATGGCAGATGAGGTTCACTGTTAAGGCAAAATAATATTTTTAGGCAAAAAAGTTCTTTAGCTTCAGAAGGTTGCTAAAAAGGCCTAACTGGCTCTGATGACTATCCCTTACTGATGGAAAGAACATATCTGGTATTATTTCCCTAGTACAAGATCTGTTAAAATTGATGCATAAGAGTTCATCTTTGTGTGACTGACACATGACCCATGATAGTTTGTGTTTGCTCTCTTCTTCTCTCTGTCTCTCTCTTTTAGCACACTAAGAAAGACCTTGAAGGGTTTAAAAAGCTCTTTCACAGATTCTTACAAGAAAAGGGACCTTCTGTGGACTGGGGAAGATCCAGAGACCTCCAGAAGACTCTGTAAGTTGCATCAATATGATGTGATTAATTCCTTTTGTAATTGATCTCATTTTGTAATGTTAAGTATTCCACCAATCCAGAAAGCTTCAAGACTTTGAGATGTGAGTAACAAACATGCAAAATGACTGGAAATAACCATTCTTCCATCAGGTAATGTATTTCTTCTTTGCTTCTCAAACCAGAACTGAGAAATCACACTGCACACAGTAATTCTTAATTCACAAAAATAGGAGCATTCCTTGATTATTTAAGAGACATTTGGGCAACGTTTGAAACTTGCTTCTGGATACTGGAGATGGTTTCCAGTTTGGCCATGCCCTGGAAATGAGGAATGTCCACAGCAGGAAGCTAATAAACTAAATGGATATCAGGTCTTGCATCAAATACGGATCTTGTCATTCCTCTTACTATCCACCATCTGATAAGACAGTGAAGGTTATGAAATCAATTTCTGTAGACCAGCTTTATCTGAAGATATTCTCAGAGTACCTCAGAGTAATAAGTATGTATAAACAACATGAGATTTGAAGGTTTTTCTAGGGATAATGTTCAAATTTCTCACAGAAAATTCCTTCCCTTGCAAGTTCTAGCACTGTCTCTATATCTCGCCATGCTTTATGTTTTTGTTGGATGTCAAATTGAAGAGGTGGAGTGGGTGGACTGCCAATTGTTGGGAAGTGCAACCAGACCTAAATAGACTGGGGGGGGAGAATATAACTGTAGAAGTCTGTTTTGTGGACTGGAAGAACCTGGGGATGCAGTAATTCTGATCTATCCTGCAGCTAGGTAGTGTGTGACTCAATAGTGTGTTTCTTATTGACAGCAAGGCATTGGCTTAGGGAAAATATGTTTGTTTTCCATTATTCCTGGTGTATGCCTTCATTCTGAAAAGCAGATGCTTGGTCCAGGTAATCCCAACACTTTTTCCTGTTGTACTTTATGAAGGTAACTACCTATTTTGTGTTCAAACCAACAGTATGGCATAGCTAGGTATTACTAGTGTAATGCAATTGAGAGTCAATGTTATTATATTGGTCATTCATGACATTTAAATCTATTAAACTATTTCTTATTGTTTATAGTGTTGTTTAAAAAAAACAATAAAAAAAATCAATGACCCATGAGTTTTCATCTACCACAATAGCATTTTGTGATGTTTATGTAGGCAGTGTAATAATTTGAGATCTTTAATGTGTGCCATCAGTCATCTATTTGTGGATTTAAAATAATGGCTTGTGATTCTCACGTACATCTTATTTTTAATTTTGACTGCTGTTCTGAAAAAAAAATCAAGTAGAATTTCATTTATATCTACAGAGCAATTCCTAGATGAAAATAGGTTTCCCCTTTAAAAAAGAAATTTTAAACAAAACACTTTGAATCCTGGAATCTGCGTTGTAAAAGAAAAGGTAGCTAGAATTTAGGGGTTGTTTAAGCCTTATTTGGAAAGTATGAACTATATCTCATTCTCATAATTAATCAGTGTATTCATGGCAAATGATTGTTCCTTCAAGGTAAAGAGCATGCTATATTGCTTCTTAAATTGCTTGCAACTATGTAGATAGTGTTATAGATCTGCAAGTGTTTTTTTTAATTGGAAAGCAATTTTTAAAAGTTGCTCTCTGTTGTACTGACTACTTAGCCAGTTACCCTTCAGGATGTGATAGGCACAAAGAAGAAAATCACTGGGTTGCCTGTAGTGAACTCTCTGGACTATTTGCATCCTCTGCTAGTGCTTTTGTACCACTATTAGTACTTCATAGGGACTTTGTATCTGTGGGATCTATGTGTGTGGAGCATTTAAGCTTTACTTCATTGGAAAGCACCTGTGTGCATGTTAAAACTACAACTGCTCACTTTTAAAAAGCATTAAACTTTTAAAAAGGCTACCTTACTGTATTCAGATTCAAAAAGGTTGAGAAACATGTCTCTAATCTTACTCTGTTTACAAATTTTTATAGCATTTTTCATATCTTCTATAAACTTTTAAACATTTTTAACCTGTACTCAATCATTTTACTTACTTTCTTGCTTTTAAAATATGGTGTGTACATTGTTCATAAATCTCTCAAAGCTACATCCACTGTCTCAGGACAGCTAGGAACTTGTTTTTAATCTAGCTTTTAATAACATGTGCAAACTAAAAATACAGTGGTTCTTCAACTTTTGCAAGGATTGTGGTGCAGGGTCCCTGCAAAAATGGAAAAGTCACAAATATTTTAACCCCCCACTGCCAATATACACGCTACAGACTGTGCTGCTGCAAAAATCTCCACCTTGCTTCCAGGCCACCTCTGCCAGACCTCCTTTGCTTCTGCTGTCAGTCTCCAACTCTTCAGTGTCATCATTCTTCTCTTGAGGAGAAGGAAGAGAAGGAGAACGTGTGTGTTTAGGACTGCTGCCTTGCATTAGCCCTTCTATCTTGACAGTTATAGTGGTGTATCCTTCCAGCATTTGAAAAAATTCACAGCCCTTGGCTAGAAAACTCTCTGTTGTAGCAGACATCTTTTTTGTTTTTGCTCACTCCAGTATCCTAGGCCTAGTATCTTTGAAATTTAAATAGTTACATATTTTTAGTAAGACATTTTATTCCTGGTAAAGTACTCATGCAGTACCTCTAGTGTGCCAGTCCTTCTTGGGCAAATTTCTCTGCTTTATTGCAATGTAGTTACGTCACAGTGGATGACTAAGAAAGTCTGCGCTTATGGAAAAGTTTTTCCTTCCTGCTTGCGTGGGACGTGACACAAAGTTGATTTTAAATATTTACACTTCCACTTGTAAAACACCTAATGCCTTTTCCTTAGATATTGTCACCTGAGGAATGGAAGTTGTGCAATATAGAGTTGCTGAATCCATTAAAGTCTGGGTTGTCTCATCTTTACATCCTCCTTCCTTTTAATATATCCTTTTAATATATACAATACTGTCTGTTTTTGCTTAAATACACTTGTATGTTTTCATGAAGATTGTGCTTTTAAAATATTAAAATTTAATTGCAGCTGCAAGGGAGAGTAACATTGATATGCAGCATATGTGGGGTAACACACCATAACTTCACTGAAGAATTGAAAATGTGATAGTTTTGGTTGGATAGAGATTTTGGTGAAAGCCTTCGTTCTGGTTGCTGGAGCACACTGGAAAGAAAACCTGTTGACTTCAGCAACTCATGTGGGGGTGGGGTGAGATAAATCTGAACTCCACTTCAGGCACTGTCCTGTTTGTTGCCCTGAGACTTCTTAAGATCTTGCCATCCTAGTTGTAATTATAGGGTGCCTCAAATGCACATACCTCCTTAAGGCTAAGCCAGTGCCTGAAGCAGTGTTGCCTGTGGCAGCAAAGATATTTGTAAACAAGAGGATGGATCTGGTTGAACAGCCCAGATATCCCTCCTGGTCCTGAAGCTAGTGGTCGCTGTTCATCCATGGCATAGTTAAGCCAACAGAACAGCCAGGCAGATGACTGAAAGATGGTGTGGGATGGAATGGGATTGGCAGGAGTAACAAGCAGGCTGCAAGTGAGGCTCCTGAGAATGAGAGTCACCTGCAAGGGTGAAGCAGGCTCTAGGAATCAAAATTCTTACAGTCTGTATTGAAACTGTCCCTCCCATGTACTGATGGCATTGACAGCCTAGAGTAGAGCTTAGAAACGTCACTCATCAGGATTATAACTCCATACAGACTCCAGTCCATGGGTATGGATTCTTGAAGGTCTAGCTCCAAAAAAAAGGTTACTTTCCCAAGCTCTAGGGCAGACCAGCAGGCAAAGCTAGTGTTCGTGAGTATTGCAGCAGTGCTGCAGAACCTTGTGATGTGGAATTCCCATTCCTCTTACCAGAAATTTCACAGTCTAGTCTCTTCCCTTTCTGGGAGTGTCTTTGGAAGTTTTTATGTTTATGTTCACAGTAGATAAGTTGTGAAAACATTTTATTCCCAGTTTCATATATAGAACTCATTAGTGTGTATTTCTGTGCATGTACAAGTGGACTTCTCAGATATGTGTCATGTGCCTACATACATTTCTTGGACATTAAAGCCTTGATTTTCTTGGAACCTGGTGATTTCCACAAGACCATTCTCAAAGACATCTTGTTCCCAAAAGACATCAAAGTAATCCTGCTACATACTGAATATGAGACTGGAAAAAAAAATGTATACATACAGGTGCCTCTCAGTTTACATTGGGCTTGTGTTCCTAGATTTGCAATTTATGTAGATTTGAGTTGCCAGTCCTGTAGGAATCATTTGAGGCTGATGGCTGCCTTGCCACTAGATGGCAGTTCCTCTTCAGAGGAGCACACAAAGGGCAACTGGTAAGAACAGTGTAGTTCTGCTATGTCTTCTCCAGAAGGCTTCTCACATGGGGAAAGACCATCAGAAGAGAGAGAGGGGCAGCATATCATCTGCTGTGTCTTCTGCAGCAGATGCAAAGGGCAAAGCAGGAAGAGGGCAGCGCATTTTAAGTATATAGTTCTCCCTCCACATTCACAGGTTTGACATCTGTAAATTTGATTATTTGTGAGTGTGTGTGTCTCCTCCCATTCTCCTCCTCCCCCCATTGCCATGCATTTTGCCTCACCTCAAAGAACTCACACTGAGGCAAAACAGAAAGGAAAGGAGGGGGAAGCTTGCGCGAGCCATCAGTTCCCCTCTCTGGAGCTCCCGCCTTCCTCTTCCTATACAAAATGGAAGGGAAAGGGGTGGGGTGAGGGAAAGCTTGTGTAAGCCTTCCTTTCCTCCCTCTGGAGCTCCCCCTGCCATTCCTGTGCATTTTGCCCCAGTGCAGAGAACTTGTGCCAAGGCAAAATGGAAACGAATAGGTGGAGGGAAGGCCCGTCGGGCAAGTTCTCTTACTTTCAGTTTAGTTCACCTTCTAAAATAATCTCTGCCACAAAATAATTGCTGCAAACGTGCCTCTGCTCTGACTACATTATTTTTTTACAGTTCTTTTTTTAATGATACCTTAGGAAGAAGTATAAACTTAAGAGGTATGAATCAGGTTAACAGTACTTCAGCCATATGTGAATAAATCTTAAAACAGTTGTTCTCCTTTCAGATACAGCCCTATGAGAAGATAAAAGCCAGGGGTTTACCTGATAATGTTGCTTCAGTTTTGAACAAGCTGGTTGTGGTGAAACTCAATGGTGGTTTGGGCACCAGCATGGGATGTAAAGGCCCCAAAAGCCTTATTGGTGTGCGAAATGAGAATACCTTCCTGGATCTGACTGTTCAGCAGATTGAGGTAAGTTGCTTTGTGCTGGTCTTCTCTTGGTTACAAAATCTTTGCAGTTCCATGTGCTGTCCAGAAAGACAGATCAAATGCTAAAAAAAGTCAGTGGAAAAGCAGCATAATTTGTTTGCCTCAATGAGAGTCAGTTAAATATCCGTCCTGTATACCTCTGATTCTTCTATCTGCCTTGAGGAATGTTAAGATTGGCCATGCCAGGCTGTACTGATGTATCATTGCTTTTTTGGCACAGAGCTGCTATTTCATCTGAAGCAAATTTTGGGGTTCCTCCTTGGGTAAAGCATCTGAAAATATTGAGGGAAGAAAAAAAGAAGAAGATTACAGAAACCAAGGCTTTTTGTTCTTAATGAAGTGAAAGAGGATTTGCACACCCCTCAAGAGGCACAGGGTATGAAACAAACCCATAGGTGCCAGACCAAAAAAAAGTTAAAATTTTAAACAATCCAAAATGTGTACATTTCAGGAGGCTGTCTTCAGGGATACTGACATAGATCTCTGCTCTTTTATTATTTTAAATTTATTTCTGTTCTTTTGGTATGGTGCTTAGAACTGTTTTATAAGGCACACAGAAGTTTTGCTAAATAAATATATAAGGAGAAAAATTGTGGAGCAAAATCCAGCCTATGCAAGTGCATTTCTGCTTGCATAATGGGACTTACATTTTTCAAAATTATTGATAGTAGCAGTGGTCATGGCCCTTCCAGTTTGGAATGTGAGCCAACAAGTTGCTCCTGAGACTGGTCTGCAATCTCTGGACAGATCAGTGGCAGCAATAAAAAGCCTTTAAAACTTAAAGCAGACATAAGGCCCCCAGGAATTAGGAGTGCCTCAGAACCGCATCACTTGCACACATTTTTTTGTGCTGTCCTGTTTATCCTCAAATTCCAGCAGCTCAGAGAAGAGTGAAGATCAAAGGAGGACAGCAAGGGTGGTGACCTGCCTGGCTGAGACAGAGTAGAGGAAGGGACCTTCCCTTATTCAGAGATCAAGTGCTGTCAAACCTCTTGAGTTATAAGTGGCAAGTACTGAATAACATTAAAATCAAAGGAAACTCTATAGGAAACTCTTTCTGGAGTGATGTATTGGATGCAGTATTTTGTTTGTCTAGTTAATGGGATTCCCAGCAGCAACACACGCTTTCACTTTTTTATTAAAATTTTCATTTGTGGTAAACAAAAGAAGGAGAAGGGGGAGTGAGAGGGAAATTTATTCCTCTCTCCTTATTTTTCCTTTTTGTATTTGTATTAGGACTTCTTTTCTTTCTTTTTTTTAAATATATAAGCTTGTATACCTTTTGATTAATTTTGGATTGGATTATCTTTAGACGGGTGAACATTTCTGTGGGTAATATTTCATACTGCAGAGTATCACTGTCTTTCTGTTTTTTTGACCCCTTTTTTTTTTGCTTGATTCTTTTTTGCTTTTTACTGCTTTCATTGACTCTTGTGTATATGTTTTGATTGGGAATTCTGGAAGAGATACTGCCAAAACTTTAGGTGCTGAAGCATGATAGTCAGATGTGACTGAGACCTGCCTGAAGGCTGTTTGTGTTTGGAAATATGGACTGAAACGCTGGGCAGTGTCTTAATACTGATCAGCAAAAAGCACCACCTGGCAAGTGTTGTGGACACCCTCTTTAAATATAGAATCATAGAATCATAGAAATGTAGAGTTGGAAGAGACCACAAGGGCCATCCAGTCCAACCTCCTGCCATGCAGGAAAACCCTCAAAGCACTCCCGACAAGTGGCCATCCAGCCTCCGCTTAAAAACCTCCAAAGAAGGAGACTCCACCACACTCCGTGGCAGCACATTCCACTGCCGGACAGCCCTGACCGTCAGGAAATTCTTCCTGAGCTTCAGGTGGAATCTCCCCTCCTGCAGCTTGTATCCATTGCTCCTTGTCCTGGTCTCAAGAGCAGGAGAAACCAAGCCCACTCCCTCCTCAACATGATATATTTTATATATTTTTACTCCTTCCCTCCTTCCTCCTTTACCAGGTTCCCCCCCCGTCGCTCTCTTTTCTTTTTCTTTCCCTTCTTGGCTCTTCCTGCTCTCTCTTGGACACCCCCCCCCATTTTCTTTGGATCCTTTTTGAATTTGAGACCTCTGAATTTTTTTATTAAATTTTTATTAAAATTTTCTGTGAGAGATTTCTTGAGGTTTTTTAAAAAAATTATTATAAGGAAAAATAAACAAAAAAATACATAATATGATTAACATAAAAGTGAATGGAAAAATTACCAAAAAAAAGCTTACATTTCTTTTTCTCTTCAAACCTATTTACATAATATTACTTATTCAATGTAGTATAAATCATACTGATTATAATTTTTGGTTATATATATCTGACTCTCTTTCTCATTATACCCATTGTTATTAATTATTCCCATAATTAACATTTTCAAAATGCACTATTAGTAATTTCTTATTTCAATCCTTTTCAAACTAAATTAAACCTGTTATTACTACTAAGTATACTCCGTCCCCAGAGCTAATTATACCTTGAATTACTCCACCTTCCAAAATCGTAACTCTTCTTGTGGAGGTGTGACACCTTCCTCTTTTACTAACACTTTTTCCACAAATATCTTCCATATTGCTTCAGAATCACTCCCTTTCATTATTCTTTTTTTGACCTTAATTCCATGTGTTAACTTATCATTAATTGTGATTTTCCACACTTTTTATACCAATCCTCTGTTTGAAAATCTCCTTAAATTTTCCATTTTCTTGATATAATTAACTTTGCTGCAGTTAATACATTTATAATTAGATCCTTCATTGCCTGGGTACAATTAACCAAGAGATCTCTTGAGTTTTGAGATCTCTATCCCCCATTCTTTCTCTTTCTCTCTCTTTTTGAATGGGAAGGAAGAGTGTGAAATTATAGAAGAAGGAAGAGGAGAGGAAGGGAAGAACAAAGAGGGAACAGAGAGAAGAGAGAAAAGAGAGAGGAAGGGAGACAGAAGAAGAGAGAAGGAAGAAAGGAAGGAAGAAAACCTAAGTAAGGAAGGAGAATGAGAAGAGTGTGGAAAAGAGGAGGTGCTAGGAAGTTAAAGAATGAGAAGAGAATGTTGAAGGTTAGTGGATGTTGTAAGGACAATGATGGTTGGAGTGAAAATACTGTTGAAAAACCAGGAGATGCAATGAATGCAAGCTTGAAGAGGCTTGATGGAAGAAAGGACCCCGCAGTATATGAAGAGATTTATGGAAGAGATGAGGGACTTCAGAAGAGAAACTGGGAACCATCTGGATGATATGAATACTAAATTCAGTGTTGTTCAAGGTAAACTGTCAGGTGAAGAAAGATGTGAAAGAAAATAAAGAAGAAATCCAAATGCTAAAGAGAGAAATTCAAGAACTGAACTCTTAGATGAAAAGACGATTGGACTAGATGGATTTGGCTGAGCAGAGAAAAGAGAGCTGGTTGAGAATTAGAGGAGTGCTGGAATAGCAGAGTGAGAGCATTAGAAGGGGAATAACAAAAGGGGCAAGAAATCTAGAGTAGGAGAAGGAATATGTTGACAAAGAAATTGTCATGATTTATGGAGTTAACTCTATGACTGCCAAAAACAGTACTCTCCCAAGAGAATCATAATTTGTGAGAAGAACTACAAAAGATAATATTCTGGAGATCAACTATAATAAGGGAATTAGAATTGAAGGGAAGATAGTGTTAATTCTGAAAGAGAATCGTGCTCAATTATTAAGAAGGAAGGACTACACCTTTTCAGCTGAAATATTAAAGAGAGAAAAGATTCCCTTCCTTTGGGACAAATTAGAAGGTGTAAATTTTTCATTCAAAAGAGAGATAGGATTAATTCAACTGATAAAGTGAAAGACTTTATGAAGAGGGTAAAAACGAACTAGAGAGATCTTGAGGAACTCCAGAAGAGGAGGACAATATAAGCTTATGTTTTGATCTCCAAGAGGAATCCAGACGAGAGATGAAGAGAGAGAAGGTCTGAAAGAAGAACTGTGTGGAGAAGACTAAAGAAAGAGAGGAAATACATTTGTTGGATTTGGACATTTCAGAGAAAGTAAGAAGACAGATTTAAGAAACAAAAAGGGGAGGGGTTTGAAGGAGGTACTTAACAGAAAGGGAGAGAGAGGAGGGAGGGTGGAATAGAGAGAAGGAGGAGGGTATATTTGTAAAGGAAGACTAAGATGATAAAGTCACAAATTAGGTAAATAGTTAATAAGTTAAGATAATAAAGTTAATATTTAAAGTTTTAAGTAATGGAGTATAAATGTTTTACATGGAACGTGAAAGGCTTAAATATACAAAAAGAATGTAAATTAGTATTTCAGTACCTGAAGAAATTAAATATCAGTGTTATTGTTTATAAGAAACTTATCTAAAAAAATTCTAAATGGTCAATGCAGAAAAAACTAGAAGAGGAATTTGTATCAAGAGGACAAAGTGAGAATAATGGGCTGGTATTGTATGTTAAAGACAATCTTGAACCAAGTTATTTTTTTCAGATGAAAAAGGCAGACATGTGGTGGTTAAGATCAAATACAGTAACACAGTAATATCAGTAATAGTTGGAATTTATGTGGTAGTTAGTGAAAGATGCACATTTTATAAAGAACTGAAGGCATTACTTTTGCAAATGCATTTTGAGAATTGGATTATATTGGGGGATTAAATGAGGTGGTTGAACCCCAATTGGATAGGCAATTGAGAAAGAAAATTAAAAAGAATTAGGGAAAGTTAGCAAAGAAATTTTGAAATTGTAGAAGAAATGTAACTAAGGGACATATGGAGAACAAAAGAAGATAATAAAAATGGGTTTATATTTTTCTCAGATAGTTATAACTCATAATCTAGGATAGATATGATCTGGATCTCCAAGAATTTGATAAATAAGATAAAATAGATATTTTAGCAAAGTTCTTATCAGACCATAGCCCTTAAAGGAGGACAGCGGAGGTTGAAATGGAGATTAAATGAAGAATTGCTATATAGAGAGGATTTGGTCAAAGAATGTAACAGAAAACTTAAAGATTACTTTGAATGGAATATGAAGTGGAAGATAGGGTAGTTTGTCATACAAATGAATATTGAGTGGAAAAGAAAAAAATAGGAAAAATTGTACAAAATTGCAAAGAACTACAAAATATTTGTAGTGATGTTAGCCAGAAGCTTAAACATTTCTTGGAAGATCACATACATGAAGACCAAAATGGGTTTCTCCCTAAAAGACAAATATAATATGAGAACTTTGCTTGATATATTGGAATATTTAAATTATCATAATGAAATTAAAGGACTTCTGATATTTCATGCTGTACTAAAGGCCTTCAATAACCTTAATGGTTTTTCCTATTTAAAATTATGAAAGAAATGAGTTTTGGAAAAAAAAAAGTGTGGATTCAGTCTATTTATACCTATTAGAAAGTTAATAATAAATGGAAGTGCAACAGATTATATAAAAATTGGAAAAGGAACAAGGCAGGGATGTGAGCTTTCACCATTTTAATATTAGAAAATTTATGTTGGGACCTAAGGAAGAACAAAAATATTAGAGGGACTCATATTGGACCCAGACTCATATTGATTAGGCAACCCATATGGCTACTCTGGTCAGTGATAGCAAAAGCCACTCAGGGTTCCATGAGAGTCAGTAGAGCTCCACTTCTCTGTTCTCCTCCTGGGGGCCATGGTTGTCTCAGTCTCATAACTGGAAACAGTTGGAACAGATCAAAATAATTAGCTTTGTCCAAGAAACCTGGAGCTGATTAGCCACCCTAGCAGGCAGCATTAGGAATAGGGTAGTAGTTGTGACTAGAGGAAGTCAGTAGTAGGCTTTTTTCCCCCAGGTGTTCCATTCATCTGAGAAAATATGGGATTCAATTACTTTTTTAATTACTCCTTTATCACGTCAGGGTTTTTTTCCCCTCAACCTTTTTTTTCATATGCAAGTGGATCCAGAACACATAGGTCATCTCTCTCTAAAACCTTTGCTCATATCATGAGGGTAGCTTTGGAAAACGGACTTGGTGGGTAACAATCAGAATTCTGAAACAGCTGACATTCAGAAGTTGGAGGAGGCGTGGATAGACACCTCTCAGTTGCTGTTGCCTTCGCTTCTTCTCTGTTTTTTTTGTTTTTTTGTTTGTTTTTTGGGTATTTGTGTAGCTGTGTGGTAAGTCACTGCAGCCACCTCCCTCCTTCTGTTTTAAAGCTTTACCTCCACAGTATAAAATAGCAGTAAGCATATGGGCCACTGCCTCCCCTTTGAGAGGGTGGAAGTTGCCATTACCTGTTGTAACAGCATTGCCTTCCCATGTGGTTCAGCCTGGCCTAAAAAGCCTGGATGTGGAGTTGGGGGAGGGCAGCAGCAATTCATGCACAAATTTGGAGAAGTTGCGCTAGGGAAGAAAATAGGGACAGGAGGTGCAGACATGGTTAGTCATTCTGACCAGAAGAGGAAGACAATCCTGCCATTGTAAGCAAGCTTGTGGACTCCTCATCAAGAAATGCGTGTTTTTCAAGAGCAGGCTCTGTGCTACTTCTAGGTGACACAGCAAAGGTATTTCAGTGTCTGTTCCTTCTGTCTTTAAGTTCAAATGATTATTTTGTCCGTGCCAGCCGAGCACATCTTGATAGAGGTGTACGTTGGTTTTTTAAAGCTTTTGTTGTTACTTTTACAGTGGAATTATGTCTCTCTCTGTCTTGCTCTGTTTCCATGCATTCCTAGTTATGCTATAGAGGGATGACATTACAGCAGAATTTCAGTGATAATGTAGAAGCAGGTTAGGATATACTTTATCATGTCACAACTAGTGGAAAGGGATACAAATCAAGGTAGACGTCTTCCATCAAATGGGTACTTCCAGCATGGTTACTGCATCTTTGTGTGTGGGTTTTTTGGAAGGTGAGTGATTTCAGCTTTGTTACTTTGTATGCCAGTGGAGTGGTGTGAAGAATGTTTAGCTGATTCATGTTGCAACATACTGCAATATCTTGATTTTATTAATGCTATTGCATGGGCATTGGAGACATGTTGATTTGGAAAATTCAGTGTGGCACAATTATTTTGATGAACGATTTAAAAAAAAATTGCTGTAATGTCTGATTAGAGGATTTCTCGAGTGTCTACAAAGATACTTACTTGAACAGTTGTATAAATGTTCTTCGTGGTCTCTGTGCCTCACACACTAGGAGCTTTCGCGTGTGCGCGGTAGCGTTCAGAAGATTCTAGAGCTTAGTAGCTTGGCGGGAACCCTCCCCCATGCCCGTACAGTGACTAGGTTGTGGGGAATAGTGACATGTATCTCTTTTTAAGTGGAGTATGTTTTGTTTTCTTGCACTACAATTTTATATCTAGAGATTCACACTTGTGTACAAAGATGTGTGTTTTCGTATGAGAAGCTGGCACAAAGTGTCTTCTCAGAATAACCTGTCTCCTTTGTTTTGCATAAAATGTATCCCTCCACATATTCCCAAAGTGAATCAAAGTATGAGAAAAGAGAGTGTACTAATCACTTTGTTCTCTTGCATTCTGTGTGTGGAGGACAACTTTCTGAGTGGGAGAAACTCCACACAGTATTGAATGCTGGGAAATCAGTGTCTTTGTAACTCTTCTGAAGATGCTGTCTTAAGTTGCCGTCCACACTTGGAAGGTGAAAGAGATGGGAGTGGCTTAGGGTGGCCATTGTCACCACCATTGCCTCTTCCATCATTATTTTAATTTGCTTTTGGAGTGCCAAAGTCTAAAATCTTGGAGTGCCAAAATCTAAAATCTGCTTTTGAAATAAATAAGAATTACAAAAGAAAGAGGAAGCCTGAAGTGCTTAACTGAATCTGTTTTCACAGCATCTAAATAAAACCTACAATACGGATGTTCCTCTAGTTCTAATGAATTCTTTCAACACTGATGAAGACACAAAAAAGATCTTGCAAAAATACAGCCACAGTCGTGTGAAAATCTACACTTTCAACCAAAGCAGGTATGACTGCACTGCCATTTTTGGTCCCAAAAATATGATGCAAATCAGGCAAGAGCAAAGTAATGGCCTTCCAGGTTGTTGAACTTCAGCAACCAGCATTGCTCACCATTGCCTGTGTTGGCTAGGGCTGATGAGAGCTGCAATCTAACAACATCTGTAGGGCTGCACTTTGACTGCACTTGCTGTAAACAGCAAGAGTGTGAATGTCCAGTAGATTAGCAGTAAAGAGTCTATTGACTGTCTAAATTGTTAGAATTTTAAAACTAAGAACAAAAAAAACACATAAAAAGTTTGTATAGAAACAGCCAAGCCAAATAAAATAGTAAATGCAAATTTGAGAGGGGTTATTTCAAATCAAGTGATAGATACTCCATGGGATGGTAGCAGAAGGGCAGTGAGTCCTGAACATGGTCTTTCATATTTGGGTGTGGTGCAGATTAGTTGTAACCAATTTTGCCATTTACATTTTCTGCTAATAAAGTCTATTTGAAATGTGAAAAGGGAAAGTTAATGTCCAACCTTTTCTGCCTCCTTTCTGCTGGAGAATTAGAAACAAGTGTCCAAGGACTCTTTCTTGACCTCATTATTTTCACTGGATTTTTGGGATGTTTTGGAAGCTTGTGGCTGGTTCTCACAGGAGCACTGGAGGTTATTGAGGACCAGCTATCCACTTTTCAAAGCAGCCCTGATCCTGTGTGTCCACTTAGAATTGTCCTTTGCAGATGAAAGAGCACCAGAACTGTCAAATGTGCTTGTTTCTCTAACCATAAAGTGCTCTGTGATCAAGATATGGCTGATGGTTGAAGTCCCCTTCTGGGACTTCAGTATTCCACCAGTAGCACCCTGCACCCCTGTGCACACCCAGCTGGTTGCTGAAAAGATCTATTATTTTGCAGGTACCCACGAATTAATAAGGAATCTTTACTACCAATAGCAAAAGATGTGTCTTACTCCGGAGAGAATACAGAGGCTTGGTATCCTCCAGGCCATGGGGACATCTATGCAAGTTTCTATAACTCTGGATTGCTGGATAATTTTATTAGCGAGGGGAAGGAGTATATTTTTGTGTCCAACATAGATAATCTTGGTGCCACTGTCGATCTCTACATTCTTAATCACCTCATGAATCCGCCAAATGGAAAACGATGTGAATTTGTTATGGAGGTCACCAATAAAACAAGGGCAGATGTTAAGGTAAAAGGAAATATTCATTTTAACAAATATTGTTTCTGAGAAAATAAGGGCACTGTGGTGGGAAGCAAATGTCCTCTTAACAGGTCAGAAACTGGGCTCAGTCATGCCTTTCCACTCTGGAACTGTGAACCCCTATTCTTTCTTCTCTCATTTGTATGCAAATTTGGCCTGGTTTATTTTAGAACTTCATGCATTTTCCATGTATATGGTTCACCCTATCATAGCTATAGAAGCTGCTTTACTTTCGGCCAATTCCAAGACCATTTTCTGTTTCCTATAGAAGTCATAATTGAGGATGCTGTGGCATCCACCTGAAAGTTCCTTCATAAAGTTGTTTAATTTGTAGGCTTAGCTCCACTGAAGCCATTGGCTTTTTATATGTTTGCTGGTGCAGTTAAGAATTTCTGTTTTTCCAGGGTGGTACACTTACACAGTATGAAAACAAACTGAGATTGGTGGAAATAGCTCAGGTGCCAAAACCGCATGTTGACGAATTCAAGTCTGTTTCAAAATTCAAGATATTCAATACAAACAATTTGTGGATCTCATTACCTGCAATTAAACGGCTGCAGGAGCAAAATGCTATTGATATGGAGATTATTGTTAATCCAAAGGTAAGCAACTGGAAAGGCCTACAGCTAAAGAAATCAAGTAGAAAAACAAAGCAAAAACCCATCCCAAGTTTTACAGACTTTATGGAAAATTAAGGAGAAATCAGGTGTTCTAAAATCTTCTGAAGTTTTATCGTGGGAGAGGCATTTCTAGGTGTGTGTGTGTGTGTATATATGTACACACACACACACACTCTTCTATGTTACATGGCTTCAGAAATCATTTTTTTATATATATTTCAGCAAGATCAAATTCTGCATTTCAACACTACATTAATAAAAATTATGGTTCTTGTTTATAGTTTTTGTTTAGAATTTCATTCTAATGTCAGGGTGTGTATCTGTTTCCTTTAATCAGTCAATAATTTACTGTGCAGTGATCTTTTACAAAGACACTGATCTTACTGACTGATTTATCCATAAGATGCAAATCCCCAGTAGGTCATCCCTTTTATAGGAGGTTGTTTGATGTGTGTGTGTGTGTGTGTGTGTGTGTGTGTGTAAACCTGTATGAATAAATCTTGAAGAATCTTTAAAAATGTATGTGGGTTGAAATTTTCATTTTTCCATTTTGTGTAAAAACTTTTTGTGATCTGAAAATGTAGGCACGCCTAGTTTGCGAGTTATAGTTTAGATAAGGGTGAATAATATAGTTTTGCTCTCCTTTGTTTCTCCAAGCTAATGTAAACTCTAGTTGGTAAGCAATAGATTACATTGCTGAGAACAGCCTCTAGTCTGTGGGGCTAGAGATGTGTTTAAATAATATGGAAGTGTGGACAGAGCTGAGTCCAGCTCCACACAGGCCACAGCATGCAGAGGGATGCTCCTTGTTTCCCCTCTTCCTTGATGAACAGCACATGCAAATTACTTGGCATGGAGGGGTGGTGCAGGAGGAGCTGGATGGCCTTCTGACTCCTCACCTGTCCCTTCTGCTTGACTAAGAAACTGTGAACTCCAAGCTTATATTCTTTGATAGTTTGAAGGAGGCGTGATGGCAGAGATAAGGGAGACAAGACAAAGCCCTCAGTTGCCACGATGAATTCACGTGTTAGATGATTTTGTGTGTGTGCACATGCACGTGCGTACACACACATGCACACTTGCCAGAGCAGAAGGGCAGGGATCTTCTATACATACTTACACAGATATCTATACCTTATGCATGAAGCTTTCTCTTCCAGACCTTAGATGGTGGTTTAAATGTTATTCAGCTGGAGACTGCTGTTGGTGCTGCTATTAAAAGTTTTGAGAATTCTTTGGGAATAAATGTGCCCCGTAGCCGTTTCCTGCCTGTCAAGACCACATCTGATCTCCTACTTGTGATGTCTAACCTATATAGCCTTCATGCTGGATCTTTAACAATGAGTGAGAAAAGGGAATTTCCTACTGTGCCACTGGTCAAACTGGGAAGCTCTTTTACTAAGGTAAGCAAAGCTTTGGGGTAAAACATTGCGCCTGTGCCAGAGAGACAATTTTATTATCCAGTCTGCCAGTGTATAACTTGGGTTGTTACAGATTATTACTAACAGCTGATTGGGCATCATATTATCATTAACAAGACATTCAGATGCTTCAAGCGCAGTGGATTACCAGTATAGTAACAAGTATAGTAACACTTCTTCCAGCGATGTAGACTTGAGTCAGTTGACTTGGACTTAAGTTGGCTCAGTGACTTGACTTGGCAATAAATGATGAAGTGACTTGATTGTGACTTGTATATTTTTAGTGATTGACTTGCTGCCCTTGGTTCAGTAACATAAGACATTCATACAGAACCGTACAACTTTGAGCAGTGTTTCCTTCCCTTTTTGCCTACTAGTTACATGACGGTTGCCTTTCTCAGAGGAGAACACCAAACAGGTTGGCCAACAGGCCTGAGGCAGGGTTGAGGTTTGCTCAGCAGCCTGTCCCTGCTGCATATCAGAGGAGCCTTCTAAAACTTTTCCTAGCAGAAAGTAAGACTCATCCCCAGAGAGCAGGGTGTGTTTCTTGGGAGGAGAACAGCAAATGTGTTAGGCAACGGGCTTGAGGAGGAAAGATCCTTTCTTCTAAAGTTTTTGAAGCTTCAGTAATGATGAGTAAAAAGGATCCTGTTCTGAAAAATCCTCCAGCTTCAGAAGTGGGAAGTAAGAAGAACCCTATTCCCCACTTCTGAAGCTGCCAATTGACACAAAAGTCTCCAGCTTTGCAAAGGGGGAGTAAGAAGGATCCTATTCTCCACTTCTGAAGCTGGAGATGGCAAAATTGCCAATGTGGAAATCCAACTCTACTTAAATTGTTAAAACTGACTTTATTCAACTCTGTCCAGAAATTCTGAAATATAATTTAGAGTATAGAGTTAGCTCTCAGACTTGGGACTTGACTTGAGAGTGAAAAACACATCACTGATTTCTACTTCTCTTTTTCCTCTGGGCTAACTAGACAGGGGTGCTGTTGGTAAGTGATGCATCTTATATGGAGTGGCAGTCCTGCTAGAGGACTAGCTCTGCTGTCTGCTGATAGGCTGAGTATTGTCAGCAGAAGGTCAATGGACTGGGGGCCTGAGAGAGCTGACCTCTAGAACAACAGACATCAAGATTAAATATACTGTTCTTTTGGTAGACTTTTGGAACATCTCCCCAACCTACTTGCCTTGGTACCCAAAAGCCAGCTTCAGAGGCTTTCTCAACCATCAGAACTGGTTTGGAAAGAGGCTGTGGGAAGGAGTAGGCAGGGGATATCCCCTAGATTTCTGCTTTTTGTCAACCATTGGATCCTGCTCAGTATAAACACAAGGCATACTTTGAATTTGAGTTTTTCAACTATATTCTCTCCTGGAAACTTAGAATGAAGGGAAATTTATAAATTCTCTATGTATTTTGTAAATAGTTCATGCTCAAAAATGAGGATACAGTTCTGCTATGCAGCATTATCTCGCATTCCTCTGATAGTATCATTACAGGAATAGAGTAGAATGGAAGACAGTTTGCAAAAATGTTCTTGTATGGTCACTGAATTTTCTTATGCTATAAATCATTTCTGGTCTTTTCCTGTGTAAATCTGGTGTCACATAGTTCTCATGGAAAGCTCATGCATCTTCTTAAAGGCTGACCTCATTCTGGGATTTACAGTATAGTTTCTTTAAATTCACTTTGAAAAATTCCTGGACAGGTGTTTGAGAATAATACACTTGTGGTGGCATTCTCCATTTTCTGTTTTCTGAAAGGTTCAAGATTACCTTAGGAGATTTGAAAGTATCCCAGATATGCTTGAACTGGATCATCTGACGGTTTCAGGCGATGTCACCTTTGGCAAAAACGTTGCATTAAAGGTTGGTCATGCAGTTTATTGTATACATATTTGGTCTTTGTGTATCATGCAGAAAGTGTTGCACTCTGTGAATACTACTAAATAAATGTGGCAACTGCTTTTTGGGTTAACTGTTGCATACCATTTTGGAAGGTATTACTCCGCTTTTGGGAATCTATGGACCTTAAAAGTTAAAAATAAGGTTAATATTTTGTTGAACAGACAAAAAAAAAAGCGATACATTGGATTCCAAAGTGTTAATTTAAGTACTTCCTGGGGCTAGCAGGAAGCCCTGCAGAAAAAGACAGATAAGAAAATAAAGCAGAAACATAAAATGCATAGAACTATTGGGCCAATAGCAAATGATGGTAGGTGACCAAAGTGCTCCAACAGCTAGTAGGATATCCACCCACCTGAATAATAACATTACAAGTAAGATGTCAGTGTTGCAAGTTTGCACGATGTGAACTTTAACTCAAGTATGAAAATAAAGCCAACTGTGAGAGCAAAATTTTCTTTAGTAATTTACTCCTAGCAATGGCAGGGCAGAAGGTTGATGTCGCGATGAGTATCTGTACCTCAAAGGGCATACCATACAGTATATGAAAGAATGGATCTCTTTGGCTCAGAAAAAGATAATTAAAGCTATCAAAAGTATGCATTTTCCAGTATGTGAACCTGAGGCAAGACTTGCAAGAACCCCTAGGATGATGAGGGTGAATTGCTTTCATTCACACTACTAGCAATTGTGTGTGTGGTTTTTAAATAATAACTAGCAAGTGTCCGCTCCACCCATGTAATTGGGGCTCAACAGGAAACAAAGCGCTTCATGTGCATGCCCACCCACCCTCCAGTTTCCTACCCCAGCTCAGTGTGCCTTTTCTTGTGTGGCCATTGACTACCTTAAGAAAAGAGGAATGTTTTGATGCTTTTGCCTCAGATGTTAATTAATCTGTCTAGTGGAATATGGCTGTGCAAAGATAGCAGCTGGGCATCCTTTTGTGGCCTATTTAGTGATAAGCAGTACAGTTCTCTTGGCTTCTCTTGGTTGCTGCTGTGACAAACTTCAAAACACTTACATGCTATTATCTTTCTTTCAAATCGTGTGTGGTATAGAACAGCTGACGTGTGTGCATGTACACGTGCGCGTGCACACACTCACACACATACTATATATATTATTGCTTAGCATTATATCCTATGACAGTCTAGAAGCCTGAAAAGCCCTAAGAATGTTGGAAAAACCTATAGAGAGACGTCTTCATACAAGGACTAGATTAGGTAGATGGACAGTAGCTATTTACCCTTAGGTGGGCTGTCAACAGTTGGACCTAAGAATCCGTATCAGAACAGGACATTTGCTATGTAACTTAGATGTCTCTAAAAATATGCACACTTCTCAGAGCACCAGATCAATTAAAGGAAAATGTTACCAAAAGGGAAGAGGGTGTTGAAATGAGAAATATTTTTTCAGACTGTATGCATATGAAAGTACAACACCTTCCTTTATTTCTTGATTATCTGCATTGCTGCTACAATTTCAGTGATATCCTGTCCACCTTCATGTACGAACAAATGCCCAGAACATCAGGAAGACAACACTGGAGTACGTGCAGGATTCTTGTATACCCACTGGATTCCCTACAGTAACATAATATGTAGCATAATCTACTATCCTTGAGCCACATTTCTATCTCATGTGCTATAGCTATAGAGGAAGAGGATTTCACTTGTATGCTCTGGCAGAGTCAGTTTACAAATTCAGAACTGATCATGAACCACTGTCTTTGTTGCTGCCTTTAAAGATTAGCACAACTATATTGATTTCCTGGATTTCTGATTTTTAAAATTTATTTTAATGGTCCAACAATTATTCCCCAGCTGAGAAAACCAAAAACATGGTATTAAAAAGGAATCAGGAAATTCCTTCTCTCTAAAAAATGTGTGTCATTCATGGTTATGATAACCTCATTTGGGACTGAGAGGTACTGGGTCTTTAGGGGCTTCTGAGGGCATATGCTCCGGATGCTCCGGGGGGTGGGTATTTGGCCCCCAGGCTGCATGTTTCCTACCCCTACCGTCATAAATGTGTAAGTATCTCTCATGACTGTCAAAAACGTGAAATATTTGAAAGAATATAACATGCTGGTCATTACTTGTCAGTTTTTCAAATCACACATTACTTATTATTGTAAGGATCAGTCACAAAATTATTAGTATGTCTCTTTTTTAGTTACTTTAGCAAATTTACTTGCCATACTGTAAAAGTAAACGAAATTGCAAGTAATTACATTATTTCTCAGAAAGGCAATTTTCTCACAAAGGTAATTTTGTCTGTCACATATTACGTCCAATCTCCGATCTTTCCCCCAAGAGCTTTTCTTCTAAACCAATAAGCCACAAACACTTTAGAAGAAGATTCTTTGTGCCCTTGTTCATTTTAGGCTACAATCCACTGTATATTTGTTGGGAAGCAAGTCTCAATGAGAGATACAGTGTTGTGTAGTGGCTTGAGTACTGGACTACAACAGGAGCCCAGGGTTTAAATCCCTGCTTAGGAAAGTCACACTCTCTCAGGTTCAGAGGAAGGCAAAGACAAATCCTCAATGAACAAATCTTCACAATGATAAATCTGTCATAAGCCAGAAATGGCTGGAAGGCACACAAATGTCAATAAACAAAGTGGGGTTAACGTTGGAATAAACATATCAATTTCATTTATAAGATGACTTTTTTTGTACTGCTGAGATGGGACAAGAGCTTTACAGGCTTTTGTGAATGTCACCATGCAAGTTCTGCACTGCTTAGAAAGACAAAACAGAAACACCTGGAAAAAGCTATTCAGCTGAGATCTTGCCTTGGGCAACATACATCTGACATGTAACTACATCTCCTAGTACTACCCACTTACTCACTCACCTCTTAAGTAAGGCATGCCCCACTCCATGAGCACTGCATGCTTACTTGCACAGGTTTCCACAGTTAAATTTTTAGCATCAGCTATTCTGTGTGAAATGTGTTTGAAATACTTCAAAACTTACCAAAGGAGAGTGAGGAAGAAATTAATTGAATCCAAATGAAAGGATTCATGTCTTAGGCTAATCACTAAAATTAACAATCATTTAAGGCAGGTCACTCTAAAAATGTATCTAAATGGTAACAAAATGTATCCTCTGTGTTTAGGGAACAGTCATCATTATTGCGAACCATGGTGACAGGATAGACATCCCACCAGGAGCAGTACTGGAAAACAAAATAGTCTCTGGCAATCTTCGGATCCTGGACCACTGAACTGATGCAACCTGGCAACAGTGGTTGGTGGCCATCTGCTTTAGCTTCTCCAGTGAAAGAACCCATAGGCATTAGAATTGTACACATAGGGTCTACTTGGCTTATCCACTCACTGTACCTGCAGTATTATTTTCTAAGTAGTTTTTCTGTACTTTTATCTGAAAGAACATCTGAGATGCAAATATTTAGATTACACTGAATGAACTACAGAATCATTTAAAGTGCAATATTGTTTGTCTTAAGAAAAGACAGGCAGCTGTTGTGTAAGAAGTTTAATATGCTAATGTTCAATAAGTTTTAAATTGCTTGTAACTTAAAAAAGCTGTGAAGCAATAGGCTGTTAAGTGCAACAATTCTATGAAGTGAACTCAAACACCCAGATGTTTTGCTACCGAGACAAGTGAACTGTTCAAAGGTCCAGTACTTACTGTTATTGCCTTCTGTTGTTAATACTTCAAACTGTACCATTCACAGCAACCAGTTTCCTATTTAGAGATAGTTCAATACCTCACTTTTACTGTGCTCTAAAGATGGAGTTGTTGCTCTCCTGTGTTTACCCAAAGAAAACACATCTGCAAGAAACATCTGAATGTTACTTTTGTCACCATTACACCCCATTGTCCAGCATTTCTCTTTAGCTATTAAGTACTCTCTTTTACTTTTTAGTATAGAAGAAATAACTTCTGCAGCATACTTATGTTTATATGGTTAAATTGTGTGTTGACACAGATATGGAAATAAATTCCACATGAACATGTACAGGTACTGAAATAAAAAAGTATCACCTTACCTGTGTATGTGGATTTTGTATCATTAAAGAAGTTGGTCTCTTTAACTGCTCATTTTACAGCTTTATTTTTGACAATACTTCTGCTAATGGTAACAGATAGGCATGCCTGTTTAAAGTAACCATAGGCACACAAAACATGATATCATTTTACATAATCATCACGAGAGTAGGCACTCACTGGGTATAGGTAAAAATGCTGTGAGGTGAAATACACAGGCACTTCATTGCTTAATACAGGCAGGTACCAGCCTGAAAGATATAGAATAATTTCCCCCCATAAATTAGCTGTACCACCTTTACTGCTGCTCCTCTCATGAGTGTGGTTCTGTTTACACGCTTAAATAACTTTAATTGGATGGGGAGGTGGGAAAGAAGAGGAGGTAAAAATTACATGGAAACTGGCAGATTGATAGTCCATATACAGGGTTGTTAGAAGAAGTGTTCAAAAGTTAAAATTACCAATTCTAGATCATCATCATAAAAACAGTTCAAACTATCATGTCAGTGTGTCTTTTATGAACAGAGGCAAGCTCTACAGCTGCATTTGCAAGATCTGAGAAATAATTAAAATACTGTCTTCTGGTGACAGTATGCAAAACAGATGCAAGAAATACTTTGGAACATGAATGTACCCTAACAAATCTGAATCTGTGTAGGTAATCAAGACTTTATAGAAACATCTGTAAAAAAATAATTTAACAGTATAATTTTATAGTGAAAACATTTTCTAGAATTCAACAGCAAGAATTTTCAAATGGTACCATCATTAAATAAAGGTGAGACACCATTTAAATTTCATTGTACTAGAGGAAATGCAAAGCATCCTTTTAATATAAAGATTTACAGAGCACTCTCTAGACAACAACAGCTGTGTTACAGCTATGTATTCTTTTGGATTTGGTCCAAAGAAACCTGAGCCTGTTCCAGAGAAAATGAAAAAAATTGCACAAAAACACAACTTCTTTCCTTCCTAAAAGGACTCTCCCAAAATCAATCCTGTAGCTAGTTTTCATCCCATTTCAAGAGACTGTTGTCTTCTAGGTTCCACATATTCATCTTTGCAAAGAAGAAACCATCCCACGGGGACAGGCAATTCTCAGTTCGATTATCACCTTTTCTGTTCCCAAATTTCAGCCATATTTAAGTCTAGTGTTTGAAGCCCTTTCAAAGCTTGGAGATTTCCAGTGTAAAAAGCTACATCTGCTGTAACCAACCTAGTGGAAACAGAAATAAACATCATTGATACATGCTGTATCCATCCATCACTTGTAGCACTAGATTAGATGCTTGCTGACATCCCATTTATGAATTATGATGTCTTATGTCTGACTCACTTACCAGCTGTGCAGTCCCCTCAATACAGTCATTGCCTGAGAGCAGGAGGATGAGTGTGGACGCATCCAGATACTTTCCTGTATTTGGACACCCTGTGAAGTAGGTTTGGTAGCGGGGTGTGTGTACAACAAGAGACATAGCCACATCTCCTGATGCCACATGTCAGTCATAAGTTTGGCTCTTGATTAAGGCTGTATATTGTGTGGTCAGTTTCTTGCTCTGTATCTTACATCCTCTTTTGCTGAAAACTATTACCTGCTATGGGACAAGTGCTTAGCAAAACTGTATTTGAACATCTTCAAGAAAAAAATGGGTGAAAACACACATTTAATATTAATTTATGTATATAGTAGGACTGCATCAAATATGCACCCATTAAGAGTCCTCTTTCCATATTTAACTTTTCTATAAGAGATGATAATACCAGAAAGCAAAGTTGGAGTCCTGGCATTGTTTTTTTTTTTTTTCTCTTAGGTAAATATTTTCAGTTCTCTTGAACTCAGGTCTCCATGTTATAAGGGATGACATTTGTAGCTTCCACTCAGGATCCAAGACAATGTATTCAATTTAAAGGCATGCATGCCCTGGAAAGCCTTTACAATGCTTGGCAGTCCATACTCAACAGGCTGGAACTATAGCTGCCTTTATCAAAAAACAGATCAGATCTGAAAGAAATGTGAGCAGACTAAGCAGAAAAACAGTGGACTAACAAAGCTCTATGGATGTTCTTATAAAAAATAAGTGTGTAAAAGACTGCAATTCTATAGAAAAGGGCTACTGTATTCAAACTACCTTTCTTATCTTCCCCCCAACTGAGGTCAGGTTTAAAGCTTCAAATGTGTGTGTCACCAGGCGATAGCATAGGCAATAAAAATAAAGATTTTTTTTTAAAAAAATACTTTATTAAATAGATTTCTGAAAGACTACTGGCTTTGTATAACTGATATATCTACCTGTTTTCTACTAGAAGTTTTAAAGTTAAACTGTGCTTGAATTTAAAAAAAAATTAAGGAAAGCTGGTTCAGAATTTTCTTGAATGAAGAAATCTGGATTTACTAGAGTTTCTATGATCCAGCTTTCTTGCTTAAGAATCCATGTGTAGCCCAGATGCCTGTTGTCAGTGCCTATTTTTACTCTACCTCTGTTCCATCTGTCAATATTTTTTAAAAAAAAATCAACTGCAGAGAAAATTTCTATAGTTTACCAAATATAATTAATATATAACCTTTAATAAGACAAAATACAAATGAAATCTAATTGCAGCATAGAATTCACTTTGTATTTTGGGATGCAGCTTTTGTGCCAACAAATATAGTGTTGTTTGTGTCTTTCAGCAGAGAATCTTGCCGAAAACAAGAACAATAATCCCCAACACTTAATACATCTACTTGAAAAACTGTGTCACATACCCATTTTGAGGTCCTCCATCATTGACTACATTTAAGTGGGCCAACTGCCTCTTCAAATGAATCTTGTAGCTTGCATTAATTCTTAAAAACAACATCTGGAGGATAATATAATTAAAAGTTGTTAACAAAGATTATTTATACAAACACAGTCCCACCATTCTAATGCTTACAAATCATGCAGTGCATCCTTGAAGTGCAGTTGCTCAGTTTAATGTACAGAGGCACCATCTCATTCATGAACCACAGTGTCTTCTCATCAGCACAGAAAGCTAAAGGTCACAGCATAAATACTGGTTTTTTGGAAAAATGCTTAGGAGCCAATACCTTTTGTGGTCAAACTGAAGCCCACATAAATGAAATATTCACATATGCTGCTTTTTCTGTTGTTCCCACATATCATCTGCCTCTTAGGCTAAAGACTTGCCAAACCAGTTCTTTAAGAAAAGGAATGTACACAGATGGCACTTTATCTATAAAAAACAGAGGCAATACAGAGGTTTCAGAAAACCGCTATCTCATGGTAATAGTTGATTTTTGGGGCTATAATTTTGCATGTCTCCAGCTGTACATGCTGCACAGAGAGACAGTTTGCCAGAGTCTAATAAGAACACCCGAACAATGGTAAAACATTTCCATGGTGGTGGGACTGCACACTCCTATGAAGCGAGAGGCTATGCTAATAGAAACTTCTCAGTTGGTAGGGTCTCCCAAATCAAACAGGCCTTCACTGAGGAGCCCAACTAAATGTGCCAAAAAGCTACTGTCTGTGTGTGTGTGGGGGAGGAGGTGACACTGGTGGAGGATCTCTCAGAGACCATGTCAGTGGCACCTTAGATAATGCTTCTTAGTACTGTGCAAAGAGAGGCATGGTAAAATTCCTTTTAAAGATCTCTTACCAGAAAAACCCAATGATGAGACAATCCAAAATGAAACAAGACACACTGCCAGAAGATGAGACTCCAGGTCAGATAGCACTCAACAAGCTACTGGGGATGAGCAGAGGACAATTACAAGCTGAGCTGTGGCTAATGATGCAACTGGGCTCAAGCTGAAAGGACATTCAGTTCTTGATGTCCTTAGAGGAAAAAGGGAAGTCCAAAGCTCCACAACACATATTATAGGAACATGGAATGTGAGAAGTATGAATCAGGGGAAGCTAGGCATAGTAAAACAAGAAATGGAATGTATAAGCATTGCAGTACTTGGAGGAGCGAGCTAAAGTGATCAGGAATGGAACATTTTGAATTGGACTATTATACAGTGTTTTACTCAAGATAATATCTAAGAAGAAATGAGGTGGCATTTATATTAAGGAGAGATATAGCAAAAGCAGTCAAATGATACAGTCCAAAGTCTGACCAAATCATGTCAGAGGTAGAAGAAGAGGAAACTGAAGGAGTCTATGCAGGAGTGTGGGGGGGAATTGATCACACACAAAAACAGGATTTCTTGTTAATCATAAGCAATTAAAAATAGACTACATGATCAGAAACAGAAGATGGAGAAGCAGCATTCTCTCTGCAAAAACAAGACCAAGAACAGATTGTGGCACAGACCATGACCTACTAATAGTAAAAGTTAGGGTAAAACATAGAGAGCAGCTCTAATCCAACCCTCATGCTGAAATACAACCTGAAGAACATCCCTGTAGAATTTAAAGATAACATGAAAAATAGATTTGCATTATTAAGCCTAATCAACTGGGATCAGAAGAACTTAGACTGAAGCCAGAGACACTATCAAGGAGGAATACAAAAACACACTACTTGTAGCCAAAAAGAAAGAGAAGCCTCAATGAATGACAGATGAAACTCTTCAAGCTGTCAAGAACAGATGAGAAGCAAAAGTACAGGTGACAGAAATAGAGTCAGAACCCAAAATGCAACTGTTCAATGACTTGAATGCAGGGACAAGGAGAACTACTACAGTAATCAATGCAAAGAAATAGAAGATGACAACAAAAAAGAAAGAACAAGAAACCGCTTCCACAAGATCTGAGAAATCAAAGAGTGGGGATGCTTTACGGCCAACAGGGGGAATACATTACATGACCAAGTAGAAATAAAGGGTGATGGAAACAATACACAGAAGAACTAAATAAAAGAGATGAGAGATTAACATATCCATCAGAGAAGAACTTCTGAAGATGGACCTCCATTTTGGAAAGGGAAGTGAAAGTTGCACTCAGAGCACTTGGAAGAAACAGATCAGAAGGAACAGATGGCATAGCAATACAGCTGCTTCAGTATACAGAAACAGAATCCACTCTAGTTTATCTAAAATCTGTCAATAAAAACAGAAAACAAAAGAATGGCCCACAGATTAGAAATGCTTCATTTACACTCCAATCTCTAAGAAAGCAGACAGCAGGATTGCAGTAACCATAGGACTACCACATTAATTTCCCATGCAAGCAAAGTCATACTCAAAATTCTGCTTGTATCGTATAGAGAGCAAGAAGTCCCAGATGTCCAAGCTGGGGTCAGGAAAGGAAGAGGCACTAGGGATCATATTGTAAACGTACATTGAATAATGGAGTGCAGCAACGAATTTCAAAAGAAAATCAGTCTGTGCTTTATAAGATTATAGCACAGCCTTTGACTGTGTAGAATCATGAAAAATTATGGATCACTTTTCACAAAACGGGCGTGCCTCAAAATCTGTCTGTCTTGATGTGTAACTCATGGGCAGGACAAGAGCCTATTGTTAGGATAAAAAAATGGAGAAACAGAATGGTTTCCAGCTGGCAAGGGGGTGAGGCAAGCTGCATTTTATCACCATATCTGCTTAACTTTTATGCTGAACATATGTTTAAAGCAGGATTAGACCCAGAGTAAGGAGGCATGAAACCTAATCAACAATTTAAAATATGCAGATGACACCATCACAGCAAATAGTAAAGACTGTTGAAAAAAGTAAAGGCAGAAAGTGCAAAGGCAGGTTTACAACTGAACATTAAGAAAACAAAGCAGACTATGAAGACATTGATATAATTTCCATACCTTGGTTCAGTCATTAATTAGTTAATTAGAATGGAGACTGCTGTCAGGAAATCAAAAGAAGACTAGGACTTTGAAGAGCAGTTATGAAGAAAGTAGACAAGACCCTGAAGTGTAAAGATATGTCACTGAATACTAAAGTTAGAATTGTCCATTCCATTGTATTTCCAGTTTTTAGGTATGGTTGTGAAAGGTGGACAGAGAAAAAAGCTGATAGGAAGAAAACCAATTCATTTGAATTGTGGTACTGGAGAAGAGTTCTATGGATATCTTAGACTGCTAAAAAGACAAATAAATGGATCTTAGAGCAAATCAAGCCTGAGCTTTCCCTAGAAGTGAAGATGACTGAACTGAGGCTGTTGTACTTTGGCCATATCATGAGAAGACATGACTCACTAGACAAGACAATAATGGCTGGTAAGGTGGAAGTCAGCAGAAAAAGAGGAAGACTGCATTACAGATGGATAGACTCAAGGAAAACGCATCCCTGAATCTACAAGACGTGAACAGGTTGGTTGATGAGAAGGTGACTTGGAAGTCTCATTCACAGAGTTGCCATAAGTTGAAGCCAACTTGGTGGCAGTTAACAACAAAAACAAACACTGTGCTACTGTGGAGATGTGCTAAAAATGTTTCAGCACTAGTTTAGTGATGCCATGTTTTCAGCATACATGTGGCAATGTCTAAGACTAGCCCCAAGTAACTGTGCAATACAGAGCAACATTCAAAGTAGATTTTTAGTGAGACGAGGAATTTATAGTTAGAACTGAATAACAAATGGACTTCATATTTAAAAGAGAGAGAAAGGCTGCACGAGTACACACTTCTTTTTCCACCCTTAACAAGAGGTTCTATAACTGAGAAATCTCCTGAATCCTTCTTACTGATTCAGAGGTCATTTCCGCACTAGAGCAGAGGAGTGTTTCACCGCATTTTATGAGCAGTGTTTTTTACTCCAACTTATCTCGATTCCTATCTGCACGCTCTCCAGTTTCTGTCAAAGTAAAGTGGAGCAAATCATTTGTAGTTTCCGCATCGTCAGTTCTCCTGGAACTCCTATTCCATTCCCTCCTCTACTCTGCCACCTCTGATTGGTCAATTTAACACCCACTTCTGTGGTGTGAATTGATGTAACGCTTCTGCATGTAGGAAAACACACAGTGGCACCATTGTGCTTGGTTTGCATTGGAGTTTTTCCCTTTTTATATTACACCGGTTTCATAATGATGTAAACTGCGCTAAGAGCTGAACACGTGCAGAATGAACTACAACAGAATGACGTCAAACTGGTTTGATGCGCAGATGTATTTGCGATGCAACAATGCTACAGCAATGTATTTCCCTTGTGCAGAAAGGGCCAAAGTAAAGGTCTTCCCATATTTATTCCTGTTTTCGTTAATCTAGTATTCCTCATTACAGACTACTGAATACCAAGACACTGTTGACTTAAAATGAGCTGTGGTCCTCCTCTTGTGTGAAAATCATTAGGTGCACTGGTGGAATTCAGCAATTGTTTGTTGCTCTTCAACAACTGGGAACACATGTACAATAGTACCACTGCAGGAAAAAGACAAACCAAGCAAAACGGCTCACCTGTGTTTGTTCCTCGGGAAGAAGGTCATATATTGCTTCATGCATCTTTGCCATCTGTTTACATATGTTCCTGAAGCATGTAGAAGGAACAGGTGCTTTCACTTCATACTGGAAATACAGAGAAGGGATGTATGATCAACCTGACTTGACAGAGTTTAGCTAAGATTTTGTTTACATAGGCCTAAATCAAACAGACCTATCTAAAATAGGGTACTGGATCAACGGAACTTACATAACCTACACAAGTGGCTGACTTACCAGATTCTGACTGAGAACAATCGGTCTACTCTAGCTGGGATTAAAAACTGGATTTTGGTCACAGCAATGAAATTTCTGATTAAAAGCAGAAACTTGTTAATGTCTTTTCCTACTGACTTCTTAAGCTTCTGATTCCTGAACACAGTTGGAAATAATTAACTCACTACCTTTTATATAATGTAATTATTAGCATACACAAAACTTAAACCAAGACATCTTTCCTACTCTTACAAATGTTTACAGTTAAGTTCCCTTGCAAAATAATTACTGCAAACACAGCTTCTACACAGAATACAGATTTACTTCACACATAGGAAAGCAAAACCTGCTGCTACAATAATCTGACATGTAATACAGCTTAACTTGAAAGGGGGTACTGCAAACCAGTAGGGTTATTATTGTGCAATCTAGGGGTGCAGCCATCACGGAGGCAGGGTATATTTTCAGAGCTAATTTACATTGACAAGATACTGGATATGGCAGCCACTGTCTATCTTCCCAGTGGGACTCGCGTGTAGGACTGCAATGGTAGTAGTACATACTAATCATTTGATAAAATTTAACAGCTTATGCATCTGAACAAGGAAAATATAGGTCATGCCACTATTTGTAAATTACTCAAAATAAAGAACTTACACGTTAGTAGAGGCATTTTACAAAACATTACCTTTGAGAGCAGCTTGTCAAATAAACCATCCATTATGGCTACAAGTTTTGCTGAAATTTCTGCTATGTGATCATGATAATCCTAGAAGTAAATGCATACTTGTTATTTATATTTATAATTCAATTCATGTGAGGGTTCTTTCTTAATGAACATATTCAGAAGTCATGAAAAATCAAAGGAACTAAGAGCAGCTGCACTGTGCTTTTTAGATTAAAACAGGTTACAGTTAAAAACCTAATAATAAAAAAGTTTTAAAAATATTAATTCAAAGCAGTATAAAGCACATAACAAAGATTCTGAAAGTATAGCACACTCCATTAAAAGACCCTTCTGCCACAACCAATTAATAGCCAAAGCCTGTCTAAATAGTAAGAGCAGAGAAACCAACTAAACCTCTCATGGGAGAGAATTTCACAACCTCGAAGCAGCCACCAAAAAGGCTCTCTCCCACATCCTCACAAAATCATGCTTGCAATGGTGGTGGGCCCAAGAGAAAGCCCCACTCCTGATGACCTTCAAACTCTGGTAGACTCATATAGGGAGATTCGGTCTTTCAGATCACCTGGATCCAAGCTGTACAGGGCTTTATAGATCATAATTAGCACTTTGAATTCTGCCCAGAAAAGGACTGTTAGCCAGTGAAGCTGTTGCAGCAAGGGAGATATGTGATCCTTGGTCGCCAATCTGGCCAGAGCATTTTAGACACAATGAAGTTTCTAAACTCTTTCCAAAGGCAGGCTCTTGTAGAGTATATTGTGCTGTTGTTTCATGCTTTCAAGTTGTTTCCGATGGCAAACCTATCACGGGGTTTTCTGGGACTGAGAGTGTGTGACGAGCCCAAGGTGAAACCAGTGGGTTTGCACGGCCCAGTGAGGAATCCTGGTCTCCAGGGTGGTTCTCCAACGCTCAAACCACTAAACCACTCTGGCTAAATAGTATGCAGTCAAGGCATGTGTCCTGCCATTTCCAGGAACAAGGACAACTGGTGCATCAGCTTTAACTGGTCAAATCACTCCTGTGCTTTGTCTTGTTTTATCTTATCCCTAATGCCCACTTTTTTCCCAAGACTTCACTTGCTGAAAGGCACAAAGGAGAAGTGAAGTTTTCTTTCACCTGCTCAGAGGCTTGAAAAAGGGAGAAAATGGAAGAGGTTTCTCTCACTGCTTCTTCTCTTATTCAAACCTCCATGAAAATGAAATACAGTCCTCTCCCCACACTTGGGGGTTTCACTTTCATGAATTTGATTACTTGTAAGGTGCCCACTTGCCTCTCCCCCATTCTCCCCCTCCCATTCCCTGGCCTTTTGCCCAGGTGTGAGGAGGGAGATCTGATTCTCTAGGGAAGTTATTCACGATTTTTTGACATTCATGAGGGTTCTGTGCCCCTAACCCTTGTGAATGTGGAGGGCCTACTATGAAACTCTGTATCTTCTTCAACACCTGTAAGCAAGCACGAAAAGCTTGGAATGAAAATAATATTCCCCTCACTCACAATGCACTACAAAACATTTTGGAAAAAGAAAGAAACAGCAAGAAAACCCCTTCTTGAAAAAAATCAGTAATTTAAAGGGAATTAGTTTGGGAGTCTTTTTCACAAAAGAATTAAGGGTATTTGTCTCTGGCAAGCAGAAGAACAGGTTGCTTACCTGTAACTGTGGTTCTTCAAGTGGTCATCTGTGCTCTCACAAACTAGGACCTTTCGCGCATGCGCGGTACCATTTGGAAAATTCTAGAGCTTAGTAGCTTGGCAGCAACCCCTCCCCCCATGCATCCGCTGAGCATGCTCAGCCCACCAAGCAACGGTCGCTCCTTAGTTCTAAAGTCCGCCAAAAGGGGACCTGAGAGTGAGGGGACGGCTGGGCGGGTGTGTGTGAGGGCACAGATGACCACTCGAAGAACCACAGTTACAGGTAAGCAACCTGTGCTTCTTCTTTGTGGCCTCTTCATGGCCTCTGTGCCTCACACACTAGGAGACTTTGTAGAAGGACGGTGGGTCAGGTCCTTAGAGTATGGAGGCCAGCACCGCTCATCCAAACCGGGCATCCCTCCTGGACCGGCAGTCCAGTCAATAGTGGCAGACGAAGGTCGATGGCCTGGACCAGGTCGCCACTCGACAAAGTTCTTGCAGGTCCACGCCCCTCAGGAGGGCTGCCGAGGATGCCACTGCTCTGGTGGAGTGCGGCCGAAGCAAGTCCGGTGGAGGCTTCTTGGCCATCTCATAAGCAAGTAGGATTGTCTGGGCCACCCACTTGGAGAATCTCTGGGTGGACACCGTGCGGCCCCTGCGACGCTGACCGTGGCAGACAAACAGGTGTGGGGTCTGTCTGTAGGTTGCAGTCCACTGAGTATAGAAGGTGAGGGCCCTTCAAACATCCAGAGAGTGTAGAGACCTCTCAAGAAGTGTCGTTGGATTAAGATGAAAATCCAGGAGAATAATGTTCTGGTTAAGGTGGAAATGAGAAACCACTTTTGGTAGGACAGAAATGTCCGGGTGAAAAACCAGGAACGGTTCGTCGACTCGTAGAGCTGTCAGCTCGCTGGCACGCTTGGCGGAGGTGACAGCCACCAGGAAAGCAGTCTTCAGAGTCAGGAGCCTGTCATCGGCAGTGGCCATGGGCTCAAAAGGCAGTCGTATGAGCTGGGAGAGCACCAGGGATAGTGACCATGGCGGCAGCGGTGGCCATATTGGCGGGTATAGATGTTGAAGCCCCTTCATGAATTGTTTCATGGTGGCATCCCAGAAGAGCGCTGCCGATGGGGAGCCTCGAGGTTGGTAGACCACGATGGCGGAGAGGTAGACCTTCAGAGAAGGAAAAGACAGTCCTTGTTGTTTGAGGTGGAGGAGGAAGCGGAGCACGGTACCAAGGCCGACCGGCAATACCGTCTCGCCTCGCTCCTCCGCAAAGGTCACGAACCGCCACCACTTGTAGGCATAGTTGCGGCGGGTTGATTCCTTCCTGGCTGCAGTCAGGACATTCTGGATAACGGGATCGTCTAGGGCGTTATCCTCCACGCGTGCAGGGCCAGGAGCGGCAGGTCGGGGTGGAGAATGCGACCGCTGGAGTGGGGCAGCAGATCGGGTGCTGTCGGGAGCCTGAGAAGTTGACCCCGAGCAGCCTCGAGCAGGGGCGCGACCAGTGCTGCCTCGGCCAGTATGGGGCGACCAGGATGACATCGGCTCGGTCTGCCAGGATCTTGGCGACCACTCAGCCCAGGAGAGGAACGGCAGGAAGACATACAGGAGCCCCTCTGTCCCCCGAAACTGGAACGCGTCACCAAGAGAGTTTGGTCCCCGGTCGGCTCTCGAACAGTACCAGCGACACTTGCAATTCGAGACAGTGATGAAAAGATCGATGTCGGGCTCGCCCCAATGGTATCATATCAGGCGGAACCCCTCGTCCGAGAGGGACCACTCGTGGTCGGTCGAGGTGTCCTTGCTCAGAGTGTCCGCTGTGGTGTTCTCCTGACCTGCCAGGTGGACGGCAATTGGATGGACCCAGGAGGGCGATGGTGAGAAGCGTGGTGGAGTGGGTCCCTCCGCCTGTTGACATAACAGACTGCCGTGGTGTTGTCGGTCAGGATGAGTACTGTCTGTCCCGTGACCAGGTTGCAGAACGCTCTCAGAGCTTTCCCGATGGTGAGGAGCTCGAGAGTGTTGATATGGAGATCGGTCTCGTCGCCTGTCCAGCGTCCCTGGACTCTGAGGTCTTCGCAGTGCGCTCCCCACCCGAAGAGGGAGGCATCGGTTGTGACCGTGAGCCGAGGAGTCGGTTGTCTGAAAGACATCCCGGACAGGAGGTGGCGGTATGAGAGCCACCACAGCAGAGAGTGACGTACTTGTGCCGGCAGTCAAAGTCGCAGGCCCTGGTCGTCTCGGAGTGAGGCAAAGGCTCTGACAAGCCAATGTTGGAGGGCGTGCGACCGAAGTCTTGACAGGTATGTGACGGCCGTGGTGGAAGCCATGTAGCCCAGGAGCTGTCGTATCCTCCTTGCCGATATCGTCGGGGCGTCGAGGGCTGCGGCGGCGGCCTGGCGGAGGGTATGAGCTTGATCCAGGGGAGAGGTAGGCTCTGGCCGAGACCGAGTCCAGGGTGGCTCCAATGAAGTCCAGCACTCTCGCCGGCTCGAGGTGGGACTTCTTTGGATTGACCTGGAGACCCAGGCAGGTCGGAAGCGACAGGGTCTGATGAATGTCCGAGTAGAGTTTGCTCTTGCAGGATGCTACCAACAGCCAATCGTCCAGGTACGGGAAGACAGTGATGCCCTTCGTCTGCAGGTAGGAGACCACAGGGGCCATGCACTCCGTGAAGACCCTCGGTGCAGTGGAGAGGTCGAATGGCAGCACCCGGTACTGGTAGAAGGTGCCATCGATCACGAACCGAAGGTATCTTCTGTGCTGCGGATGTATGGAGATGTGGAAATAGGCATCCCGCAGGTCGATGGATGCGGACCTGTATCCCCGACGAAGGAAGAGTAAGATCGTCGACAGTGTGACCATCTTGAACCTCCTGGGGCGGATATATTTGTTTACCCCTCAGAGATCCAGAATGGGTTGCAGGGTCCCGTCCGACTTCGGTACAGTGAAGTACCGGGAGTAGAAGCCGGTGGTAGTGGTCGAGAGCGGGACCTCTTCGATCGCTCCCTTCTGCAGGAGGGACTGGATCTCTTCCAGTAGTGCAGGGCTGGCCTGGAATAGAAAACGCCTCATGGTGGAATACTTGAGAACTCGATGGTGTAACCAAGACGGACGATGGAGAGCACCCAAGAGTCCGTAGTGATTGAATGCCATGAGGCGAGGTGTTTGGCCAGAGTGGGGTGGTCTGTTAGAGATGATGGTAGGTGGAAAGTTGGCTGTGGTGGTGTCCTGCGCGGTCCATCAAAAGCGGGATTTGGTCCCAGATAACGACTTTTTGGAGGATGTCTGGCGGCTCTGCAGAGGTCTTTGCGAGGAGGACGCAGTCGAAGTCCTGGACAATGCCAACCGAGGCGAATGCGGCTGGAAACTTGACGATGATGACCGACGCCAAGCAGGTCGAGAGCCAAAACCGCGGCGGGACTGTTGAGGCTGACGGATCCCCATCTTCTTGGTCGTTAGTCGGGCCTTGCGATGTGGTCCACGGCCTCATCAGTGGACGCATTGAAGAGTCTCTTGCCATCAAAGGGAAGATCCTCAATGCGTTTCCGCGTGTCTTCCTGCAGCCAGAGGACCGTAGCCAAGCGTATCGGCGCAAGGCTACGGAACCCACCATGATGCGAGCAGCGACCTCGACGGAGTGCCTAGAGCAGTGGTCTCAACCTGTGGGTCCCCAGATGTTTGTGGACTTCAGCTCCCAGAAGCCCCAGCCACTACGGTCAATGCTCAGGGCTTCTGGGAGCTGAAGTCCACAAACATCTGGGGACCCACAGGTTGAGAACCACTGGCCTAGAGGAAAGGATCTGTTGGTTTGCTAGCGCCACTGCTTCGTTGTAAAACTGATGGGCGCTCGCCCTGCTCTCTTCCGGGACAGTGGACAAGAGCGGGGAGAACTTGTCCAATAGGTTCTGTAGATACGCTGCTAGGCAGGCCTGGGTGTTTGACACTCTGGCTATCAGGGAGGAGGCAGAGTAGAACCTCCTCCCAAAGGTGTCGAGCCGGCATCCTTCCCTATCTGGCGAAGTCGTGTGCGCCCGAGACCCTCCCTTGGTCTGGGGGGACTCAACGACCACAGAGTTCAGCAAAGGATGATTAAACAAGAACTCGGCATCCTCTTTCTGGGTCCAATACAGGTGTTCGAGCTGGTGTGGTATCGGCTGGGTGGAAGCTGGCTAGACCCAAGGATGTTTAAAGGCCTCCATCAAGGTGGGCAAGAACGGCAGTGGAGCCATCGAGTGTGGACGGATGTCCACGTAGTGAAAGACGGGGTCTTGCACCATCGGAGCCGAATCCGCCACCTTGAGACCCAGAGCTGTTGATATTCGGAGGAGGATGTACGAGAACTGCTTCACGTCCTTGGGAGCCACCTCTGGTGCTGGGTTCCCGAAGGCCAAGGGTGGAGATTCATGGGACTCTGGTGTCAACTCCTTAGATTCAGAGTCCGATTCGTAGCTGTCCTGGGAGGAAGCTGTGGAGGATCTGTCCGGCAACCTCTCCGGCGAGCCTCGGGTGGGCGCACTTCGAGATGGTACCGACGGTACTGACAGGGTAACTGTCGGAGTGGCGGTCGTGGTATGCCTCCCAGTGGTTGTCCTAGGCGGGGCAGCCCTCTCTGAAGGAAGCACCGAGGGCACCGGTTGCCTGATTGCCTGCGTGATGGTGACAGCTGCAGTGGTGACCTGGACTGGAGTAGCCTCTGACACTGGACGGGACACTGTTGTGGTGACCTGCGGTGGTGGTGATATGGGCCAGTAGTGGGGAGTATGCTCACGAGATCGGCGATGTGTAGGCAATCTGCAAGGGGAGTGTGATGGTGAGCGCTCCCGCCAGGAACGGTAGGCCGCCCACGATGGTGAACGGGAACGGTGGTACGGTGACCACCGCCTCACATCGGGATGATATTGGTCCCGATATGAAGGTGAGTAGGACCGGAATGATCCCGGGTACTCTCTCCAAGGTTGCTCCTGGCCTTGCCTCATAATGTGAGACGCAGATGAGTATGGCGAATCACGGGAGGGCACTGACCATCCACGAGACGCTTCCTGGTAACGTGGGGAAGGGTGTCGGACACGACACTCAGGGTAGTTGTCCCGTTCCAGGTATGGTTCTCTCTTTTCAGGGTAGGGTTCCTGATGACGGGGGGAAGGCTCCCTGACCCTTCGTTCCAGCACCGGGGAGGTGCTTCTACCCTCGGAACCTCGATGTTGACGTGAGGTTGGGAGAGCTGCCGGAACAGCCTCCGTGCAGGCTGTAAGCACCAGTGGATCTTGGTGCGTTCGCAAGCCAGCGGCTTCGTCACCATCAGATACCTCGAGTACCTCTTCATCTCCAAGTTCGTCGAGGTGTTGAATAGGAGGAGGAGTGGGAGGAGCTTGTCTAGCCGGAGACCCGCGCTTCTCCTTCTTCCTCTTCTTCTCTTTCTCCAGCTCTGAGGGTGCGGTACGCTTATGCTGGGCTGCTTTAAGCGTCTCGGTGGATTTGGCACCCTGCGAGCCCGCAGAGGCCTCTCTTGGAGCCTCGGTAGGGCAGAAGAAGGAGCCCTATGCGACGGTACGGAGCCCGGTACCGTCAGAGTGGGATCGGCAGCTGCCGAATCTGAAGGAAGTGAGGTCGCAGGTCGGCTCTTGGACATTTTTGCTGGAGTTGGGTCTTGCAGTGTCAAAGACTGTTCCCAGCAAAAGGATCTGAGGCATGCCAGCCGGTTCCTCAAGGTCTGGGACGTGAATTCCTTGCAAATTGGGCAGGCTTTGATGTTATGGGCCTCACCCAAACACAGGAGACACTCGCTATGTCCGTCCGAACAAGCGACCTTACGACCACACTTTCTACAGGCTTGAACAAAGTCGACATAGAAGTCCGGAGAAGAAGAGGAAGGGAGATGAGTCGCAGGATCGAAGACGAAGACACAGACGAAGACGGGGGGGTAGGCAAGTCAGGGATTAGAAGTCCCAAGAAAGGGGGACAAAAATCACCAAAGCACCAAAACCAGTCCGTAATCCAAGAGAAGTCCAAAAATCCGAAATCCGAAGTCAAAACCAGAAAGAGACTTGCAGGAAAGGCCAAGGAAAAACGCAGCTAAGCTCAGAACCTCCGTACGCGACAGCGGACGAGAAAGAACTGAGGAGCGACCGTTGCTTGGCAGGCTGTGCATGCTCAGTGGATGCATGGGGGGAGGGGTTCCCGCCAAGCTACTAAGCTCTAGAATTTTCCGAACGGTACCATGCATGCGCGAAAGCTCCTAGTGTGTGAGGCACAGAGACCACGAAGAAGAACGATAGATTTATGTTTATTCTGGAGAAAGGAAAAAAGTCACGACAACCTGTAGCACATGATTTGAAAACCAACTATGCAATGGTCACTCAGGTTGCGGAGAGGAGAGGGGATCTTCAACTGCATCTATGCAAAAGCTCCACTATGGGCGAGGAGCCGCTAAAGGGCTACCCACACCTCTTTGGAGCTTGTATCACAATTTACAGCAGGGATAGGCAAAGTGTGGCTTTCCAAATGTTGTTGAACTACAACTCTCAACAACTCACACCACTGGCTGGGCTGCCTGGGGCTGCCAGTAGTTACAGTCCAACAATATCTGCAAACAAAACAAAACAATTCAGGGTTCCCAAACATTTAACATCAGAAAGTGACTATAAAATACCTTAGTAATGTGGTCAAAGTGTCTAAGCATGCTGAACTGTTTGGGCTGCAGGCGAGCTTCAAAGTGAGCTCTGATAACAGGAACGTAGTGCACTATGAGTTGAAGGCAGCGTGATGAGAGGGCTGCATGAAAAAGGAGAAAGTCAACACAGAATAACAATTAGTATAGTGAGAGATCTTCCCCTATGGAAACTGTAAAATAATTTTACATTCAGTAATCTGCATCAGGGAATATAATTTTCATTTCAGAAATCCACTAGTAGTATAAACCTGTGACTTGCTGGCCTAGCACACAAATGATCACCTGAAAGATGTTTTAGTTCGAGGGCACCTATTTCAGAAGCTAAATTTTAAAATTTATTATAAAGAATTATACCAACAAATTCAAATTCTTTTATCTACTTTGCATAAACAAATTAATAAAGAAAACCATCACATCAAGTCAAAATTAAAATTATAACCATAAAAGGCTGCAAACTGAAGTTTGTTTTGGAAAATTTAAGTGTAAGTTATATGATAACGAACAGTCTCAAAGTTGGATCCATACCTAAATTTTTGGTAGTTATTGTTTTCAAGCCAACCACTTGCAATGCACCTGCTCCAAGCACCAGTTGACAACTTCTTGAGTTGAAATACTGTATGAGAAACAGAGAACGTAAACAGTCACATAAGGTCTAGATACTAAGATGTGACTTGTTTTTTTTTTAGCTAAGCATGTTTTCTCATTCACTGTGCTGTAACACTGGACATGAAAAGCCTTACACTGAAGTTGTTCTCATTGATACCTACCCCACCAGCTTTTCTGTGGTTCTCTATTATTTTGTTTCTTGTTCTTTATGGACTACCTGGAATTAATTATAAATAACTCCCCCCAAAAAATTAATAATTGCTCTTTAAAGCTTCCATTCTTCCTTATTTCATATCTGTATTTCACAGCATCTATGCATGCAGCACAATCCAACCTGTCAGTGGCACGTTGGGCTCTCACTATCTACTGTGTCCCGCTAGGAGTTCAAGCACCAGACTTCATCTTTCTATAAGGATGTTACACTAAATGCATACAGGCTGTGCCATCCATACCATCTATACAATTTTCTCACATAAAGAACATGAAGCTCTGTACTTTGAGCTCTATGTACACAGACCTCCAAACAAATGTGAGGTGCTATGCACAAATGTATGCTTGAGGAGTCATGCCCAGGAAGTGGAGTGTGCAGTAATATCACAGTCCTCCACGTCTACATCAGACTTCGCCATCTGGACAGGTTAAGGGAATATCAGGATTTTTTAAAAAAACATTTTGCTTAAAGAATTCCATCCTTAAAAAAAGATGGCAGAAACTGACTGACCCCTCTGGTAGTAACTGCTTGATTATGACTCCATCAGACTTAATTTCCTTTGTGAAAAATGGGGCAGTAATTGTTATCAAGTTGTTAGCAGCAAATTAAATTAACGCCTGTATTTAAAACTGAGAACAATGTTATGCTATAGAATTTAATTCTATAACTCAATATTCATAGAAATCACTTCATTCATGTTAAAATTAAGAGAACAAATCAGCTTCTGAAAAAAGGAAAAAAAATTCAAACGTTTGTTGTTTTTTCCTTATCACTATTTATCAGCTGGACTGAGTCAAAGGACCATGAATACACAAAACAGGGCTTTCAATCTATTTAGCTTTGAATTACCATTGCCCTTGAATTTTTGCTAATTTGTAGTTTAATCTGTGCAAATGTAGCCAGTCCACCTGGCAGGGAGAAAAGAGGACATACAGGTTAACGATTTGCATCCTCCATCACTGAAGGAACAGCTCACCAACATGAATTCCAATAACTGAGCTAGCACTAAAATTACTGAATGGCAAAAGCAGGGGAGGATATCTGCCTATTTTTTTAGAAAGAATGAATCTGAAATTAAACTGAAGGTACTGTGGAATTTATAATGAGGTGCTTTGCTATCAAGTGAATAAATGCAAAGAAAGTTTTCTCCTAGTTGTCTTATGCACTGAAGAGTTCAAAGTTCTCTATTTTCAGATGTTAATAATCCAAGCTTTGTAACATACCTATTTAGAGTAATTACAGATTTATGTGAGACATATTTAAAAACATGGGCACATCATAAAATTCAAAGAGTGATCTTGAGCAAAACCATCTGTCTAAATACAACCTACCCACAAAGAGTACGTCAGGATAAAGAGGTGATGAGGAAAGGTAGGATATAAATACAGGCACTAAATAAATAATAATTTCCTGCATTTTACAACACATACGAGCGAGCTGTACCTTCAGTAAATCGGACAGGCGTGTAAGCATATCAGTAGCTATTGAGGGGATGTTATCCACACACTGGCAGTACTCAAGGATGATTCTAATTAGCAACAACACTGTCCTGGAAAATAAAGAATCAGACACATAATTTCAGACCACGTCAGAAGCCTACGGGTCATCCAATCCACATCTCTAAAGTGCCTTAACTCTTAACTTATTCTTTCTCGCATTTACTCTTTTGTAAACAAGGCTGCCTGATAGTTGCTACAATGGCACCATGTAATTTTAATCAAGGTGCCAGCAAATCAAATGTGAACCCTCCACTGATTTCAACGGTCAATGACAGAGACCGGCCAGCCGCCCCCCCCAAACTGCAAACCCCAGGATTCCACAGGATGTTGAAACTGGAATAATAGTGCTATAACAGTCTAGTGCGGAAATGGCTAAAGTCAGACAGCTGTTGGATGGTTCACACATCAGCAAATCCCTTTGATTCAATGGCTCTGCTCTTGCCAGAACTACCAGCAGGCTTTTGGCCAACAGGAACTAGGACAGTAAGGCTGTTTCAGCAAAGTATATTACTGCAACTATTACACATCTCAAATACTATCTGTATTTCTACATGTTCTAGCTGTGAAAGCTTGAACATAGACACCAACACAACCAGATAAGCCAGAAACTACAGCTATGCTATTTTTCATACAGAAAGAAGTGCCAAATGTCGAGGTACTTCTCATTGTGTGTTTGAACTGTTAAAGCCCTAACCAGCTGGAGATTACCTGAAGGTTTGAATCCTTCCCTATTTACCTGCCCAAATCCTAAGATCTTCTTCAGAAGCTCTTCCCAGGGTGACCCCACAAAGGAGGCACAGCAGGAAACTACCAGAGAAAGGACTGTTTTGATTACAGCACCTCAACTGTGGCACTTCAATTTCTTCTTTCTGTGCCTTTCACAGATTCTTATCTTTCACACAAGGTGTGGTTTTTTCAGTGCCAGGTAAATATCTTTATTTTTCCATGTGTGTTAAGAGCTGTAATAACATTACCCTTGCTGTGTTACAATGTTTGCTGCCAGTGGTTTTACTGATTTATCATTTCTTTTTTAGTTTTGTTGAAGGTCTCTAATGATTACTGTTGACTGGGCATTGCTAACTGGACAGCATATAAATTATGTAAGTAAGCAATTAATTGAACTTTAGTCCACAGAAGCAGGCATCAAAAATTATAAACCATTTCATTTCTTGATGCTAAGTTTCATATAAATCATACACATTTCAGACATATTTGTGTAACTATATCTAACACCATTTAACCACTGTTAACCACTGCACATGCAAAAAATCAATAAAAATTATACTTAAATCTAAAATCATCTCACGTTGTGTATGGATTTTTAACTGTTTAGCTCTTTCTACAAAAGGCTGCACACAACAGTGCATTTCAAATATCAAATACACCAAAAAAATAGGTATGGTATGCAACTAAAATGTCCGTAGGCTTTGATTTTAGAGGAATTCAAATCATCCCATTCAAGCATGGCCTGTAGACCAAGGGAAAGAATGTAAATATCTGGCTAACAGTTGCAGATGTTTGTCTTTCTTTAAGCAGTTGATTATTTGCAGATTTACTCTGCATTGTCTTCATTTTCATAATACCACCAATCTTTTAATATTCAAAATGACTATGCAAAACATACAACAGCTAACTCATCATAAAGGATAAAAAGCACATCTTACCCAACCACAGCATATTTTTGTCCATCAACAATTAAGAAGTCAGTCGGCTTTCTTTCATCAGGTGCTAGACAATTGAACAATTATTTTTTTAAATAGAGTGAGAACCAAACACAATCCAAATACAACAGAAATGTCTGTAAGAACAGGCTTGTAATTAGCTATTAGCCTATCAGCTAGAGATGACAAGGAAAATGCAGGGAAGTACATGGAATTCCATGCTGGCAAGTGGAGACATTCAGAGAATCAGAAGTACCCTCATCCCTCTTCTATGCCCAGAACAGAAATCAAGTGGTTGCCAACAGAAGAAAGTTCCCTTCCACAAAGAACTGTTGCAGGCTGCTGTGAGAAGCTCTCTCTGTCAGTCTTCAGAAAATCAGTCAACAGTTTTGTAATCTATCTGAAAAACTGGGAGATATTTACAAGGAGATGGGGATGATCAGCCATGGTGCTAGAGAATTCACAGTAGGAGAAGAAGGTGTGGTGTTCCTACTAAAGCTACTTAGCTCTAGAGCAGTGGTTCTCAACCTGTGGGTCCCCAGATGTTCGTGGACTTCAGCTCCCAGAAGCCCTGAGCATTGATCATAGTGGCTGGGGCTTCTGGGAGCTGAAGTCCACGAACATCTGGGGATCCACAGGTTGAGAATCACTGCTCTAGAGCATTCCAATGGGGTTTCTGTACAGGCCCAAGACCCATTTCTCTGAGGCAGAGATTACAAAGAGGAATGTAAATTACTCTGTTTTTCATTCCTCAACTTTCTGCGTCCATTTACTTTTGAGAAGTACCACTATTCAGTCCATGTCTCCTCAAAGTGACTCCTGGATCACAAATAATATCCTATAGGTCATATACTTCATTCCCATCTAAACATTCTCCTGAAGGACCTGCGGCCTGTCTTGAAGGCTAAATGCAAGGACTGGGATTGTTAATCTCACTGTGACAGGCCAAACTATATTGAGAACAGATTGTTTATAACTTCAGGAGACACAGACACTATGCTTTAGCACTCATTGTAAAACCAAGGACATGCTGGAGAAGGGAAGAGAATGACTGAAATCACTGTGAGGCTACAGGCTAGACTATGCTGCCCATGTAAATGTTAATGGTCAGAAAGAAAGGAAAAAATGGCTGACAAATCCACCCTTTCATATACAAGCCAGTTCTCAAAACGGGGTTTTGATCACACTTAAGCCCCAGTGGGCTGCCAGTGAGATGCAGGCTTCTCTCATCTGACAGGCTAGAGACTGGATCACCGTCAGAAAATGGAACTGGTTGAAATGCAGACCCCATGCACTGTACTGTCAGGAGCATGAAGGACTTATAGAGGTTCACTTGGGATTGACTGCGCACGTGCTGCTTTGCAAAGTCTCACAGCTGGCTTAGTGCCTTTCCGTCCCTCTCAGCTTCACTTTGCAAGCAGCATATGTGTGCAAGTGGTTCTAAATGAGCCTCCACAGGCAAGAAGAACTGATGAAAGAGCAGAACCCCCATCAAATTAATGGAACTTGTCCTTAATTTGGAAGTGTGAAAAGAGGAAGTTGTCAAATAACCGGAGGGGGGATCCAAAGGTGTGGGCTTCCTGCAGCTGAAAGAAGGTTAGACCAACTGCTTGCTTAGTGGACCGGTTTTCTTCCACTGTAGAAGGTCACTCCTTCTACAGTGGTAGGGGATGGTAGGGGATGCCCTACCATGATGTGTCTTCAACAAGCAACACACAATACTTAAACTAATTACTTTTAATTGAGTTCAAAGTATTCAGCTTTTGGCCACTGAGCTTCAAAACAATATCAGCCTTGATAAGCTGTTTTCCTCAGAAATGGAAGAGTTTGGAAACAAGCTATTATAGCTTAACTTCTTGCTCAGTATCTGCCACAACATGTGCAGATGGTGACATCAGAATAACTAGAGGAAACAGAGTCACAAAACTCACCTCCTGCTCTTTTTTCTGGTAAAGCAATTTTGCCATCTGAAATCGAGTCAACAAGATCTTGAAACTCTGCTGGAACGTCAGCCTGCTTCCAACGCTCATTATCTAGAAGAAGGCTATTTATAAACATAAAAGAAAGAGGGTTTACAAACATAATGATACACCTTGATGCAAATATAATCACCAACAGATTCTCCAGAATTGGCAAAAGCCAATCAGAATTTAAACTCCAATCAGGCTAAAGTCTTACATCTAGTCCACACATACAATGGTCTACAGGTATGGAGAGCCTCCTCTGTAAAGTTTGGTCATTTCAATGACACCATCATAATGTCTCTACTTCAGAATACAGCACCAGTAATATTCAAAGTGGTTAAACCCTGTGGGAAGCAGCTCCCTACTTCCAACCTGTTGCACTGCCCAGATTGTTGCAATGATCTATGTGCAGTCCAGGTCTCCCATGAGACCATGGCACAGTTTACCCAAAGAAACTACCAGACTAAACATGGTACACTAAAATCCAGAGACCAGTAAACTAAATAGTAAAATACCTCTAGAATTAAATGCATACAGTGCTCTGACAACCCCTTGATGTCTCTGCAGTTGTATTGCAAGCTGGCACCGAAACAGACTTAACTGGCATAAGTGCCAGTTTGTTTTTGGGTTTTCTTTTTTAACTTTTGTGCCACAATAAAAATATTTTGTACCTACACAGTTTTCAGTGTCCTGGGTACCTTAAGTAAATAAGAATGCCAATGAGACCATTTAAATTCCATTTTGTAACATAACAAAATTTGGAAAAGCTAATGGGATAAACACCTCTGCAATGCACTGTAGGGAAATGAAGATTATTTTAAGACATTTTAAAACTTTTTAAGAGTTTGACAAGCAGCTGAACCCAGGCTCCACATGATACAAAGAGCATGCATGAGCTTGCAAGGAGGAGGGGCACTCAACTGGACTCTTTCTGTTTGCTCAAGTCAAATCCCCACCAACCTTTTCAGGAAGAAAAAAGAGACTAGACTCCAGATGCTTACTGATGGTCAAAATGTATTCTTTAAAAAATCCTTTTAGAAAGCCCTGAACTTTTTTAAACAACAAAATTTGAACATCAATAAGTACACGGAGCCTAGGCTCCTTTTTCTGCTGATTAATGAAATGTTTTTCAGTATCTATCACTAGGCTTCTTGGACTCAGGACGAGCTATGCCCACCTGACATACTGCCTATGATAATAGTAGATTCTCCTGTCTGTTGGTCCTCTGGTGCTGAAAGAAGCATCTGGCACCAAGTCACTGTAATGTCACAAAATCTCCTGAAAGTGCACCAGCAACCTGAGTTCACAAATGCACTGTCTTTGGCCATGGGAATGGAGACCATGCCAAGAGGACATAAGAAGAAAGAGAAGAAAATAGTGGAGCTCATATTAAGAAGGGACGCAGTATTAGAAGGCGAAGAACAGACCCAGATGCCAGAACCCATCCCAAGTTGTTCCTTTGTCCGGGTCACATCTACAAAATGCAGCCATGAAAGTGTGATTGGACTGCAATTCCCTGGAGTTCTATCCAATGTAGCTTACGGTAAGAAATACCAGAACTTGCAATCAACCAGAAGGTAGAAGGTTGCACTTTGCTTGCCTTTGTCCTGAACCCAAAGAGACTAGAGGCATTGCAGTAAATGAGAATAGAAGAGAAAGAAGGCAGGAAACAGCAGGGATGGGGAGACTGGGAAAATGACCTGTTTCCCTTTAGTCTCCCTCCCTCCTTCATTAGAATGTATACTCCTTACCCATTTACATAAGTATGTGTTATTTTATTTAACCAGAATTCAATATACTGTCTATGCTTCAAAAGTATCCATCCCAAATAGAATACTAGGGATTCCAATGGCACTTATTTCTGCTTGGCACTGCAACCGCAATTCTGAATTTTGGATGCTATATGTACTCAAGTTTTAAGAGACAGTCTATCTCTTCATAACAACCAGTCTCCAAAAAAGAAAAAGCATGTTGGTGCAGCATTAGCTTAGTACTTAACCCTAGCATAATAATGCCTGGTTTAAGCAGCAAGTAACAAACACTACTTCCAAACCAGTCCATTCTGTGAATGTCTGCCGATTCTCTACAAATACGCCATCTATAATAGTTTGTACAGAATTTAGAATTTCATGAAGTGTTTAGGGTGAGGCTGTTTAATTTAAAATGGAAACCATATGATGAGTTCCTGTGAAGGTTCAAAACCAGAAGTGGGAGACAGGTAAAGCTTCCAGTGTTTGGAGGCAAATATTCTACATCCCGCGTAGCTGCCTTTCCCTCTTCCATAGCTACTTTTCCAGACCTTCTGCTACTAATCTTCAGGGAATTCCTCAATCTGCCATGCCACTCCCTGCTGGAGATGCCAGCTTTCTTTAATCAAATTGATTTTCATATTGTAACTGTGTGCTTTGCACTATATCTGCATTATTAATGGCAATTTGGTTCCCCCTCTCTCAAGGATATATAAAACATCTGTATAACTGAACATTCGGACTAAACAAAATATGAACCTGACATAGGAAATATACAGTGAACACACGCAAGACTTAAATAAATAAGAGTCCGACTATAAAATCTGTTATGGAATGAAAAAAAAGAAATGTAACTTAGGGAGTAACTGTACATCCTGTAAGGAAGAAACTGAGAGGTGATTTTCAAAGGCTGTAATAAATTGCACCAAATTATAATATACACACAGAAAAATACCTGAGTTTAGTTTTCCTTTCCTCATGGAATCTATTTACAAATCTGTTAGCTTGACTCTGAAGTGCGCCACGCAATGACATGCTCTTCCTACCACAGATCTGTTCTGTATCCAAGATGAAAGTTTCCATCAGACGTGAAAGAGCAACAAACTCTGTAGAATTCAGTTTCTCCAGGAACCCATCCTAGAGATCAAATTGAGGCAATGATATCATTTTCATTCCTAAATGTTCCAAAGATTATACAATATAGAATTTCCCATAAATATATTCAAGATTTCTGAAACACAGAATTTCAGAGGAAACTGGCTTTCTTATATCACTTCTTTATCCAGTCTGTACCTTTTTTACCATTTACAGAAAGGTAACAGGATGTGATTGTGTGCCCCCAAGTCATTTCAGATTTATGGCAACTCTAAGGCAAACCTATCACAGGATTTTTTTGTTTTTGTTTTTTGTTGTTGTTTTTTTGGGTAGCTGAGAGTGTGTGACATTGTCCAAGGTCACTCAAGCGGGTTTTCATGGCCAAGCAGGGAATTCCTGGTTTCCAGAGTCCAGCACTCAGACCCCCTACACCACACCGGCTCTCTTCCCTGATAAGAGGATAGCAGAAGGTCATTTTATTTTATGCATCCAGTAGCTAAGTTTGGTAGTGCTGGAGGAGATGAACTGTCCAAAGCAACTCACTGACCTTTCAGGTTAGGAGGTTATTTTAACCCAAGTTTTCTGGATTCAAGTCTAACATTTTACTTTCAGTATCACACTTTTTATTTCACAACAGATTTATCAGATTTACCATTTTAAAGAAATGCTTATTCTCACCAAACTTCATCCCAAAATGTAAATAAGAACGGTCTCCAAACTAGTTACTGGCTGCATTCAGATGACGACATCTTGGTTTAATAAGCCAGGACGTATATGTGTCTTTTGTACACTTCATAAACACCATTTGCTCTCCCCTTCAGCTTACAACCTGGAAATCTCTAAACAACCCAAACTGGGAATCAAAAGTTATCAGCTTCAGAACCAATCAGGGTCCCTAACTTTAAAAAGTTTAGTATGTTGACTTATTTGGACTAAATTAAAAACTATGGTTAATCATCAAACGGATAAGGACCCACCTACCCTGTTTGGATCTTATCGATGGACACTTCAGTTTAGCACACAGCTGTCACACAGCCATTCTGCTTAACTGTTCTATGGCAGGGAGGGGTGACTGCAGCTGAAAAAGAGTTAACATTCCTCTCCTCACATACTGTGACCTCAACACCTGGGAATAAGGCTTGGAAAAAAAGCCAAGCCTAACTGCTAGCCATGGAGATGGGATCCTCATGTACACTAATTACTGATGTCCTTCTGCATCCAATTTTAAGTGCTGCTTGCCATCCTTAAATGACTTTGAACTGCATTATCTTAAGCACCATCTGCACCCGTTTGATCCTGCATGAATCTTATGATCAATCAGATGGGCCTCCCTCACATGCCTGACAGCAAGATCTGTTAGCTTGGCAAATGTGAAATACTGGGTCTTTTCTGTCGTGGTACCACAGAGAAGACCCAGGATATGCTCATGTCTCCCTGAATGTTTTTAAACAGATCATAAAGACCTAGTTGCTCAAGGCTGCGTTTAACATTTTTTTAAAAATTCATACTGTTACACTGTTGTAGTTACTTTAAATGCCAGTTATTTAATTGTATTTTTACTTTTCATTTTAAAGTTTACTCTGTAAACTGCTGCAAATATCTTTGCTTTGAAAGGCAAATAATACCGCTTTTCAGCAAATACTATTTCTATTCAGTCTGAATTCTACATAGCTCTACACAGCAATTTCCTGGATCAATCCAATTATAATTGCAAGGGAAATAAATGTTCTTTTCCCGTTAACTGAAAAGAAATTTCTTCTGGGACGTAAGTCTATGTATGGAACTTACTTTTGCTCTAGCCATGAGGAACTTGACAGATCGATCATGGCAAATGTCAGAGGCACTGTAAAGGAGTTCTTGAACGTTGTTTGCTAATCTCCCCAGTTCCAGTTCTGACAGCTTTATATCTTCACCAATCCTGAAAATTACATAAAAAAAGAGTTTGATTTCCTATTATTAGTCAGCTGATCTAAGTACCCCATCAGTCCACTTTTTAAAAAAAATCTACCTGTAGGTACATATACATTGGCAACTTCATACTGGATACCAATATCTGGAAGATTTTGCTTGTTGCTCAATGCAGTAGCTGGAGCAAGTGATAAATAATGTGTAATGTGTGCAATGTGTATTGTGGACTTGAACCTAGCATTTACAGTGATTTATATATCAAATAATCAGAAAGCATAAGCACTAGCAACCTCTACCATGGGGAGAAGAGACTACACTGGGGAGAAGAGACTCCACTAGAAACTTGTTGAGTGACAGCATGCGTTCTTCAAAGAGAAAGATGGTCCAAGATGTCAGTATGTAACATGTCAGGCAAAATCTACAGATTCAATTACCACAGAAGTCATTGTTCTTTACAGTCAATCTGGCCTCAGCCTTGCGTTGTCTAAGATACTGAAGATATTTCTGTTAATGTAAAGCATTCCTTATCATAGAATTGGGAACAGAAACAGTATATTGCATTGCATTGCATTTATGTCTTGCTTTTCTTCTAACATACAATGTAAGGCAGCTTACAAGGTTAAAACAAGATAAAAATAAAAACCTGATGATAAAGAAGTTAAAACACAGTTAAACAAATCATCATCTTTAAAAACCATTCTAAAATGTAATAATAAATATAAAAATGTACCACATACACCTCATAAAAAGACTTCCCAAACAGTAAAAGAGGAGTAGAAAGAACAGTTTGCTTACCTCTTAACTGTGGTTCCTCAAGGGGCCATCTGTGTCTTCACCAAATGCCCCTTGGCACTTGCACAGAAGCTCCCTCTCAAACATTCTATAGCTGAGTGATCTTTTGAAGAAACCCTACCTACACTCCTTCACTGTACATGCCTCAGTGTACCTCAGCTTTTTCTGAGGAAATGAACAGGTTGTGTGAATTCACAGACAATCACTCCAAGAACCATTGTTACAGTAAGCATCTTGTTCTTTTTTGCAGTCTCTGTGAAATTACATGAATGGGTGATTGACTAGCTCATTTACCAGGAGATGTGATCCATTGCCAAATAAAAACAGAAGAAAGGACAGCCTGCCCAAAAGAGATATCAGCCCTGACCCATGTATACAAGCTATGGTGAGAGAACAGGGTTGGGGCCAAGTTGCTACTCTGCAGAGCTCAGGCAGAGATAGACTTTTAGAGGAACACAGCAGAGGCATCTACCAACCAAGTGGAATTAGTTCTAAATTCTTCAGGCTCAAGAAGACAAATGGGTTTCTAAGCAAGTAGAACAGTACTCATCTCCCATTTTGACAATCTCTGAGAATAAATGGCACAACCCTTTTTATGGCCTGTATAAAAGACAAACAGCTATGAAATTTTTCTGAAAAAGAAAATTTGAGACCCATAAAAGGAATGAGCTCTCCTGATTTCTAAGGAGTGAACAGCATCCTCAAAATGGGCAACAAACCAGAGCAGTATCAGTTCCTGATACATATGAAAACTGGATACAACCTTAGATAACAAGGAAATATTGAGTCACCAGGCCACCTTGTCCCTATGAAAAACCAAAACAGTGGGCATCTGTACAAGAAGTCTGTGCTTGGGCCTGTAATCCGAGCTTTCTGGCTGTCATCCTTGCCTCGTGTAGGTGATCAAGGGCATGATCCACTATGGTGTGGAAAAGTCTATCCCCCTTGAAGGACAGCCTTTGATTCCAGAACACATGTAACTGGAGACACTTGTGAACTGTAGCTATACACAGTGTCTTAAGGTGATGACTGCAGTCATAACTTTCAAAGAGCAGTCAGTCATATGCTTAGCTGTGTTAATTGGAGCTGTGTCAACACGGTGTGCTTCTACCTGAAAAAGGTTGCCTCAGCTCATCAACTAAGTGTAGCAGCTAGGGATGAAACTTTTCCCAGAGCACCAGCTGGTGAGCAAGTCATGCAGGCTTGGTAACTACTAATCTATATTGTCAATGCAGTAGAGGAATAAAAACTCCTCCTAGAATCAAAGAATCATAGAAATGTAGAGTTGGAAGAGACCACAAGGGCCATCCAGTCCAACCCCCTGCCATGCAGGAAAACCCTCAAAGCACTCCCGACAAGTGGCCATCCAGCCTCCGCTTAAAAACCTCCAACGAAGGAGACTCCACCACACTCTGTGGCAGCACATTCCACTGCCAGACAGCCCTGACCGTCAGGAAATTCCTCCTGAGGTTCAGGCGGAATCTCCCCTCCTGCAGCTTGCATCCATTGCTCCTTGTCCTGATCTCAAGAGCAGGAGAAAACAAGCCCACTCCCTCCTCGACATGACATCCCTTCAAATATTTAAACATGGCTATCATGTCCCCTCTCAACCTTCTCTTCTGCAGACTAAACATACCCAGCTCTCTAAGTCTGTCCTCATAGGGTATGGCTTCTAGGCCCCTCACCATTTTGGTTGCCTTCCTCTGGACCTGCTCCAGCTTATCCATATCCTTCTTGAATTGGGGTGCCCAGAATTGGACGCAGTATTCAAGATGAGGTCTAACCAATGCAGAATAAAGTGGTACCAATACCTCCCTCGATCTAGACACCATACTCCTATTGATGCAACCAAGAATTGCATTGGCTTTTTTGGCTGCCACATCACACTGCTGACTCATGTTCAGCTTGTAGTCTATTAAGACTCCTAGATCCCTTTCACACGTACTGTTAGCCAGCCACGTGTCCCCCCATCCTATATTTCTGCATACCATTTTTTCTGCCTAAATGTAGGACCTTACATTTCTCTCTGTTGAAATTCATTTTGTTAGCCTTGGCCCAGCTCTCCAATCTGTCCAGGTCCTTTTGAATTTTGATCCTGTCATCAGGCATATTAGCAATCCCTCCCAATTTGGTGTCATCTGCAATTTGATCAGCGTGCCCTCTATTCCTTCATCCAAGTCATTAATGAAGATATTGAACAGCACCGGGCCCAGGACAGAACCCTGTGGCACCCCGCTAGTCACTTCTCTCCAGGATGAGAATCTGCCATTGGTGACCACCCTTTGGGTACTGTCAGGGCCTCGGGTGTGTCCGCACCGGCGACCACTGCCGAGGCCGATGCAGCGGCCGCCTCCGATGAGGAGAAGGGGGGCCCGGGCTCTCCGGAGGCCGCGGCCAACGACGGGAACCACCCGGTCGCCGTGGAGGGCTCCGCCGCCGGCGGGGGTTGCCTGGACACCGCGGAGGCCGCTGGCCCCGGCAGGGGTCTCCCTGGTGTGACGGAGGCCACCGCCGCCGAAGGGGATCGTTGCGGCGTTGCGGAGGCCGCCGGTCCGGCTCCCGTGCCGCTGGGCGTGGTGGGCAGAGACTTGTCGGAGGAGACGGGCCCCGGGCCCGATCCCGGGGTGCTGCCTACTGGCAAGGCCGCCCCTGAGGAGGCTGAAGCCTCCGCCCCGCCACTGACGTTCCAGCAGCGGCGGTGGTTCAAGGAGGCCAGCTGCCGGTCCCAGCGGCTGCTGGAAAAACACCTGGGGTCTGGGAGCTCCCAGCTGTAGCGCAGCTGTGAGTCCCAGCCACATGCTCGAGCCGGATTGGCTGCCGGCTGCTCAAGGGGTCTTTTTAAGGCTGGTGCAGGGCCGGGAGGGGAATGGAGCAACAACCGTCGGCTACTCATGCGTCTGTCGCCTGTGCCCTGTTCCAGTCTAGCCTGTGTCCGCGTCCTGCCACCTGGCTCCTCCAAGACCCTTCCCCAGCGTTTAGGTGAAGTAAGCTCTTTGTGTTCCGGGTGAAGTAACGCATCGTTATTTTCTGTTGAAGCCTGCTGCCAAGGCCTACTTTAGTTCTGACAGTTGGTGCACTGCAGCGCCTCTGTAATAGACTGGAATAAACGCTGCTTGTGACCAACACCGGACCGGCTCCTGCTTGACCTCGGCCCGCGCTGACAGGTACGGTCAGTCAACTAGTTACAAAGTCACCTGACAGTAGCCCTGTCCAGTCCACATCTTACTAGCTTCTTTGCAAGAATGTCATGGGGAACTTTATCAAAGGTCTTACTGAAATCAAGATATACTATGTCCACAGCATTCCCTTCATCTATCAAGCAAGTAACTCTATCATAAAAAGAGATAAGATTAGTCTGGCATGACCTATTTTTGAGAAATCCATGTTGACTTTTTGTAATTATGGCATTGTTTTCTAAGTGATTAGAAACTGACTGTTTGATGATCCGCTCCAGGATCTTTCCAGGTACTGATGTCAGGCTGACTGGGCGGTAATTATTTGGGTCCTCTTTTTTCCCTTCTTGAAGATGGGGACAACATTTGCCCTCCTCCAGTCTGCCGGAACTTCTCCTGTCCGCCAAGAGTTTTCAAAGATTATAGCAAGAGGTTCCGCAATGACCTCTGCTAGTTCTTTTAAAATCCTAGGATGAAATTCATCTGACCCTGGAGACTTGAATTCATCCAGTGTGGCCAGATATTCCTGTACTACCTCTCTATTTATTCTGTGCTGCATTTCCCCCACTTCCTCACCTGCTCCCCAACCGCCAGGTTGAGTGTTTTTATCCTTTTGGGAAAAAACTGAGGCGAAGAAGGTGTTGAGCAGTTCTGCCTTTTCTCTTCCTCCTGTTATTAATTCACCATCTTCCCTGCGCAGTCACCCTATCGTCTCCTTCTTTTTCCTTTTTCTGCGGACGTATTTAAAAAAGCCCTTTTTATTGTTTTTAATGTCTCTGGCCAGCCTAAGTTCGTTCTGTGCTTTAGCCTTTCTGACCTTCTCCCTACATCTCCTGGCTACTTGCTTATAATCTTCTTTGGTGATTTCCCCCTTCTTCCATTTCCTGTACATATTTTTCTTAATACTTAGCTCAGCTGAGAGCTCTTTAGTCAACCATTCCGGTTTGTTCAGATGCCTTCCATTTTTCCTCCTTAATGGCAGTGTTTTAGCCTGTGCCTTCAGTACCTCCCTTTTAAAGAACTCCCATGCATCCTGAACTCCTTTCTGATTGACTATTCTTGACCACGGGATTTCAGCCAGCAGCTCCTTCAGTTTACAGAAGTCTGCTTTTTTAAAATCTAAGACGAGTGCCTGGCTACACTTGTCTTCTCTTCCCCACTGAATGTCAAATTCTAATAGGGCATGGTCACTCTCTCCTAAAGATCCAGCCAGTTCTACGTCATTAACAAGGTCTTCCCTGTTGGTCAGGATCAGATCCAGAATATTTGATCCTCTTGTCGCCTCTTCCACCTTCTGGACCATGAAACTGTCTGCAAGACAAGCAAGAAACTTGCTGGACCTTGCCGCCTTTGCAGAGTTTGACTGCCAACATATATCCGGGTAGTTGAAATCTCCCATTATTATTGTATCTCTCCTTTTTGAATGTGCAGTCATTTGGTCTACAAAGCGCCATCGAGGTCCTCCGTCTGGCTTGGAGGTCTGTAGTAAACCCCCACTATAATATCCCTATTGTTTCTCGCTCCCCTAATTCTTACCCAGATGCTCTCGACCTGGCTTCCGGTGTTCAAGTCATGGATCTCTTCACAGGTGAAAACATCCTTGACGTACAAGGCTACTCCTCCTCCTTTCTTATTTGGTCTATTTCTACAAAATAGGCTATACCCCTCTATTCCTACATTCCAATTGTGAGACTCCTCCCACCAGGTCTCAGTGATGCCTATCAAATCATATTTATTTTGTTGTACTAGGAGTTCAAATTCATCTTGTTTGTTTCCCATACTCCGTGCATTAGTGTAGAGACACTTAAGTCCCCGTGCCCTTCCTGCAAGTCCCATAGCATTGTTTCCATCCCTCCCACAATTGGATGCTATTCCTACTTGGTCCTTTTTCCCCTGCACTTGCCGAGTCCTTGTCCTGAATAATCTTGTCTCCCTCCCCTAATCTTCTCCTTCTTCCTTTTCTCATCTGGTGAGGTGAAATGAGATGACTTGCCACTCTCAGGCTGAGATGTGAGAACAATTATGGAATTGTGAGGTAGGTGATTAAAAAGAAAATCCGCACCCTCTTCCTGAACACTGCAGAGATTCTCTATATGGGGGTTGTAGGTGGTATATAAGATGTTTTTAGAACAGGATTCTTTAATCAGCCTCGCCAGAGCAGGTCAGGGTTGTAGCATCACTGGCATAGTGCCTGCAACTTCCTCAAAGGCACACAAAATGAGCTGGGAAGAGGAAGACAAGATTAGGCTTAATCAGTGGCAGATAATGTATTCTAATCATTATAGGTAGAGTTATCAGGTTGCATATGCAGTACTGACGGCAAAACCAAGACAATAACCGGTTGTGATGCAGAGGTAGAAATAGGTACCATGCGTGATTGTCAAAGAGAGATGGAAACAGTAGCAGGAGTAGGAATTGCTGCTTGAAGGAGGCCCATTCAGTTGGACAAAGGCTGGGAAACAGAAAGAGCAATAGAAATTAGAATTGTTTATATTTTCAATGCCAAACAATCTGTAAAAGCTACATTTGGTATCAGGGACAAGTACACTGAAGTAACACAAATAACATGTAAATGTTGAGGTGTGAGAATGTGAGACAGTTGTCAGCAACTGAGGTATGAGTTCATATGATAAAGGCCAAGTTCAAGGCTGGAGGTCTTGCTCATAATGCCAGTGACTGCAACTCTAGCTAGGAGAAGGGGGCATACGTATTCTCTTCCTAATGAAGACTGCTCCCAGTAATATGACGGGGAATGATAAAACCTGTGGGGAGCAGGATCTCTTTATTTGTAATCTTGTTGTTGCTGAAACTCATGATGTTGATCTGAACAAACTGAATCAGGAGGAGACTCTCTCCTGTAGTTGTAATAAATGCCTTTGAAACAACAGCTGGTAGGCACAGTATCAAGGGGAGGACCAGCATGAATACTCTCTTAAGGAGTGCTCTCTGGGTGCCTCCCAGTTCTTCTGTAGACTTCTCCTAATGAGTATGATCCCATATACCAGGGAAGGTCTGTGGCATATTTTGCATATACCAGGGAAGGTCTGTGGCATATTTTGCAAAACAGACTAGTAAATTTGCACTGTGGGAAACAGAGCTGGTTATACAATAACACTTGAATGCTGGTTATACAATAACACTCGACTGCTGAGAATGATGGTCAAAGGTTTCTTCCATTAAAGCTACTAATAACAGAAGAATGGTAACAAAGGTAGTCTGAGTGAGCACTGAGGCCATGAGCACAGCATTGGATGGAGTCAACGACAGAACTGGGGTCTTTCCAGAGTGAGTCTGGTGTCCATCAAGACCTTGGTCCTAGATCTGTCTTTAGATTTCTTATTTTAGTTTTTCTTTGCAGCGACATCCAATGTAGCCCCATGAGTCCAATGCCTCTTCTGACTCAAAATTTTTATGGACCTTCCTGGAGTAACTGAGGTTTCAAGCTGCCTACAAGAAGACAGCAGAGAAGATGGGGCTACCAGCTTTGAGGACTGAGTGCCCAAGCTCTGTGCCATTGTGGTCAAGACTGAGACAGTTGAGATTGTTGGTACTGAGGAAGCTGCAGATGTCAGTACCAAAGCCAAATGATACAACATCAACAAAGACATAGTTCTTCTTGCTGGCTTCCTGGGTAATGGCAGAAATGTTGTGCTAAACACCAAATTCTTAGCCACCAGATCAGCTGAGCTCAGGGTTTCTTTCCAGGCCTCCAGTCTCAATTTAAGTTGGTTCTTCTTAAGACCCTGCTTCAAAAAAACCCAGTAGATATGGCAACACCAAACATCATGCTCCTCACTGAAAGAGTAAAGAAATTCAGGGTGACCATCTGAAGGAGCTATCTTCTGCCCACAAGAGGAACACAACTTAAACAAAGTCTTTGAGGCTATGTGACATGCTCATGCAAGGGATGAAGAAATCCCCAAATTCAGAAGCAATGAAGAAAAGAACTCAGCAAAGGAGAACATTCCTTAAGATGCTGCTAGCATAGCAGACAAAAGGTAATGGAGGAGAGAGTCTAAGCCATGCTGAGGCATCTGCAGTGAGGGAGTGGGGACAGTGTTCCCACCAAAGATCACTCAGCTTCTTGGTTCTAGAGAGGGTTTCTGTGCTGTTGTCAAGACTCATCTGTGTGATTTCACAGAGAACACAGAGAAGAACCTTTTCTACTTCAAAGGAATAATAGGTTCAAAGGCATGAATAAACACATTGAACTATTATTAGTTATGATATGTTTATACCTTGCATTTTTTCCGTAAGTCCAAGACTTTCCTCCTACACTTTATATTCACAGCAACACAGTAATCACTCAGGCTGAGATACTGCAATAGACCAGAGCTCACTGAATTTTACAGAGGACTGGAGGCTTGAATGTACTGAATCTCAATCCAACACTTTAACTCCTTAAACAAGGTCAAGGGACACCAAATGAGAAGAAAAATACTTTTTAAAACATCTAGGTGCAATTTATTATAAACAACCCTGGCTACAATATTTGCTCTACTCTCACTCAGGGATAAGACAGCAATAAAAATCTATTTCCTTCCCCAGAGACAGAAAGACAACTTAGTAAAAGTAGCACTAAGTTCAAAGAAAGGTAAGTCCAGTAGATCTCTGCAGTTTCTTGCACACATGCAGAGTAGCCAAAATGAGCGGTCATATGATTTCAGATTATATATAAACAAAAATGGAGAAAAGTGGCAATTTACTCTTTTATCTTTTATCATCTGTTGAGTTTAAGGTTTATGTTATAAAAGGAATGTGTGGTTGAGAATGTGAGATTAATTTTCTCTCTTCAAAGAGAACACAGGATATGAGCCAATGTTTAAAACTGGGTCTTGGAAATCATAGTTTTAGATTGAAATCTTTTGAATGTTGGTGAATGTTTACTTTCAGATCTTCAAATTTCCAAACAGTGAATCTGAACTTATGCTGAAGTAGTCCTGTTCCACTTTATACAGTGAGGACCCACTTCTGTATTTGGACCAGGATCTGGATTGAGGATCTTTACTACTTACAAGATATCAACTCCACCTGGGGTCGTACTGGACGAAGTTTGCTCCTTGCTAGATGAGGAATCAGTGGTACCTTCAGGCTCAGATACAGAGTCACTGCTGCTGGGTTCACTGTCTGGAGAAAGGTTTCTCTGAGAATCCGCTGCTGTGGAAGCAAAGTCTCCTTCGCTGAAGGCATCACTTATGAACATGCCCTCATGTGTCAAATAAGCTACTTCAGTGTCTATAGTACTCTCCTTTGTAGTGTTCTTCAGCGCAGAAGCATCTCCCAGCTCCTTGCTTCTTTGGTTCTTGTCTAGAACCAGGAGAACCACATTTCTTATGACATTTAGTGTTGCCTAGGACAAGACACAGTGGTTTCTTTTTGAAACTGCAGATCATACACTATTACATAAAAAGCACATCTTTTGCAGGAATATTCCTATTTTAAATATAGTGCAATTTGTATTTATAACAGAACTTGTAATAGCATGGTTTCACAATTTTTATACATCGACTGTACATCATATATTTTGGCTCTGAACAGGAGTACGTTTTATTTGAATAATCATGTATATGTATATACATACATAAATACACACATACACATGTATATATGGCACATATATATATGTATATATGTGTGTTGGATGAATACCTACTGTGGTCTCTCAATCTGTGTCTGTGTGTTCATGCACGCCTACAAGTCTGCACAACTTGTGGCTGCATCCACTTTGGTAGCAATTCTGCCACTGACAACTCCCAAAAGGAGGAAGAAATGCAGTTTGTACAGAGAGACTGCAGCTTGTACCATTCTAGACTGCTATACAAACAACATATCACTGAGCCTGGAATTAATTCACTGATGATAAACAAGTTAGATGAAATCACTAAAAATTAATGAATTAATAACTTATTAATTCATTAATTTTTAGTGATTTCATCTAACTTGCTAGATCTCCCGATTAACACTTAAGTTACAAATACGTTTTAGTAAACTGGGTTGCTAGAATTCATTAGGGTGCTACTCCTTCTGTCACATTCAGTAAAATCAGGAAGGCCTGCTGTCTCAGCAGAAGAAATATTAAAATTGAAGGAAATGTGTCACATGGCTCTTGTTGCTAGGCTAGTCTGTGCGGTTTCCTGAGCAAAGAGGGAGGCGAGACAGAACAGCTTCTAGAATCCAGGACTGATAGCTGGTTTTGTGGAATAGATGAATAATTCTTTTCAGGAAGAAGAAGTAAAGAATTGAAAAGAAAAAAATAAGTCTTGGAATGTGGTGGGGGGGCTGATTTATTTGCTTAGCAAAAGACCAAGGCCCCGAAGCAGCCCTTTCTGAATGCATCCACAGAACTGTATAGAAGGAAAATGTTTACAGTCATTTAGGAGGGAGGTGCACTGTAACTTTTGTGTAACTTCTCCTCTGTGCTGATTTTAGTCTGGACTGATTTCTGTCATACATTATATTATACAATGATTGCAGATAATTATTTGAGGTGATATGCAATGAACTCGTTTGCAATTCTTTAGTGTATTTTAGTATTAGTGTAATTACTTACACAATGTTAGAGTCTTGGATAATTAAGTGAAAAGATTTCTTCAGCCCCAGCTGTCCCATTCTGCTTTTACCCCCTCCTCCCTCTGCTTTTTACTCATACAATTAAGGTAGGATGAGCACAAAGAAGAGCAGACTTGCTCGATACCTGATTATTAAAACCGCAGATGCCAGATTATATTTGGGGTCCCTGGCTCCTGCATATAAAACCTGTGTTCTATCATTGATCCTTGCTCCTTCACTGGGAGTGGAGAGAGAAAAGATGCAGTGATTCAGTTGTGGCAGAAGGACATTCTGTATATGTTTGGAGACTCTCAAAAATTTCAGATTAAAAGTTTTCCACTCTTGATTCACTGACCAATCTTTGCAGCTATTGAAAAGGTTAAATTGAAGAAGCTATTGCTAAGGTAGAAAAATAGAGAAAAATAAGGTGAGCAGATGCGCCCTTTATCTTATCAGGAGGCTTAGGTATGTGCTTAGCTGTGCCGGGAACCTAGGGAGTTTTAATGTTGGAGAAATACTCCCTTGGTACCAAAATATATCAATTTTGAAAGCTGTAACCTAGGTCTGCCTGACCTGTAAACACTTCATATATGGTCATATGTAATCATTTCCTGTAACCTGTTTACAAGAGGGTATAAAAGGAGAGCTGATACCTGGATCGGGGCTCTCAGGCTTTGGAAATTCATTCCACTGAGATCCCTGCAGTAAAATAAA